>VWZL01003262.1:223-176696 GCA_013396915.1 Stercorarius parasiticus
GGGGGGGGGCTCTTTCGTTAGGCTGCGCCTCAAAGGCAGCCGGGGGTACGGCTCGTAAAGCTTTAAGGGAGAAGAGGAATTTTGTGCGGCTGGTATGGATAACGTGCTGGTAGAATCAGCCCCCTCTTCCCCCACTTCCCCTCAACAAGAGCTTTCCTCAGGGGGCACTGCGCAGCCCGGGGGGTCCCGAGGAAGGCAGCTGGGCGTCGGTGCACGGCAGCAGTGAGTTGTTTGGGTATAGCCATAGAAAAACACAATTGCTGCTACTTTTTTGCCAAGTAGGAGGTGAAAACAGCCAGAGTTCTTTCTCTTGCAGCTTTATAGCAAGCACAGCTTGTGCTTTGTCAGGACCCTGTTCAGAATCTCCATGTTGTCCTGCCTAGACAAAACTGATCTGAGAAGAAGCTGGGGACATTGTGGTTGGGCTGTGCGTTTCCAGTAAGCTTTTGACTCCGGAAAAAGGCAGGCGTGTATCCTTCAAGAAGCAGAGAGGTACAGACTAAATGGATCTAAAGACAGCAGTATTCAACGCAGCTCGTGATGGCAAGCTGCGGCTCCTTTCCAAGTTACTGGCAAGCAAAACAAGAGAAGAGGTAGCCCTGCTGATGTCAGAGAAAACCAATGGTGCCACACCACTTCTGATGGCAGCCCGTTATGGTCACCTTGACATGGTGGAATACTTGTTGGACCATTGCTCTGCATCAATAGAAGTTGGTGGTTCGGTGAATTTTGATGGTGAGACCATTGAGGGGGCTCCACCGTTATGGGCAGCATCGGCTGCTGGCCACTTGAAGGTGGTTCAGTGTCTGTTAGATCATGGTGCGTCTGTCAACAATACAACTCTGACAAATTCAACACCACTTAGAGCTGCCTGTTTTGATGGTCACCTGGAAATAGTAAAATATCTTGTGGAGCACAAAGCAGACCTGGAAGTATCAAACCGTCATGGGCATACTTGCTTGATGATCTCATGTTACAAAGGCCACAAAGAAATTGCTCAGTATTTACTTGAAAAAGGAGCTGATGTTAACAGAAAAAGTGTTAAAGGTAGGTTAATTTTTTCACTTTTCTTGGGGTAAGTAGGGGTAAAATTGATCATTTGCTGGTCTTAAGGAGGCTGACATCAAAAAAGTATTCTTCTGGTCTCATAAAGTGGATAAGTAAGATAGGAAGTGAATTTAGCTATGTTTTTACTGTGTTGGTTTTCTTCCAGCATACTCCTTTGTTAATACGGGCTGTGTAATTTCATCCCAAATGGATATATTATAATCTTAAATCACTAATTCTTAAAAAAGAGTGGTCATATGAAACATCTCATTCATGCATGTGTGAAAAGGTGAAATGTGTGAAACTTGCTGAGAACCCTTTATAGTAGGTTGGTGTAGCAACATATTCAAATATATGAGCATATATTCTTGTTTTTCATACTGTTTCTTAATGAACCAAATATGCTGCACATAAAACTGACCTATGTCAATAAGGCTAGCACAAGGAAAGATGCATAAAGGAAAAAAATTCTTTTCTATGTTAGAAATGAATAACCACTTTGCTTTTCACCCTATTCTCCTCCCAAATTCTTGAAAAATTTAGGACCTTTTTTCAGTGTTAGTAAACAAAAAACATGTATTAGGATTAAAGAAAGGAAGCTGCAGGTGACAGTGATCCCAACAGAAGGACTTCAGTGCTGCGCAGATAGCAAAGGGCATCTCTTTGCCCCTGTTTACAGTTAACCTGGTGTTACCATTCAAAGTGAAGATTTCTGTCAGTTTTGCCGTGATTGTAATTATGTGGACCTCTTGGTTTAACTACTGGGGTTTCTTTATTACATCTCAAATGTATATGCAAGTTTGATATTTGCCTGAAAAGCATACCAATTATTTCAGGTTACAGTTAATGTTTATCTCACTGAGCCAGGATTGTGTTTCAGCAGCTTGTTTTTATATATGTATATATATTACTAATCTGCTAGTAAACCTTTTTGTAGTGTAATATTTCCACTGCCTGCTTCTGGCTAAGTACATTTTTAACAGGATACTGTACTCTACAGTTATTTCTTCTTAAAGTATACTTTATGTCTAGGTGATTGTATGATACTGGTAAATGACAAATATGAGAGTAATCTTTGGAAAAGCTGTTCAGTTAAGTATGCCATTTTTCAGCAAATCATGCAGATATGTGGGTTTAATGTAAAGAAAGCTAAACTACAGATTTGTCATAGAGGTGGGTAGAGCAAAATAAATCTTCCTTTGTAAGAATTTAAGGTTCCTTATGAATCATCATGGACTTGTGATAGGATAAAAATGTCATTTTTCTAGTGAGGGTTCTTGGAATAACAAGCTAAATATAAAGTGTGTATTGTTTTTTAGGTTTTAAACCAATCCCTTGATAAGATGGGTATGAACAGAGCAGTGCTGTTAAATGTCTGATACAACAGACAAGAAGATACATCTCTGCAGCTCTTTTCCCCTCATTTTCTGTTGGTGGAGTAGGCTTTACTTTATTGGTCCTTATAATTCATTTGTGCATTAGTATTATTTGTCTTTGTTTAAATGACTAGGTGGCAGCCACATGCTCCTGAGGATTTTCTCAGTGTTCTCAGTTTCTCTATTATCTTAATTCCTTCCTCTCTCTGCTTCCTTTAGTTTCTGTGTAACTCGCAACTAGGCACATGAGCATAACTGATCCTTATTTAAATTAAATTAAAAAAAAGTTGGATTGGATATATTCTAGCTCATAAAAATTCATTTTTTCTTTTGAACTACCATGTGTACAGGTGGATGTGTGTACATAGTATTTCTCAGTTATCAGTCAAGTATGGCATGCCTTTTTGTATGTGGAAGTCTGCTCTGATATGACACAAGCATACTTTTTGACATCCTAAAACAGTTTGACCTCTGAAGTTATTTAATAAGCAGTGGTGAGGTAAAAGAAGAAAAAGTACTATAAACCCTGAAAGTGAAAGTCAGCTGTGGAAGGGCAGAAGAACTGAGCAAAACTGGTAGCCCTAAGTATTGCAGTGGCATGGGTATTGCAGTGGCTGAGGCTTAACAACTAACCTTTTGAGCTTTGTTTTGCAAGAATACTCAGTAGCTGTTAACTTCAAAATTAGTATTTCCAACAGGATTCATTCTACATTGTCACATTCCACCTCAAAGCCTAGTATTTTCAGTTTGTGCTCCTCCCTGCTGTGTACTGAATGGCTGATAAGAGTGTGTCTACGCTTGTACTAGGAAGATACAGAGAACCTGAGTGCTTTGCTCTTGAGTAGTAAAAGTTATTGCCATCCTTGTATCTGAACTCTTTTTAGATAGGCCCCTTCCCGGGCCATGTATGGAGAAGCCTACTGTTCTGTGAAAGATGTAAAAGCTTTAGTTACTGTAAATTTTGCTGCATTTGGAATTACAGTGGTCCTTGTAAGAACAAAAGTACCTAACTTCAGTAGTGGTGCTATTGTGGGAGATTACCATAGATTCTTTTCCAGATATTATTCTTAAAACCATGGGGGGCGGAGTTACTTGAACTATTCCTTGTGGTTTTCCACTGGATTTTCATATCGCAAAGTAGAACTTTATTCATATTTTAAAAATCAGGAAAATCTAGAGCTGGGAATAATACAAAAAGTTTGGAAGCGTTAAAAGTTTCAGGGAAAAATATGAATACTTTGAGATGAGAAAATAGCTAAGTTCACAGGCATCTAAAAGTCAGGGTGTCAACTGAGGCAGAGTATGAAAGAGCAGGTGAAAACGTGCTGAAATTCTGCTTCTAAAATACAGACAGAATCCCACACTCTGATTTGGACTACAGAAATTCAGAACGCAGAGGTTCTTGAAAGACAGCTGTGGAAGGGCAAAAGTACAGCTAGGAGATGATTAAGATGCTCATAAAGACTTCAGAGTCTGAGTCAGATAAGATGCTACACCCAGGTAAAGTGTAGGTCTGACACTGTCTCACAGGAGATGGTGATGAAGGAGGAGGTAACAAGAAGCTTCACGTCGGTGAGGGCTATATTGTGAAAGTTAGCCAATGGTTCTGAATTTAAAGTAGAAGCCTGTTTTACAGATCCAAACTTTCACAATTTCCTGAAACTTTTATGAAGCACATAGGCAACACAGAAGTAAACAAAGGATTTTTTAAAAAAACATTTTATGTTACATGAATGGTGTTAGTGAGGGGGAAAAATTGATAGCTGGGCTAAGAAGGGTGGAATTTTTTCTCTTAGAACTGTGGAAAACAGCAAATATATCTTTAGATATCTCATTTTCTTTTTTTTTTTTGGTAGAAAAGCAAAAAGCAGCCAAAGTGAGTTAATTCACCACTGTCTTCCTAATTCAGAGGCTTCTCCAGTCTATTCCTCCTGGTTTAAGAAGCTGCATATTAAAAATGACAAAGCTTTCACTGGTATAAAATAATATCTCAAATGGTAAGTTGTTTTTTCCAAAAACAAAACAAACCTCTTAAACATCTTAAAGCTTTTATGCTGTTCTTAAAGGAGGAACAGTGTGGATAATGCTAAAGTAGCAGAAACCTGAGTTTTCGGGAGGAGGTAGAACCCTGGAACTAAACCTGAAGTGAAGCACAGACCTACCTTTGTGCTGGATAAGGAGGATGTTCTGTGTGTCAGCTGCACGCAGTTTTCTGTTCTGCTGCATTGCGAAGTCTGCCGGTGATCTGTCGTTTGAGTGGTGCTCCCTTACCATGTTCAGAATAGACGGCTGGAATCTTGAATAGTGTTTCACGGATGGCCTTCTGTGCACAGTCTTCATTTGGCTGCTGTGTGTGAGGAGGGAAGTAGTTACTCTTGTAGTTCAGGTGGTAGCAGTCTTTGGGCCTTCAAATTATAGATTTGGTCTCTCTTGGGGATATTCCTGGGGTTGTATTTGTTGGATTTTATATTTAAAATAAAATATTTCATATAGTTGCCCCAATAAAATTATTTTGCATGCAAACAATTTTAAACGGAACTTATACTTTGTTCTAACTCCAGACAGGATACTTAGATAGTGCATTTTGAAAATTAGCAACGCACATTTTGATAACTTGTGTCATGCTTTATCCTCCTTCACCAGACTTGCTGCAATAATGGAGATTTGTTCCTTTCCTTTCTGCAATTAATGAGTTAAATTATAGATGAAGTACACAGGTGCTTATAGCCAGGATGGTCTGAATGTAATGGTGAAGGGAATAAGGACTCTCTTCCAAAATACCTACTTGAAAGGCAGGTATTTTTCCAGAACGTGGCTTATGAGTGTTTCCATTGCTCAGCTACTTGGTGTTTTCCATTGGTCAGCTACTTGGTATGTGGTCTCTTTCTCTTCACTTGTGGCTTTTACTAGTGGTCTTCACTAACTCTGTCCCTCTTCTGTTGTTAGCAGACTCATCTGCTAACCAAAAGACTAATTTTTCTCCTATTGAGTATCATTAGAAGACTTCATAAGAACTACTGGAGTTAGGCGTTTATTTAGGTGTCTCTTGAGATCTGCACAGGAATGTTTGTTTGCGAGCCGTGATTCTTTGTTGTTTAGGGTCCTCCATACTACTGTAGCAGTTGGAGGGACTCATGTACCTTGAAAATGCGAAATAATACTATGATTCAGAATCTTGTTGTTCTTAGCTTCCACTGGCACAGTATTTGATTAAAATAGCATCGTAAAATAACATGGAGGACAAAGCCTGTTGACTTTGCTTCCTCATTTTAGAAAGTATAGAAGCATACAGACCTCAGTCTCTATGGGTGCTGTATCAAGGTTACATGTATAGTAGTACTATATCAGAGCTAGAGCTGTTTCAGTATTGTCATTTATGTGAGATACTGCAAAGTGTAACACTCAAATCTGCTGGTAAGGGGCGGGGGGGGGAAATCTTTTACAAACTTGTCAGACCCAGAAATAGGGAGATTAGAGAGATTCATGCTCTTTGCTCTATGATCATAGTATGCGCTAAAAATTATTAATTTTCTCTTGCAGTAAACATTAAGGAGTCTGACAGGTTTGCTCTCTTCTGAGGTTTTGTGTCTTGTCTGCTTGCCAAGATTCATTGGGGTGGGGGGAAAACACTGAACAAAAAGCCAAAACAAAGCTCCCTTTTTTTCTCCTTTTTTTTCCCACTTTGTGAATAAACCCTTGCTCTAAAAGTGTTTTGTGTCCTTTTTTTGTTTTGTTTTGTTTGGGTTTTTTTCCCTTTTTTGGTTGGTATCACATGGCACAGTGCACTGCATTTTGTAGATACTTTGTGTGTGATGCTATGTGGAAACAACTTCAGTAGGAATGTCTGTAAATAAGGAAGGTGCAGTTTAAAGGAATAAATTCCGGAATTTCAACTAAAAAGGAGTTTATGCTGGATTTAAATAATTAACAGCATGCATTTTATTGGTAATCTTGACAATACAAGCTCTTGTGAGGTACTTTGAGCAAGAGAGCAATTATGCCATTACAGAATATGGAAGCTAGATTAAAATAATTTGTTGAGATTAGCAGTTCTTTGCAATTTTTACTTAATCTCTTCTTAAAAGGAAGACATACCTTTAGTTTGTCATGCATACTAAGTATAGGGATGTGCTTTTCTGCACTTTTCTTATGCACTGTCCTTGTTTGGATGTATGTAGCAATACTGTTTTTTTTAAATCGGTAAAACTCTTGGAAGACTTCATTACTTCAAGTGCTCTGTTAGAAAAGAATCAATGTTACATGAACAATGTCACTTTAAAAGTGATTGATTTCATCTGTAAGGCTGCAAAAATAAATACATGCAGTTAATTTTATATATTGGTCAGCCATTTAAATTAAATCTTTTTTCTCTTATGTTTGAATATCTTGGATATGAAATCAGATTGATACTAGATTTTAATGTAAGTTTTACTACCCAGAAATTTGATCAAGTATTTTCTAAGTAAGAGGAAGTGGATGTACTTAATTGGTTTTAAATCAAGTCAAATCACTTTCTGTGTCATTGCTGCTTTTTCCTTCATTCCAATGTCACAAGCTGACAGTCTATTTTGGGAGTTATTTGCTTCTGACATAGAAAGACATGGCCTGATTATGAATTTGAATGCCCACCCCGATAAGCTTTTGGTAACACTAGATAGTTAGTGCATTATGTGTATATATGTGAAGTGATTGTGTAACGTTCATACCACTGCTAACAGAGGACTGTAACAAAAGAATAAAACGTGAAGCTATGGTGTCAACTGACCATAACTTTTTCCTTAATTTGTTTTTGCAAGATTTGGAAGGACTGGAGATGGGGTTATTCCATTTCTTTGTTGCTTTTTTTTTTTAAGTGGAGGAAGTTATTAGGTGGTGTGACTAGTAAAGTTTCATGCAGATAGAAATGGTTTGTAAGCAGTGTTAGCAACAGAGTGTAGTGGCACTTGCTTTCTAGCAGAGAAGTACTGTGACTACCAAAACACTTCTAGTGCAATTTTGTTTCTGTGCAAGAATAGTGAACCTTTCACGTTGTAATATTAGCTAACTTCTATATGTGATGAAATTCCTGCAGATCATTTTGGAATTAAAAGTGGATCAAGAAAATTTAATGAAACCTATTTTGAAATAATCGTTCATGCCTTTAAAAAAATACTTTGATTTGAGCAGCATCTTTGTATGTATCCCTTGGAAAACTGCCTATCAAAGTGAATTATTTTCAAATTACTTTTGCTTATTTTTAGCCTTTTTCCTTTTTAATACAGCAGTAGATATAATGTTGACTCTCAGTTTGTTACTGAATAAATGATATTATAAAAATTAACTGCTGAATTATGTTCAGCCATTGTTTATTCCTGTCACCACAGACAATATAGTGTTTTTGAAATGGATGAGTTAATTCCCAGAATAACAGTTTATTTGCTATACATATTTGAACTTTTCAATTCCTGGCCAATACACGGAACGTAGACTTGGAATTAGGTATTAAGGCCATTGCCATATTTTCTTACAAGTTCTTCCTGAAATTTAACACTTGATACTTAGTAGGTGTAGATGGCTGTTAATTTTGTTAATTCTTAAGGTCGGGGTTTATGGTTTTTGAAGTTGGCAGCTCTCAACTATCTGTCTACCTGTGCCCACTTTTAGTCTATGGAAACTTGTTTTTTTTTACCATGTATCCTTCCCACTGCTGTACCTGTACTATCCAGTGAAACTGAAGTGAGGTGCAGCCACTAAAAATTAGTGGTGATGGCCTTCCTTTATTAGTTTGTACATGGCTTAAAGTAACTGTGGTTATTTTAACTCTAAGGGCTACTACAATATAAGTAGCTAAAAAATTACACTACTTCTGATATGCTGTCAGTAGCAGATGTTTAAGCCTAAGTCAGTAATAGTAATCAAATAAAAAACCTAATTTTTTAAAAATGAATGATAACCAGTTAGAGTAGTGAAATTCCTCGGAGTCTTAAGCGTATTTCCACATGTTCTGCATAGCTGCATTGTAAATTCATGACATACAGACTGTTGGATTGGACCTGTATGTACCGAGACAATGGCCAAGCTTAATTTGTGTGGATTTTTTTCAGTATTAATGTGTCATAGCATATATGCCTGGTGATTGATAAGAGTGTCAAAAGCAGCATTATATGGTGATGGATCTACAATGTGAAATATGAATAGCTGCCATTGGTCCTATTGTCAAGGCTAGCAAAATTTATATTAATAGTTGTGAAGCAATAGTAAGAACTTTAGTGTTACTAATACCTTTTCATTTATTTATCTTTAATATGCTTTTGTGTAACGACTTTTTAAATATCTTAAAATAATGACCTGAAGGTAGAAAATAAGTGCTAAATCTGGTGTTCTGGAGCTCTGCTGTGAGGACGGAATATGGACTTGAATACACCCAGAAGTGGCTGTATTAACCGGTGGCGCAGCCAACACACAGATGCATCTGGTTTTGCCATCATCACTGAGTGCAGAAGTGCAGATGGTCTGAGGAACCTGACAGTCTTTAGTTCTGGATTGACTGCTGTAGTTGCATTTTAACTAGGCTTTGTCCAGCATAGCAAGAAGACTTAAAATGTATGTATGTTGGCAAGCTTGTGTATTTGTCTGCTTTTGACACCTTCACATCTGAGGAATTTAAAGGTCTCCTGTTCATCAGTATTGAGGTCTTGACAGTTTTCTGATCTGTGATGTGTGATAAGGACAGAGGGAATTACAGTTGAGAAACTATGCATGTCAAATTTGCCAAACTTCACATATATTTGGTTAAATATCTGTTCCTGTGATTGGAAGTTTTGTTGGTCTTGGTAGAGACTGTAGTGTGGCCAGACTGACTTAAGTCAGTCTGTAACTGACCTAATGGTCTCTATTAGTGATAAAGTGCCTAAGGTATTAAAGATTAAAAATCACATACCATTTTATGAACTGATTTATCTTTTTGAATCTTGATCTAACAGATAATTTCAGGTGGTGCTTTGTGTCAGGCTGTCTTCCTCAGTTTACTTACTAGCAAATTATAGTAAAATTACGGGCCACTATTCAGAAATGTTTCAGGAAAGGAATATTTTTGCCTTAAGTTCAATGTCTGTTAATGAAAGAATCTGATATTTTCTGTGGTGGTATTTTTGGGGCTTTTTTTAAAGGTTTGGAACTGGCACTTAAAATAGCAGTTGTGGGACAAAATATGTTCATAGCTCTGCTATAATTGCAAAAAACTTTAAACTTGAGTCATGCTTTTGAAAATAACTTTTTACACACATTTTCTATGAATTTTATTAGTGTGTCAGCTGAATTTTGGTATCTGATGATGAGCCTGGATTGAGCCTCAGTTTGTCCTGAATAACTGCTGCTCCTTCTTACCACTCTTCTTCTGGATGCTGGAATTGAGAGCAATAAAGAGGCCATGAAATGTGCTGTCGGTTCTTCTTCAGATGGTCCACAAACAAGTTTGAGGAAGAAGCAGCAGACCAATTTACACGTAAAGTTTTGAGAAGTGAAAGAGTGAGGAGGAGATGATTGAGATACTAGTGGGGAAGCCAAGGCCAAATGTCTGGTGCCTATTAGAAAATTGTTATCTAAACAGACCATGAGTCTCTTCATACTTCTTTTTCTGCATACCGAAACTTACAAAAGCATTGAATGAACACTTTCTTGTCTCAGTCGCTAGTCAACAGAAGATGAAAGAAAGCTACTACGATATAGTCTGCTAATTCAAAACACAGAATAGAGGACTACATTGTAGACATCTAAGGTGTATGATTCTGCTGGTGACAAGTGGGTATTGAATTTAGAGGACAGTCATTATGGCTTGACCATCAATGTGTGCTTGCAGCCCAGAAAGCCAGCTGCATCCAGTGCTGGGGCCCCCAATGTAGGAGGGACGTGGACCTTTTGGAGCAAGTCCAGAGGAGGGCAGTGAAAATGATCAGAGGGCAGGAGCACGTCTCCTGTGAAGACAGGCTGTGAGAGTTGGGGTTGTTCAGCCTGGAGAAAAGGCTCCGGGGAGACCTTATAGCAGCCTGTCAGTACTTAAAGGGGCCTACAAGAAAAATGGGGAGGGACTCTTTATCAGGGACTGTAGCATTAGGACAAAGGGTAATGGTTTTAAACTGGAAGAGGGGAGATTTAGATTAGCTATTAGGAAGAAATTCTTTACTCTAACGGCGGCGAGGTGCTGGAACAGGTTGCCTAGGAAATTCGTGAATGTCCCATCCCTGGAAGTGTTCAAGGCCAGGCTGGATGGGGCTTTGAGTAACCTGGTCTAATGGGAGGTGTCTCTGCCTATGGCAGGGGGTTGAAACTAGATGATCTTTAATTCGAACCATTCTATGATTCTATGACCTGATATTTCTGAATTTTGCTTTTGTGTTTTTTCTTTGACTTTATATCATTATACGATGTCTTGTTAGAAAGAAGTTAAATATGCTATGGAGACACATATGTAAAAGCTAGATGATGTCAAAATTATTTGTATAGACATATATCAGGTTCTTATAATTGAAATAAAGATTGAACAAATCTCATATTTCTGAGGCATATTTAATAACTATGAATCTTGTTTCTGTATATACATAGACACATACTGACTTCAAATGTTTTGCTTTTGAATTTATCCTATTTAAGACAGTGTAAACAATGTTATCGGCAGAAAGACTTTACCTCCATTTTAGCTTTAATTTATTTCTATACAGTGTTCAGCTTTTAAGACACACCTTGGGCTTGCTTTTGATTTGAGTTTCACTAGCTAAATATTCTAGTATAAAGAGTGGAGATCTCTGTGTTTATACTCTAGTGTAAACATTCTGGAGATCAGAGCCTGGAAAAAAAAGAATTCAAATATATATAGATAAGCAGAAGCTGTTTAGATCAGGAGACTGTATCTACAAGTACACACTTATCCCAAACATGAGCTGGATATTTCAAGACTACTGCTTTGGTTCCTAACCCACCATAGTTCTGTTAGAGACTAGAAATACAATAGTAAAGTGCACTGTAAATGGCTGTTTTGTTGGCATTAAAAAAAGAAAAGCCTACCAAAATGCAAATAAGGAAGTTTCATGAAACTTTTCTCTTAACTTTTAAAAGCCAAATCTGATGACAATGAATGGACAGAGAACCTTTAGAAAAGGTCTGATTTGTGAATGTGGAAACTTGCTCACAGTGTAACACAAACTGATGATCTGATGGGCAGTTAACTGGAATCTGCAGGCCTAGCGATGTAAGAAATCTTAATTGGGGGTGGGGTGTGATTTTACATGAGTGTTCTGTTTATTATTTACATATTAACTTAGTGGGAGGCTGAAAAGTTACTGGGCCTGAATCTGTAGTATGTACATTATAAAGAACAAGGTAGACTTAAATGGTGTAATTTTAAAAGCAGTCAACCACATAAAGAGACTTTGTTATGTTGGAAGGGAACCAGAAGAGTTTGTTTCCATCTTTTTCCACTTCCTCCAGTAAAGTGCTCATATTTGAAGTTAAGCAAAATTTTAATCTAGTTGACGCCTAATAGTTAAATATTTAACTGTGGTGTCCAGTGCTTGCTTTCTCACTTTCTGTGAGTAAGGTTTTCAAGCAGGTGTCACTAGTGCTTACTAGAAATTTCCCCACATGGTGTTAGAACTGGAGTGCCTTTAAATAAAAGACTGTGCAATGTCATGCTAATTAGAAATAATCTGCACGTAAATGATAAGACACTTATAAGATAGATGGCTGCATGTTGTGTATTGAAAGCATTATTTTCTTCTTGTCTTTGGGAATCCTAAACAGAGGAGCAGAGGGATTAATGCGGGACTTCAGGATAAATATCTTAAGAAAGCATTAAGAATAGTTTGGGTATATAGATATGCTTGACAAAATATCCAGCTATGCTTGACAAAATATCCAGCTCCCTCCGGCAGCCAGAATATACTGGCAGTCTCAAATGCCACAGCTGAGATGATGGGCCTGTTGTGATGGATCATATTTTCCATTGTGTAGAATTATTCCTTCAAAACATGTAAATCAAAAGGATTGGTAGATGGAGAGAGGAAGAGGTATAGCGTAGAGGCAAACAAAGCTGATGTTGAGCTAGCCCAGCTTTAATTATCATACAGATATCATTATTTTTTAATCATTGCTGGAGATAGGGAGGAAGGGAAATTTGAGAAGGGAAGAAGGGAAAAGTGAAACAACATGGAGATAGCAAGCTTAAGTTTCTGTTTTGTACTTGAAAGCAGATACAAAATCTCTTATGGAATGGATATTTCAGTTGGAAGGGACCTACAATCGTCATCTAGTCCAACTGCCCAACTCCTTCAGGGCTGACTAAAAGTTAAAGCATGTTATTAAGGGTATTGTCCAAATGCCTCTTAAACACTGACAGGCTTGGGGCTCCAGCCACCTCTCTAGGAGGCCTGTTCCAGTGTTTAACCACCTTCTCAGTAAAGAAATGTTTCCTAATGTCCAATCTGAACATCCCTTGCCGCAGCTTTGAACCATTCCCAGGCGTCCTGTCACTGGATCTCAGTGAGAAGAGGTCAGCACCACCTCCCCTTCCCCTCCTCAGGAAGCTGTACAGAGCAATGAGGTCACCCCTCAGCCTCCTTTTCTCCAAACTAGGCAAACCCAGAGTCCTCAGAGGGCATGCCTTCCAGCCCTTCCACCAGATTTGTTGCCCTCATCTGGATGAATTCAAGGACCTTCACATCCTACTTAAATTGTGAGGCCTAGAACTGCACACAATACTCAAGATGAGGTTGCACCAATGCTGAGTACAGCAGGGTAGTTGCCTTTCTTGACCGGCTGGCCATGCTGTGTTTGATGCACCCCAGAATGCGACTTGCCCTCTTGGCTGCCAGGGCACACTGTTGACTCCTACTGAGCCTGCTGTTGACCTGCACCCCCAGATCGCTTTCCGCAGGGCTGCTCTCCAGCCACTCCTCTCCCAGTTTATACTTGTGCCCAGTGTAACTCAATCCCAGGTGCAGAATCTGGCATTTGTTCTTGTTAGGTTTCGTGCCATTGATGATTTCCCAATGAGAGAGTCAACAGCACCTCCCAGTTTGGTATCATCAGCAAACTTGCTAATGGTGCATTCAATTCCTGCATCCACATCATTGATATCGAACAGAACTGGCCCTAGGAACACTAGCCAGTTTCAGCTCTGAGCTTTGGCCTTTTTTGTCTTCTCACTGCATATATGAACCACAGCTCTGCAATTTTCCTGAGAAGCCTGACCTTGCTTCTGGAGATGGTACAATTTCTTTTTCCTCTTGACCTCTATGAGGAGTTCCCTTTTTGGCCAAGCTGGTCTTCTGGCCCACTGTTTTGACTTCGGACACAATGGAATTGCCTCCTCCTGTGCTTATATGTAGTGGACGATTCTGTTTTAATGCTGGTTTTTTTTTTTAATGATGAGACAAAAAAGTCCTTAAAACCCATTTAATTCTTTCAGGCAATAATATCAAGTGTTTTGATTTGTATAGCTGCCTGTCGGTTTTGATATTTAATCAGATCTTGAATATTTTGACTTGTTATTGAAGCTTTCATAGTTCATAGGCATCAAAACAGTTGTTTTTTGAGCTGTTAATGTTTGGGTGTTTTTAACTATTTTTTATTACTTTTTTTTTAATTATGACTTGTGTAATTGTGTTTCTTCTCTTGCAGGAAACACCGCATTACATGACTGTGCGGAATCTGGAAGTTTGGAGATCATGAAGATGCTTCTGAAGTATTGTGCTAAAATGGAAAAGGACGGTTATGGAATGACTCCCCTTCTGTCAGCTAGTGTGACAGGCCACACAAATATTGTGGACTTTCTGACCCAGCATGTACAAACCAGTAAGGCTGAGCGCATAAATGCTCTGGAACTCCTAGGAGCAACATTCGTGGACAAAAAGAGAGATCTGCTTGGTGCTTTGAAATACTGGAAGCGAGCTATGGAAATGAGATACAGCGATAGGACTAATATCCTGAGCAAACCTGTGCCACAAACACTAATTATGGCATATGATTATGCTAAAGAGGTAAACAGCTCAGAAGAGCTAGAAAATCTTATTGCAGACCCTGATGAAATGCGAATGCAAGCACTATTAATTAGAGAGCGTATTCTTGGCCCTTCTCACCCAGATACATCCTACTATATTAGATACAGAGGTGCTGTCTATGCAGACTCTGGAAACTTCAAGCGTTGCATCAACTTATGGAAATATGCTTTGGACATGCAGCAGAGCAATCTTGATCCACTGAGCCCTATGACAGCCAGCAGTTTACTATCATTTGCTGAACTTTTCTCTTTCATGCTGCAGGATAGGGCAAAAGGCCTGCTAGGCACTACTGTCACATTTGATGATCTCATGGGTATACTTTGCAAAAGCGTTCTTGAAATAGAAAGGGCCATGAAACAAACCCAGTGTTCTCCTGATCCAATACAGCTGAACAAAGCCCTTTCCATCATTTTGCATTTAATTTGCTTGTTGGAGAAAGTACCTTGCAGCTCAGAACAGGAGCATTTTAAGAAACAGACCATTTACAAGTTTCTTAAGCTTCAGCCGAGAGGGAAGAATAACTTCAGTCCGCTTCATCTTGCTGTTGACAATAATACCACATGTGTGGGTCGCTACCCAGTTTGTAAATTCCCCTCTCTACAAGTTACTGCTATCCTGGTGGAATGTGGTGCTGATGTAAATGTCAGAGACTCTGATAACAACAGTCCATTACACATTGCTGCACTGAACAACCATCCAGACATCATGAATCTTCTTATCAAGTCAGGTTCACACTTTGATGCTACAAACTCGTATAAACAAACTGCTAGTGATTTGCTGGATGAGAAGGAAATAGCAAAAAATTTAATCCAGCCCATAAATCATACTACGTTGCAGTGTCTTGCTGCTCGTGTAATAGTGAATCATAACATATACTATACAGGGCACATCCCTGAAAAACTAGAGAACTTTGTTTTGCTACATAGATGATAGTGTGGAGTCCCAGAGTACTGTTTTTGAAGCACGACTTGGTGATGATATTTTCCTCGAGCACTGTTGTGACACACCAGCGTTCCCTTAGCTTGCTCCATCTTGCTCTCATTGGCTAAAGCGTTGTTAGCATCAGATCTGCAGAGTTGGTTACCCAGTATTTAATATGAATATGCCATATAATATATTTTGTGGATTATTTAGAAACGTAATGCCATATTTAGACTCTAAAAATTGTCTGCCAAAGGCTTGTCTATTCTGGTCTTATTTGCCTGTTGGGTGTCTGGGACTGAGTTGAGTACTTTCCACCGATGTCTTTTTACTATAACTGTTCTGTGGATTTTATACAGTTGGAAGGTCATGTTTTTTTGGTTTTGCTTGAGCATTTCTACTCTTACTCTGTTCTTTTTCTATGGACTCATTGCTAAAATGTACAAGTTGTATGGACTTGTTAACATTTGCGACTACCATAAGTGCTTTTATCTTCTCTATGCACTGGCTTAAACATGACTGTTGTGTGTGAGCATATTTCTATGCAGCACTTGGCCAATTTCAACTTAAATGCCAATTTTGTTTTGCAGTTTGTTTGGAGCTCTTTTGAGAATGCTGTCTTCATAGCATGATGAATTTTGGAGTTACTTATCAGCTCTCCAGACTTGGGTTTGACTTTTTTGACTGCTGTGTCCGAGGTTGCGTTCCTTTTGATCCTCTGGAAATTTGTCCTAAATTTGGGAGAAGAAAATCTCGCTTTTTCTCATCGTAGTCCACTTGAACTTTAAATCTGAAAATCGTTTTATTGCATTGTGCAGTTAGGGGAAGAGTCCTCATTATGTACAACTGACACCTTCCCCTTTGCACTAATGTCTTGCTTGTGCTGGTTATGTGACTAGATGTGAAGTTTGCTCAAAGTTTAACCTCAAACTTAATGATACACTTTAATGAGAAATAGATCAAATGTATGCTGTAGTTTAAAACTTACAAATCAACTTTAGCTACAAAAGAAACTAAAGCATGTTGGTGGCATGATGCTTATCAGTCCAGATCTAGACATCATTTAATATAGTATGTGGCTGTGTGCCAGGGTATTGGAAGTTCTATAGCAGTGTCCTTTTTTCTTCATTTTAAGTATCTTTATAAGTACTTGCATGGATTTTTCATCTCTACTATGTCAGCTGTACTTAACAAGAAGCGGAAGTTCTATTGTGTATATAGCTCCTAATTAAAGTACCTATTTTTATAATACTTGCACAACAGCTTAGCTTTTACAACAGAAAGGGCTCTTTTGACTTGATAAGAAATCTATAAATGAAGATCATAAATGTGAGTGCGATTCAGGTAATTAATATAATTCAGCACTTTACTGGTGATTAATATTAGAATTTATTATGGCACATCAGCCCTGCAAATGTCTTAAAAATTAATTTCTTTTGGATAGAATATAGTTTACTTGCAAGTGTAGTGGTCTAGCATATTGGATATTTTTGGCTTGGTGTTTCATTTCAGTGGTGGGCAGTAAGTGTACCTATGGGGTTCTTGCTCCAGAAATTCAACAAGTTGATTTAGGCCTTTATCAGGATAGAGATATTTAGAAACCAAATTAATTAGATAAAGGTAAAGTTGTTTTTGTGAGGGTCTTCTTTAATGTTCTGTTTTTAGTTTCATTTTCAAGATGGTGTTGAAACTTTTTTTTTTTGTTGTTTGTGAATTAAGTTGAGGAAGAATGTATCTTGGGAGCATATAAGAATAGTTCTTCCTTGCTTTTGGGCTGTTTTGGGGTTCCTGTTGGTGTACAGCGTGGTGCCTACTAGCTTAGCCATTCTTACAAAAAATATGGGGATGTTTTTCAACAATAGTATGTTGAAAGCAGTGCTCTTTGTGTATTGCCACTTTCAGACGCTGTATTTTGAAGCAACTTTCACCTGTTTGTCCCATGCCATGTCTACATTGTATGAAATTATGAGAATGAGGAAGTCCTGTTAGTTTCTCTTGCAAATACATGGGAGTAAAACTCTATTCAATTGGCTGAATTTCTCTGATTTGTAATGATTAAAACACATGCCACTCAAGTTATTTGTGAGAAAATGTAGTTTGATTTTTGATTTTTTTTTTTATTTTTATGCTTTTCTATTGCTCTCTAAGTAGGGCTAATCAACAAATCACACCACGCTAGAAATGACCCACGTAATACTTCAAGTCATAAAAATGATTCTTTTTCTATAAGTCACAGAGAAGGGGATTTTTAGAGTTTTATACTCTGGAATCTGTATGCTCTTTAGTGGTTTGAGTTTATATTTCTGTTTTTATAACTGTTAAATATCCTGTTTAAAATTAGTTGGACACTATTAGTCAAGAAATATAATCCAAAAACTGTTGAATGTTAGCAAATTTTTGAATGGGAACCATTCCCAAAAGAGAAAGCACATCACTATTTAGTGTATGTAAATCCAGTAAAAGTTGCTACAAGGAAGCCTTATTCTGTTAGCTACTCTTTAAAAATGAACCAGTTTAAAAGGATGTACTGATTTATTGTATTTATTCTGTCCAAGTATCTACCAATGTGCATCAGTCCTAAAGACTGTCACCTTCATGCAGAATTTAATTTCTCATGGTGATGAGGCCATCTGTTGAACTCTTACCTTGCCAGATACTTGGACTTAGGTGTCCAGGCAGATGAGTCCGTGCATTTAATACCGCTTTCCACTTAGCCCTGTATGTTTACTTTACCCTGTTTAATTTTTCTTAATTTTAAAACAAACTAGTACAGAACCTGTGCTGGGTGGTTAGGGATTAGTTCGGGGTTTGCTGATGGGGAGGGAGGGTTGAGACAGCAGACACTGTCTGAGATGCGTATGCCACTAAGGCCTGTGCTAATGAGTAGTAGCAGTTTTGCCCCCTTGACCCCTGATTCAAACCAGTTTTGTCTCCACTTCTGTATAGATACCAAGTTTCTGGACCAGATTTTTTTTTATTACTCTTGTTACTATTCAGAAGTGGGAATAAGTTTATTTTAGTGAAACATGTTGATGCAGTAGTGTTCCTAGCTGGACTCAAACTGTGGTAAGGACAAGGAACCAAAGAGCATTCAGAACACAAAGAATTGCTTTATTTTTATCATATTTTTACTCCTTCTTTTCCTGTTCTTCTCTTTTCTTCCTGTTTGGGCTTTTTTTCTGGTGAAATGTACTGCTTCTGAGCTACCAACATAGAAAAAAATGTTGAGAACACTGTGGAAAAAACTCTATGCCCTGCAGGGGTGAAATAGGTTTTAAAATTGGTTACACAATTTACAGATATGGCTCCCTAGAGACAAAGGCACTGATACCTCCTTGCTTGTTGAGACCCCTGAAGTTGTACTTTTTGGGGTAGGGGATAAATGTTCAAAGCAGTTTTTCTTCTAATCATCTTGGGTTTCAACTGAAATACTTCAACCGGGAAGATGAAGAGTATTCTCATAAAAAAAAAAAAAAAAAAAAAGAAATGCTTTTCCTACCAAATTCTAAGATTATATTCCTATTTTTGTATCACTTATGCTGGTAACAAGGTTACAGCTGTCTGTGGTGTCTTTGTTCTGTTTAAGTGCAGTTTAAAGACACTTTCTGAAACGCAAGGCAACAGCGTGGTTAATTTTCCATGTATACTTTGCAACAGTCCCTGGACTGTGTATTTCTTAAGTCCCCAGAGAGCTCTCTTTTAACGACTGTTTTGCAACTGGTTAAAATTAACCTCTTTCCATTTTTACAAAACACTACTTTAAAAAAGGAATAGAGTGCTATAGCAAAATCCTTTCAGGAGGATTTATAAAAAGATAATAACCTCATGAGGAAAAAACGTGCCTCTGCTCAGTTTTATATCAACTGCTAGGTGACAGTGGCAGGATATGACCATGCTTGAAATAACTTCCTCATGCTTTGAAATATGGAGCGGAATGCCTGTTATACTCTAACATGTTGACAAACATGAGTAAGTACACTAAACACTAATTTCTATCTTCTGTCACTACAGTGAAGTCAACTGTTATTTAATGCTTCAAGGAAATTTTGGGGATATTGATGGGGATATGTCTTGGCTTTGAGTGTGAAAGTAACTGTGGACCCCTCAGTGAGGGCAGAATGAAAAGCTGTTGTTGGCTTGGTTTTGACTAATGTTGTATTTGTGTTCCATTCTATCACAAAGATTTCTATGCGGAGCTAGCTCCATGTATGGAAATATTGCAGTTTCTTTTTTACGTGAAGTAATTTAGCTTTAACGGTAATGTAAAAAAGGAATAACAAGCATATTTCTCTGCTCTTACTCTCTTTAGGCTCCAAATGCAGATTACATTAAAAATATGTTTTGGAGAACACCTGTCTGAGTCTATATATCCGTTTCCTTCATGGTTACTGCAATATGGGTTGTTAAGCTGCTTTTTCTGCTAAGTATAAATGGTTAAATGTGAATGCTGCAGCTTAGGACTTCAATCTTCATGTCATTAAGAATTGTACCTTAAACAAAACGTCATATTTCATTCTCTTTCTGTGAAATGGTCATCCAGCCCAGCCTTTAAATTCCAGTAGTAGGTAATAGTACAGAAAAGGTTTAAACTGGATAACAGGAGACATTATTTTTCCACTTTCTAGAAAATGCAGTTAGTCATGCTATTAACTCTGTGAAAACATAGTGGTTTTAGTTTATAGCGTAAAAGTAGTTATCAAGACCCTGTAAGAAGTAAGCAACAGACACTTTTTCAAGAAAGTTGCACAAATTGATTTTCTCATTAAAACTTTTCAAGTCTCTTCCCTATTGCAGGGACAGTTTTGAAAAATAGAGGCGTAGAATACTCCAAGAATGAGAGAAGTATGAGAAGATCCTTATTAAAGGCAGCTAGAGAATGGAAGACTTTGAAGAACATTGCCATTGTAATTTCAAAAGATCTTTATAGTAAGGCATAATAGTCACAATCCTTTACTAAAGGGCAGCATGCACTTCAAAGAGCTGAAATTCTAGACTTAGGCCTCAAAAAAGATGAGGTTCTGGATGAGGAAAACTGATCCAGAGCTTTCACAGTAAGGTTATTGTCACACAGATGGCTCTACTGAATTGAATATAGATTCTGTTAATTAGGAAAGGGAAGAACCGGAAAGGATCACTTATATCATTATTCATCCCTTTGCAGTTGCAGATGATGAAAGCTGTTTTCTTCTGGAAGTGTCTTCTGGTTACCTAAGCTCTATCCCCATGCACAAGTGCTTCTTGGCAGTAGCAGTTGCTGGCAGTCAGTTGAAGACCAAAACTCACAGTACAAAATACTGCAGAAAGATGGCAAAAGAGGCCAAGCGTATGGTCTGTTACTCTGGCAAAGGCAATACATTTGTTGGTTTCCCACATAATATTCAGAGGGCCATATACCATCCACAGTGAAAAGCAGAAAGCCCTTCCCCCTCCGGCCAAATCAAAGCCTTACCTTGCAGTTGGTCTCCAACATTCAAAAAAATTGAGGAGAGAGTGTCTAGACTCGCGGACAATGATGTTGAATTATGCACACAGGAGGAAAAAGAATGGCTTTCTGATCCGTGCAAGTGCCTGTCAGAAGCCAGAGAGACTATGATATATAAGTGGCAACCACATCTCCGTAAGACATGGGGTTCCTATCTGAAGTTCAAAGGGTTGCTTCTGTCGTATCTCCTGAAGATTTACCGCGTCATGAGTTCCTTGACAAATTTCTCTTTAGAAGGCTATTTGGAACTCCATTCCTTCAATAATTAGAAATTTATTTTTTCACAGTTTTGTACGTTTGATCTCTTCATCGTTTCAGCGCTTGTCCATCCTTCAGACAGTTACCCTCTGTCAGCCTTCGTGTGATTAGGCTAAACCAACTAAACAAATAAAACCCAAGCTGCAAAACCAGAGAATAATCCAGTTGAGTAAGATGAATGGTTCAGTTTTCCTTTTTGCCCTCCCTTGCTTGTATGTTACAAAAAAAAAAAAGGGCATTACTGATTCACTAAACATTTTTTGCTGCTGAGCCTGCAATTTAACTTGCCAATTCTTTCTTTGTTACAATTGGAGGGGTTTTTTACACAGTAGTCAGTCAATTGTTTTCTCTTCAGGTACGTTAGCTTGTGCTGTCCTATTCTAATTTTTATTAGATGCCATTTTATTCTATTCACGAACAGCATTAACTTAAATGGAAAGTGAGGCAACATGTTTGGTGGATGAGCCAGACTTGGATTATTTTTTTTTTATTTCCATCCCATAGTTTCAGAATAGTGAACTTGCTTTTTCTCATTTTCTTTCTTTTTACATGTGCGGCTGTCAGGCTTGCACTATATTTTTATTTGCTAGCCTCTAAGACAGAGTCCTCCTAAGTTGTCTGTGCTCTTTATCCGTTTGTCTGGCTTTGCTGGTTGAGGGAAATATGTCACCACGTTCATCATGCTTTTCTTTACCCTCACGCATAAAGTGGGAGCTCCAGGGAGCTGCAAAAAATAAATAAATCAACCCCACAAAAAGCCCCAACACCAAACCAAAAACCAGGGCCTACTGTAAAATAACAATATATGCTCTGTGAGGGAGATGCCCAGTGAGTTGTTAAATGAGGAGCACATGTGGCTTACTTTCAATCCCACTTTGTGTTGACCTTAGGCCAAACAGCAGACAGTCCTGTGGCAAGGCTCTGCACCCACCCCAGTGTTCTAGTTTGGATGAGGAACATGCTTTTGATGTTCCTCACTTTGTGTGTTTGGGTTCATACCACAGAGTTGTCTCAGCCCCTGATCTGAATTCCTTCTGGATGAAAGTGGGTGAAGGATGCGCTCCAAAAGCTCACCTAACAGGCTCTGACCACTAATGGGTGTTCAGTTCATGGGAGCAGACAGCAAGTTGTTCTGAAATAACTCTGTTTTCCTCTCCTGTTCCCTCCATTCCCCTAAAGCATCACAGACTTTTGATCTTTGGCACCAGCTCCTCCATGCTACAGTTCTGCTACTTGCTAATATAGGTGTAGCCATAGTTTTCTGTTTCTCTTCTGATGTCAAACATAAGCTGACACATACATGGGTGTTTTTTTTTCTCTCTTGCCTGTAAATGGTTACTGCCTATCCAACGTAACATCCCATAATCCATGTTATGCTTTGAGCTGGAAAATTAAAATGAGATAATGTAGTTGATTGCTAAGGTGGATCTACCACGTCGTTAGCTGTTGGAGAATGAATCAGCCATGCTGTACGTGTTGCTGATACTTCCTCCTGACAGCATGACTGACCTTACCACAAAATGCTGTTGAAGTGGCGTAAGGAAATATTTGCTCCATTATACAAATGCAGAAATTAAAGCGCACACTCAGTGACCTCTTAAAATGACCTTTTGAAGCTTGTGGTATAGCAAGGAGCAGGGTTCAGGTCATCTGGCTCCAGGGACTTTAATTTTCAGTCTCTTTGCTCCAGCTATGGTTTGACATTAGTAATTTCATACAAGAAGAGTCTGCTCTAAAAAAAAAAAAAAAATGCCAACAAGAATTTTTTAGGGAAGTTAGGCTGATGTCATTGCACCGTCTTACAGTATGTGTTTATCCCTCCCTTGTCTCCCTCACTAATTTTTGAACATGTTGGGCCAGTTTAATAAATTCAACAGAAATAGAGCAGCCTTAAAGATATGCATGTCTGTAGCTTCCTTGAGAGCAGCAGACGGGGCAGAAGGCAGAGTCCCTGCTAACAGTTCCCCCCGAAGAAGAGGCTTCAGCATGAACTTGACTTTTACTAGACATGAGAGAATACACACGGGGATTAAAATGTTTAGTACCGTGGAAGAGGCTTTGATCACAGCCCAGGCTTTACTAGAGAGCAGCAGATCCAGTCACCTGATGAGAGGTCAGGACACATCTTACATTCATTACATCGTGTATCATAGACTCCCTGCACCTGCTCATCAAGGTGGTAGCATCTGACCAATGGATTATCCTGGTTTGTACAGTCTAATCACACTCATTAGTTACTCGATCTCCTGAGTTGTAGTTAGCTGTAATGACACAGGGTGTAAATGACAATTGACTAAACTGCACAAAATTAAAAACTCTATAACCATCTATGGCTGTGTACTGACTATTGCACTAAGTTAAATCTCTTTATTATACGTGCCAAAATTGTTTGCAGTTAATTTTGTTGAGAAGTTACGAGTGCCTGCTAAGAGGGTTGGGGGAAACAGTGACTCTCATTTCGGCTATAAGGGTTCTGACCTTGTTTGCATCCCGGTTTCTGTTGACCTCCGTGCGAGTTATGAGCAAGACCAGACTCCATCATCGCCCTCTTGCAAAATCGTGCATTTCAGTTCTCCCAGATGGTAACTGTTGTATTAAAAAGCTTAAAATGACATGAAGTGAATTCTGTAAAAGGAAATGTGCATCTAGTGGAAAACAATTCTGTGGGAAAAGGGATCTGGCACTTCTGAAAATCTGCCCTGTGAGGTCTGCTCCCTCCTGATGTCCAGCAGGAATTTTCCTGAGATACACACCTCCGTCCATGCCAAGGGTTAATTTTCCAGCTCTCTTGGGTTCTCTTTGTGGAGCAGCATTTCTCCAGCTGCGATACCTTGCCCCCACACCCCACCGAATGTGGCTGTGCATGCTGCCTGGCCCCAGCTGCCCTTTGCTACTGAGAGCCAGCTGCCAAACTAGTCAGTGATGTCTGGGGAAGTCTGGTGCAGAGCGTGAGCAGCAGTGCCCATTATAAATAAAAACCTAAAAGCTCGTATTTCCCTCCATCTTTCGTGACCCTTTTCTAGCCATGCCTTCATTGCTCCTCATTGTGTTCTCTGTCTCCTTTATTTACCATTCCCATTTGTTCCAGGGAGCTTCCCATTCCTCCCTCTTCCCCTGCTGCCGTTGTGGCTGACTCAAGCCTGTGTTGAAATGGGAAGTGCTTGGGGAAATTCAGCCCTTGCCATGCCTTAAGCAGCTTCTGCTGTTTCTAAACCATGTCAGCTGGGGAGTGGGAGGAGTGGAAGAAATACAGGATTCAGGTTGCTTGTCCTGTCTTCATCTGCCTGGTTCTTAAGCAAGGTAAGGATGCTACGCTGCTGCTTAGTCTCCTCATTAATGTGAAATACGGGCTCCATTAATCACTGCACAACGTAGTTTTATCTCACATGAGGTTGCACATGCACTGTGAAAGTATTGCTGGTGTAGGGCTGTTACAATTCCATAAGCAAATCTCACCCTGAAATCAGTAATACTGGATTTCATCCTATGCACAAAATACTTAAGTTTTGCCCCGGTTTAAACACCTGGTCCTGCGTTTTCAAACTTGCTGATTTTGCAGTGTGTGGCTTCTGAAAATCCGCCTTAAAAATCTGTCATTTTCACAGTGTCTTTCCAAGCCCCACTAGTTTGTCCACCAGATTGCTGCTTCATGACCCCATTTTGCCCTTCTGTGCTGTGGAAATATATGCTAATATTAGGAATGTGACATTTCATGTGTTTCCTCTCAAGATGTTTGTTGACACTGCAAGGGTGGGAAGTGCATTAAAATTGCCTCTTACTGTGTGTTCTGCCTGATTCTGTCTTGCCATTAACAAGGCAAGGGTCACCTACCTAAAATTATAAATTCTAGTAGGCTAAAAAAATCTATTTTAAAATAGGTGATAATGAAAAATTTTAAATGACTACTGTAGAAGCATAGTTTAATAACCTGAATTGAATGTGGGACTATTTTCTTCAATCCAAAAAGGAGAAAATAAAAGGAAGCTGGTCGTACTTCTAGCAAATGAAACACCAAGCATGCTGTGGTTGCACCTTGGGATGAGGTACGGGCATCTACTTGTGGGACTGGAGAAGCAAGTAAATTCACTTAAGACCCTGTTTGCATCCAGGGTACTTTACCCTGGCTCGATAATTAGACCTCTGTGGACTTAGAGCAGATAACACTAACTGCACAGAGCTGGCCCAAGGCTTCTCGGCAAAGTAGGCAAAAGAAAATGTAATCTTGCACTGGCAGGGGATTGCTTTTTTGAAACAGAAGGAGAGAAACCACTCTTTCCGAATAAACCTCAAACTCTGCTTCGTTTAGTCTCCAACTGTGTGATATTGGTCTTACACCAGCAGAAAACAGCCAAGAGGAAAAGTGAAAGAAGGGCACGCAGCTACTGCAAAGCCAAGCTGATTTAGCAGACAATAGTAAATTTTATTTGGGGGATGAGAAGATGCTGGAAGAACACTCAATGGGAAAATGAAGTGTTGTTACCGTACCAACAGCAAAAAGCCATGCAAGGCAGCCACTATAGATAGATCAGACTGTGCTCACATATTGTGAACTGCCAGGCTGGAAAAGAAGTCTGAAATATCACCTCACTAATTTTAGCAAGCTTTGATCCCAGAAAAAGAAACATAACTAGAAGTGTAGCTTTGTGTCTTTTCTAAGCGGCTAAGATTTTATGCGTAGTCATCGAACCATTCTCTGACGTGATGCTAAAAATTCCTGAAATCTCCACCATGATTGATGCGAAGTGTCTTCTGTAAAGGGCCTCTCAGCACAAACTTTGTACCTTCTAGGCAGAGTTCATCTATGTAGTCAACTCTTTGGCAATCTACTCAGATAAAAGAGCACCCTTGAAATGAGGAAATACTCCTTCAGGGACAGAGAGAAAAAAATTATAGGCATTGTGCAAAAGTATCAGAAAACTAAAAAGCAACTCAGTCCTGAATAAGTTCTTCTTCAAAAGAGACATTTTAGAAGGTGGGGAGGAACATACATCTTTTCCTTAATGCGGGAAATCTGTCTATTGACAGCTGGAACAACCCGTTTCCTTTATCTGTAGAAATTGGCTAAAGACGTCTACAAGAAAAAGGTTAAGTGGTATTGTCTAGATCTTTTATTATGTGTTCTCTGGAAGATGGCTGATGATGCTTCTTCCAAGAAAGCACTTCTTAGCTCACAGTGGGAAACAATTCAGTAACTGTTCAGTCAGACAGCTGAGTTCTGAGGCTGTTGCTGTTATTCAAATCAGGGAAATCATCTGCTTTCATACAGAGGTGGGATTTTTAATTAGTCAAGGATATCAGAAAGATATCCTTACAAATCAAAAACCTTCCTAGAATTTGTAGTCTCCATCTCCAGCCTGAGCGTTTAAACCGTGCAGACTGCTGAAAGGTGTCCTGAAGCTCCTGGACTTAGTGCCTGGAGTTGAGCACGTGCGGGTGCTGAACAGCTTGAAAGAGGCTTGAGACATTCCATCGCTGTTAAACAGGCAGGGCCTGGCAAACACACCTGTGTTACATCAAAATATGTGCCTATAGCTCATGGCATAAATATGCATGTGCATGTGTAGCAGAATGCTGTGTGCATAGGCATGTATATACTTATAAATAGGCAAGCAAGCTCTTTTATGTCAGGAGCTCTGAGCCTTCCTTAGGAATTAACTGTGCTTTTAACATGTCTCTTCTCTTTTGAGTTGCCTGAAGTACCAAAGGCAAAGCAGAGTGACTTGAAGTCATTGAGGCAACCGCAGAGATAGCTAAACTGAAGCACTAAGTGAAGCAGAAGCGTCAACCATCGTTGTTTTACAGCTTGCATGGCTGTTTGATACTGGCCACGGGGAAAGATGTGCACTTGGATAAAGATATTCACCAAACAGAAAGCTTATTTTCATAGAGATTACTGAATTTCGTGTATTTAAGGGCATATGATGCGACTGCATATATGGATAAGTACACACTGTTTTTCTGGTTTGGCACGGTTAGAAAAATGTGTGATGACGTAGTGCAGAAGGGAAAAGAAATCCAGAACCGAATTTGTTTCCTTTCCTGCTGCGAGCATTTTATAATTGATTGCAGGCCACCACATGCACTTTTGCCCAGCTGCCCCTGCAGGTATTTCCTGGGTGAAATCTGGCAGGTATGCACAGAACATCTCCATTCAGGCTGCTCATTGAATGGAAAGAGGAAGAAGAGTGTTTTCTAATCTTGATAAAGGTAAGGTGTTTTTGAGAGGAACGCCCACAGATTCAAGTTCTGTAGGATTATTTTTCTTTCTTACAAGCTTTTGTGGGTTGGGTTTTTTCCCCCAAATGGAATAACCATATGTATTGGTTATCGGTAAGAGAACTGCAACAAAATGACTGGGTTTAACCTCCAAATGATCACACTGTCTGCAAAGTGGAAGTGCAGTTTGCTTAAATAGCTCACTTGCAAAACTACTCAACTGGGAACTTGTCTAATTCTTCACAGAAATGAAGACTAGAAATCTCTTTGGCTTGTCTCCACTGTCTGAGAGAGTTCAAAGCACAGTAATTCTCCATCATGCCCAGCGAAATAGAGAGAGCGTGGTTTAGTTGGCGTGCACCTCAGTTTGTAATTACTACTATTAAAATATGTCCCTAGCTATGGTTTGTGCTACAGAACATCACAGAGATACCTGTGAAATAGGCCAAACTGCAAGTGTGAATATCAAGAAGAGGAAAGAACGGAGACAGTAGGTTGCAGAACTAACATCTATTCCCTTTGCCTGCGAAGGGGATGAAGACGAAATGAAGACATTAGTGTTTCTGCCTGTGACATTAGTATTCAGGAATGAACCAGTGGTAGACATCTCATGCTTGCTGTCAGCTCAAAGCTTTGGCATTCAGAAGCGAGCTGTTTCCCAGCCATCTCTCCAGAATGACGATGGTGAAGGCTCACAATGATACGGCAGCAATATTAACTATGTAAATGCCAGGTAAATCTTCTAGGAAAGGCAGAGAAATGTCAGGATTATTAATAGTGTTGCACTGGCTTCCAAGAATCAGTGAAGCCTAGGAGGGTGGCATCACATTCCTTTTTTTTCCTGATCCCTGCTGTCTCCCACCTGCTGCTGTGGGCATGCCCAGATGCAGATGCTGAAATACCCATTTTACTGTCCTCTGAGGTCAAGACTCCTCTCCGTGGGAGAAGTTTATGTTGCATAAGGCCTT
Organism: Stercorarius parasiticus; assembly: GCA_013396915.1. Taxonomy (NCBI): domain Eukaryota; kingdom Metazoa; phylum Chordata; class Aves; order Charadriiformes; family Stercorariidae; genus Stercorarius; species Stercorarius parasiticus. The sequence continues at coordinate 28,524 of VWZL01003262.1, forward strand.
GCCAACATGGGGAAGTCTGTGCTACCAAAACACCTGTGCAGACACAGCACTATAATGGCAGGCTGCTGGGACTGTCCCTGTCTTCCAGTAATTCAAGGTATTTCTTAACATTTCAGAGCACTCAAGTCAAATTCACTAGATTTTGCCCACTAGAGTAGGGAGAGCAAGCAAGACTGTAATGACGCAGCCAAACTGGTGAAGGGCAGAAGGAGGATAGATGCAGTAGCTCAGGAGCAGGGAATCCTCCTGCCTGCCATCAGTGGGATTAAGGCTTCATAAATCACGGAGGGACCCTTGTGCCAGCAATTTTGACACAAGGTGCCCTGGAAAGTTAAGAAATTTCTCCAGTCAAGAGGGGTGGAAACAGCTGAATTGCTTTTTCTTTTTTTTTTCTAATTACGCTCCTGCACCTTGTGTATGAGGAAGCGGATGCACGCAAAATGGGGACAGCCAGTAATAGCATCACGGTGGACACGGGAAACGGGGGAAATGCTTCTGAGGAGGGCTGCTTCCCATCGCGGCTCACATGATCTTCAGCCCCAAAGAGCGTTCTTGTAAAGTGTGCAGGGGTGAGGCTGTGCGATTACCTGCTCCCCTCTTGCTCCTGGAGGAATTTTGCAGCTGCAGGGTTCTGAATTATTGATGTGCTCACTTCTCACCAATCCACAACACGTTAAAATAGGCTTGAATTGTTCATACAGAAACAGGAATACACTGTACACCCTGCTACGCAAAGTGGAATTTTGCCAGGCATGTTAAGCCATTTAATAATATAAAATCTAGGTTGTCACAGAGTACAGGGAACTTCTGATTAAGCTAACTGTACTTGTGTTTTCAAACATATAAAAACCTTTCAAAAATGTATTTGCAACACGCCTTGGCAAATTCCTGGTTTTGATTGGTCTCATGCTTTTCAGCCAACTTTCATTCTTGTTATGCTGTTGGAAACTTACAGATCAGAGTGTTTCTGGAACAGTATGTTTTGTGGTATCGCAGCCCATCAAACCAGGCTGATAACTAAGAACGTGCTTCTGCTCAACTTCTTCCTGTGAGTAGCTCCACTGCTGTCAAGGAGAGTGGAAATATACTTTACGTGTGACTCTCAGCCAAATGCTAAGTGCACATGAGACACTGCATGTTTTCTGGCTGTTGGTGCCATTAGTTAGCCTTTCACAGAATAATCTAATCTTGATGGGAGCTCAGGCTGTCTCTTCTCCAACCTCCAGCTGAAAGCCTGGCCAGCTATGAAGCTGGGGCTTTACCCAGTTGGATCTTGAAAATCTTGAAAATCTTATAGCCTCTTTGCTGAATATTTGGAGAGAAAGATTTATCATTTATGCTCTCCAGTGTAGAACTATATGCGTGTTTTACCAGAGCCAGACCAAGGTGCGGGACATTTCTGCTTTTTGTCCCGGGCGGCTGAATCCACCAGCCTTTGGAGAGTACGCTCCACAAACATATCATCTGTATGTTGGATGCATTGCTTGAGATGTATTTGTGCATTTGGATTTGTGCTTTTCTTCCCCTAATATTAATTTAATAAATCAGCAAACTGCAGATTTCCTTCCTTAGCATTTTCTGCTTGTCCATAGTCGTCTTCTTTCCCCTTCATGCTTCTTCGTCTCAGGTTATTCTTCAGCCACCAGATGCACTCCAGGTTCTCATTGCTCTCACCTCTCTGATCCCATACTTCTTCCAGCATCATCTAGTTTCTCTGAACAGCTTCTTCATGTGGACAGACATGTGTGTATATAATTATGCAGAAGAGCAAAGTTAGAGGGAAAATATGATGACAAAGTCAAACAATTAAAAATTCAGTAAGGACTGCCAGCAGTCTCATTTTGCATTCCCACACGCACATAGCTGATCAAGCTGCTGATAATTACACGATCAAGTTATTTTATTCACAAAACCCTTCCTCGTTCCTTGGACAGGATGTGATTCTGGGTGTGAGTCAGGGCTGTGTGTTGAAGGAAGCTGTTTGCTGTTGCAGGAGCTGAAGGGTCTGTAGAAAAAGGGCCTGCAGGAAAAGCAGAAGCGTGGCCTCATGATTAAGGGGACTGACCGCTGCTGTCCTGGCCAGTCGGGTCCCACTTGGCTCTGGCGTGGGGTTTTGGTGGTGCAAAGCAAGTGGCTTCCACCTGAATTCTTGCGGGTGGTTACACCACGCATTTCACACTTCACGGGTGCTTAACACTTGATACCTGATGTTGGCAACTCTGTGTCTTCACAGGCATAACTGAAGTCAATAGGAAAGATTTGGTTTAAATTTATAAAGAAATACAAAAAAGCTGGTTGTTTCTGTATTCTTAAAACACTGGCTCCTTCATGTTTCAAATAGGACATCAAAAACTTAAAAGGAAAGGAGGCACAGCTTGTTTAAGACAGCATTAGGAATGTTTCTCAAGCTCTAAAATGAAAAGAAGGCCACAATCAGAGAGATGGATGTGCTGAGAGGACTCGATTCATTTGTGCCTGTGAAGCCTTCACGGTGGGAGCTCCATGAATGCACTGAGGAGAAAACATCTCTGACAGCTGAATCCAGACTTAGAGGTGTCCGTTAAAGGCCATGCTTTGAATGAAGGGAACAAAAGGAAACTGTGATTAATAAGAGCTTTGTTTAAAGCAGGGAGGCTGGGAATTACCTGTGCTAACTACAGGAGGATGGGGTTTGCATGCGGGGCAGGAGGTGCTGGTGCTGGTGCTGGTGCTCCAGCCTCTTCCAGCCCCAGCTGGCACCAAACCTCTGGAGAAAGCAAATGCTGCCTGTTGTTAATGAGACTGGTCCTTGACATGCTGTACATCCTGCAGGCATAACCACCCCACAACACAACGCTTGAGTCCATTGCTGAACCTCCAGCCGTGAAATATGAGGTGTGACCTTTACAGAGCAGAGCCCTTCCAGCGCTTGAGAGGGACTTCAGTTCTGAGCCCTGTCGTGGGTGCGTGGGGTGATCTGACAAGTAGGACAACTTGTGCCCAAACTGTTCAAAAAACCTTTCTCTCAGACACTGCCCTGTGTCTTGTTCGCATACAACTGAATGGTGTATTTCGATAGGAAGCGTGCCATTTACCTTGTTTCCACCAAGGATGGTGGAAGTAGGAAGTAGGAAGAAGTAGGAAACAAATGCATAAACCGCCATGGGTCTGGGAAAGAGGAGTGCTTTACTGACTCTTGCTCCTGTGGTCGGTCTGACAAAGTGCACGTTAAAGTGTGATTTAAGCAACACTGGTGTGAGATGAGTCAGAGAGGATTGCACACATGTTGCACGACTTCCTTATAAAAAAGTGTTAACCAGCTAGAGTACGACATCGAGCCTGTCATTTCAGGACAGAAATTTCAAGCATGCGAGTAACAGGTGTCCCTACAAAACGCTGAATCCTTTGGGAGAAACTGCTCTTTAAATACCCAAGTGACCGCATTTGTTTTGGTGACAGGTTACTAAGCAACCTGCACTGCACCGAGAAAATACAGTCTCAGCAATGTTTCTCGGTACAGTCGGCGTCTTTGGCGTTGAATCACCGTACCGTGAATTAGCACTGATGGGAGCAAAATGCTGGGGACAGGTCCCCTGCTATGTCAGTGGTTTCAAGTATCAAATAAAAAGCAGGTACGCAGGCTTAGAGTAAAGTTATCGTTTTTAAATCATGCACAGTATTGTCGGTTTTGCTAGTTAGCATGAAAATGGATTAATAGTTACAAAAGTCCATATTCAAATGTGGTAATTTGAGCATAAAAATGCCTCTTATCTGAACACTGCTTGAAAGCTTATTTTTGTTGCAAAAATTGGAGGCAACCAAACAGGCTGAAAAAGTGTTGGAGAAGAAAAAAGGGACAATATATTTTAGTGGCTGGGTGTATGTGAAATACAACAGTGCACACCTCTATGACTGAAACCCAAACAAACTGGGTGGCCTCACCCAGTGGTTCCTCAGTGAGCTCAACCTCAGCATCTGTCACACCTAACTATTGTCATCAGTCACATGAAATTTAGTTTATTGAAGCAAACAAGTGGGTCATTTGTCATTAAGAATATACAACTTTTTTCAAAGTCTCATAGAGCATTATGGGACATCTCCCCAACAACAAATATCTCCACGACCTCTGCCCAAGGCGTTAGAGAGGTCTGTCTGTAGATGAGGGCAGGACACAAAGGATGTAGTTATGGCTTCACTGGTATGCTACAAATACCTTAATGATCAGTAAAACTCGTAGCTAGCTAATCAGCAGAGTGTGGGAGGAGACACAGGAGTGCTCTCCTGCCCTTTGCTGTCCATGAAGGAGCCACTTCATTGGGAAACCAGCTCCTCATGGTGCCCTGGCATGCCATAGCCCAGACCAGGGCATGCCCTAACTTTTGTTGATACAAGGCTTGTTAATGCTTCTAGCAAACTAGCTGAGAAGCATGAGGTCTGCACAACACAAATTTCTAGCTCTCCTTTGCTGATAGGAGTGAGCTGCCTCAGGGTATGGTCTGGCCCCAAGCTATATGAGTAACAGGAGGGAGTAAACCATAACACCAAAAATTATCCTAGGAAATCATGTGAAAAAGCATTACGGAGCCACAAAATAGCACTTACGTAGTAAAATGAATTGTCACGAGTGGGAAGGCTGGGCGTCAGGACCGACAGTGTGCCTGGTCATGGCCCCATGGTTTTCTTTTGTAACAGGAGGAGCAGCTAGTGTGTAATCCTTCATGCTGAATTTTCTGCTTCACTTCCTCTATGTCACAAGCTCAGTGTTGCCATAGCATGTTTTCGCATGTCTGCATTTGCTAAAATATAAGTTACTTGAGTGTGGGGACATTTGAATGGGAAAGATTTATTTGATGCCTCCATCTCCCCCTGAGCAACGGCAGGACATGTGCCCCCGGTGAAGTGTGTGACTGATGCGAAACAAGTGTGATGCTAATCTTGGCCAAAAGCCTATGAGGAAGCAATGCCTGTTTCATTTCCAGGGAACACTGGTTTCAAAGGAGAATGAAATCAGATATTAATTGGAACTGACACAGCAGTTTCATAAGAAAACTCCAGAAGGGTGAATTTGTTAGACAGACAACTGTTTATCTTGCATTGACTACATTTCCATATTGTTTTAAGACCAGTTGCTAAAATGTATTTCTTACAGCTCCCCCCATTTTCCACCAGCATGGTCACTATTTGGTGAGAGAGACTAACATTCGTGGGACAGTAGGAGGGATCAACGATTAAACTTCTCTGACAGTGCGACTGCTTGCCTCTCCCATCTACCATGATGATGCCTATAGCAGCTCTCTGGTTTATGGGTCTATACATTTGTTAATACCAAATATCTTCACATTGCTAGCAGCCCACTCAGCTCTAATCTCTCCAGGTCGTCTCGCAGTTCATTTGTCTGGTCACAAGCAATCAACTGCAACAAACACAGAACACATAGATGTTTTCTCTCTGTCCCCTTCCTTTTTCCTTTTCTCTCTCCTTTTCAAATTTCATGAGTTTTACAAGCCTTTAGGAACAAGGGCACACCATGGCTAGGGAAAGCACAAGTGTCCCCTTTGCTCTAGGACGGGCACATGCTGCTGATGGCGTGACAAGCCCCAGAGCTGCTGTGTGTGTCTGTGCATAGTCAGTGTTGTCCAGGCCTGCTCTGTAATGGGGCGGGAGGGTGGTCTGTAAAGGGAATTTATGGCTATAAACGGAATTATGGCTGAGCAGCAGCAGTGACTGAAATGACTTGGTGGATGGTCTGGGTGCCTCCTGCTTGCCACCCACTCAGCAGACAGGTCTGGTGGACCAGACTATTCAGCTGGGGCTTTTTGGGGGGGAGTTGTTTGTTTTGGGGAGATGTGGGTGGAAGCAAGTGCTGTTGTGCTCCTCTGGCATCTTCAGTGCGAGATGCCAAGTGGCAGCAGGACCACCACTCATTAGTCCCTACCGGTGCCTGCTGAAGTAGTTGGTGAACTGTTGGGGCTCCTCCACTGCCAGGTGATGGAGAAGAAAGAAATGCAAACAGAAATGGCACTTTCATAGCGGTGGCAGCTCAGCTGGGAGAGTTTGGCCGAGCAATGTGTGTACAAGTACTGCAGCATCTGTGCAGTACACCGTCTCCTGCCTCTAGAAGCAAAGATGGGAGTTGGTGGCGCCAGCTGCCCTCCCAGCCATCTCTCACAGGGTTGCGACCTAAGAACTGCTGATTTAGTGCAACACGAAGTGCTGAGGCCATGGGAGGGAACCACCCACCTTCTGAAAACACCATTTACATTTACAATTATCTTTACTGAAATACCCAAGAGGCAGAGTGGGTTATCTTGCTAGCACCAGGATCAGCCAACTTCTAATAAGTTACTGAAGTCCATTAACTTCAAATGCGTGTCTCAGTTCATGCATCCCCGGTTTGGAAAAGCGAAGCACGCAGGAGGTGGCTGTGGGAACTCAGGTTGTTCAACAGCTGTGCAAATAGAGCCTCCGGCATTGCGAGCTGGGCAGAGGAAAGAAGGAGATCCCTGAGAGTGATGAACTGAGTTGATGCCTTGCGAAAACTTGAAGATATTGTCAGTTAAAAGAATTCTAGGGTTCACTTTGCTTAGTCTTGATGTTATTCTTTATTTGCTTAATAGTGTTGAGGGCTTAATAATCCTTGAGATTACCATTCTTCATAAACAGAAATAAAATAGCAGACTTATAAAATAAATATAGTTCATGTTCATTGCAGAAGGAATCAAAATAGTGCTGGACTTGTATCTTTTAAATTTGATATGATCTTTTCTTGGCAATTCCTTGCAAATCTGTTGCATGTGTTAGATGGTCTTGCAGGGAATAATGCTGAGAACCAGATGAGAAACACGTGATTTCTTCAGCTTCTAAAGGCTTTTCCTTAAAGGAAAAATCCTGCCATTAATGCACATATGGTGTTCTTCTCAGTGTAGAAATGGAGCAAAGATTGGTATGTGAAATATTACAAAGGCTCAGGAGCACATCTGTATCTGTGTGGCTTTAGTAGCCTACATAGAGGTGCTGTCACCTATTTGTAGCAGGTGCTGGAGTGTATGGGATAATCACAGAATCATAGAATCATAGAATGTGTTGGGTTGGAAGGGACCTCTAAAGGTCATCTAGTCCAACCCCCCTGCAATAAGCAGAGACATCTTTAACTAGATCAGGTTGCTCAGAGCCTCATCCAGCCTGGCCTTGAATGTCTCCAGGGATGGGGCCTCCACCACCTCTCTGGGCAACATGTTCCAGTGTCTCACCACCTTCATTGTAAAGAACTTCTTCCTAATGTCTAACCTAAACCTATTGCTCCATGCCCTTGCAAACAGTGCCTCCCCAAAGGGGAGGGATAAGGTACATCTAAGCAAAATATAACAAAACACTCAGACACTGCAGACCCCAACTGTATTCCCCAGATCTGTCCCTCTTCTGCTTTCTGCCAAGTGAGCGCTGATGTGAAAAACTTGGTGTCTTTCTCCCATTCCTCGCTTCCCCACCGCATCCTCTGTGATGGGCGGCAGCTGGAGCTCACATGGGCTGGGAGACCCAGCAGGATGAGCGTGGGGCCTTGGCTGCAACTGGGGGTTTAGCTTTGAACGACCCAGCTGCAGCCTCCGGGATAGCCGAGAAGTCAGGGAATTAACTATTCTGCCCCGACAGGGATGCTTGCTGATGGTAGTATGCTGGATGTCTCAAATCAGCTGTGGGCTTCCTCAGCGCCAGCAGCATCTCCTTCATACGACGTGCCTGTGCTGAGGGAGGCAAGGTTTGGGATGGCAGTACCTGGGGGCTACACTGCAAAGCCTTTGCCACCAGCAAAGGTTGGGAAGAGCATCTGTCATCCATTTCAGTGGCCAGGCCGGCCCAAACCACGAGACCCCTGCAAGGCAGGGCAGGGGCAGTTGTGTTCTGCCATGGGGCACTCAGGGTGTGGGCTCCAGGGCCACCTCCCACAGCAAGCTGAGGTCCCTTCACCAGGTGTGATCACCCGTAGACAGAGGAGATACATTAATATAATTCTGACTATGGGTACCAGTTGCTTTAAGTGCGGTGTCTCACCGTGAAGGAAATCTCGTTACTGCTCTTGCGTAATGTGTGATCCAGGGTGTTGCAGGAAGGGAAGCTGAAAGTAAAACAGAAAGAAAGTAACGCATATTTGGGGTCAGTCCTTCTGTTTTCTCTGGAACTGTGTAATGAGAGAATTTTCCACCTGCAGATACACTTCTGAGGAGTCCAATTCATTTTCCTAAAGAACTGTTCTTGGGAATTACTTGATTAATTTCTCGTTTAATTGGATAAAACATTGCATTGTGAAACCTTTCCTGAAGCATTTCTTAGACTTTAATCCAGGTGAGATCTCATAGAAACTAAAGGTTTTGCTTTTGGGGTTGAAATTTTCCACTCTGTCCTTAGGTGGAAATGAGTGGCATAGACCTGTTTTAACCCAGAGGAAGGTGGCCATGGTAGCAGCAATCTTGGTTTTAGACCAGGCACAGAAACCAACTGGGAAGAGTTGAAGTATCTCCAAGCCATGTCATTACACTTCTAACAACAAAGCTTCTGAATACAGCCATTGCAGTGTGAAATAAGAACAGCCCAACACATGCTACTAGCAAGTATGGCACTTCTTTGTCACATTTTAGAAATTAATTTAACACCTTGGTTAAAGGAAAAAAAAATAATAAATAAACAAACAAACCAAGAGCCCCCCAAAGGACCATTAGTTGGATTTTATGGGTTTTTTTTCTATTTAACACCAACAAGCTGTAAACCAAAAGTATTACCTCAAACTAAGGTAAGTAATATATGTGTTTCAAGGTCTTCAGAATGAATTAATTAAATTGAGTCTGAGGGCTACACTATTGAAAGATGTTTGTATAAATACACCGCTTCAGTATGAGAAAGTATTGTCTATTTCAGAAGAGCCGAGAGTTAGAAACTCCCCAGGAAAATGCGTGCTTCTGCTGTATAAAGTGTTGAAGATCAGAATTCCCTTGCTGATGCTCAGATCAAGGGAACTGGAGCCCCTGCAGGGGCTAGGGGCAAGGTTGCTAAAGCTGCTGCTGAAGCAGCACCATCATGGGCAACCGACTGGTAAGACCCCCACTGTAAGCAGCACCGGCGCTGGCTGTCAGTGCTACCTGTGCTATTTTGCTGGCAGTTTGCGCTGTTAATTGCAACTTTGCCACAGGGTTCAGGTGGCTAAAAGTACCAGTAGATCCAGAAAGGGATTAGGCATGTTAAATTCACGCTTCAAGGAAACACTGCATGGTCTGTGTGCACCGGAGCCCCTGAACAGTTGATTTCCAGAGTGTCTGCTGGGGAAAGGATTGCTTCATGCTTGCGGTGTGCTTTATGCTCTTGCCATAACCATTTATTGCTGGCTGATGTCTGACTGAAACATGGGACTAGACTGGGCTCATGCTAGCGAGCTGTTCATATGTTTTGCGTCGCCTTGCCTTGCACTGCCAAGTGCATGCTGTTGTCTCTGCAGCTCTGCCTTTTGTGCCGAGGATCCCGAACCCCCCACCTGTGGGTCCTTCTGCCAGACAGCCGGGCTCTGCCAGGGGTCCAACCTGTGGCACTCTACACAGTCCTTCCTTAAATGCCTGGGAATGGGATTTTTTTTCCCCTACGTTCCTTTTTTGTAAAAAAGAAAATCACTCTGCTCATCCTCCCCAGGCCTAGACAACTTCTTCCTGCCGCAACTCTTGGAAAAATAGTTTGCAGCCGTCAGGGCTGGCACTGAAAGGTGTGGATAACATTTGTGGATAACAAGCCCCGAGAAGGCGAGTTAATGAAGTTCTTGTTTCAGTGGTTGTGCTCCTCTCATCCCTAGAATAGCCAGAGTCATGTAGCACATGAGCACGATGTTCATTGCACGCTGCTATTTTCATCCCTTTCCCCTTCTTACCAGCTTTCAACAGCTCGCTGTGCAGATCCTCCCCCTGCGCTGATCTGGCAGCTTATGACAGCAGTCTCCGAAGTCAGGGGGCATGCAGCCCAGGCAGTATGCAAGAGAACCCATTGGGGTGCAGAAAGAAAAATAGTATTTGTACCATTAATAAAAAAGATAAAATTATATTTTTAAAACAGTGTTTAGTTCATCTTTAAATCATCTTTTTTTTTTTAATTTTGTGGGTTTGTGTGTGTTTTACAATGTACCTAATATACTAGTACAGTAGTATATGTATATTATTTATTAATAAATAAATATACATATATTGGGTGTGTATGCTCAAAAATTTTTTACTGATAGGGGTGCAAAATCAAAAAAAAAAAGAAAAATCAGAGGCGACTGGCTTAAGAGATGTCTTGGAAAGCTGACTTCTGCAAACTTCTGCTCCTTGAAGATCCAGTCTGAATGAGTCTGACCCACTGGGGCCTGACTGCCATCTACACAGGTACTTTGAGACTGCCCGCTATGTGGTTTTCAGTCCCGCCTGAGGTCTGTACAAATGGTGGTGTAATTGCCAGTTTTGCTGGGGTGAATTGGTTGTACGTTGCAGGCAGAGCAGGAAGTTAAACCAATTAAACTGTCAAGTTTCTGCGGAGGCCTGCAAAAGCCTGAATACAAAGATATGTAATCATTCTGCCCAGAAAGAGCAAACAAGTTTCAAGCACCAATCTGCCGGCTGGAGATTTGGCTGGGAAATCAAAATCTGTGTTATAAAATGATACTGACAACTCAGTAGTAAAACTAATGCAGTGCCAGAGCAGACCTAGTGTACTGTCCACCCTCCGCCACAGGCTCGGGACGGGTGCATCCTCTCTCAGCGCCTCATTTTCATGGTCCTGCAATGAAGATCACCTTCCTTTTACTTGCTGTTTGTGTCCACTTTAAGCATCTTGTGACAGTGGTTGTATCTGGCTATGAGATCAATGAGATTGACCTCACCGTCCTCACACTGATGGTGGTCTCGGGTGGAAGGCGTAGGTCCTACAGCAGTCCTCCCCTGGCGAGGGCAGCTCAGTGTAGCTGCAGGCGCATAAACGAGGTTGGGTTTATACAAAAGGAGGGCAGCAACTAAATTCAGAACGACCTACTTAGGCCGTGCGTATTGAGTTAGTAGGTACAAATGAAATTCATTGTAACGAGCTATGAGGCAGTAAGGAAAGCAAACTGCAGTGACTGGCAGGGGGTCACCTTCAGCCGTCCGCTTCCAGAGCAAGCCTGTTAATGGCGAAAGGTTGGGAAATTGACATAACTGAAACAGTAAATAAACCTTCTGTGTGAAATTTCAAATCAATACATGGGAGGATTATGCCTGCCTCTAAAAACCTGGCAGTAGAAGTGCTGGATGAAGGGCAGGGGAAAACAATCCCCACCTGGTTCAATAAAAGAGCTCTCCCCATGCCCATTTCAAAGTGTCCATCTCTGCCAACTGAAGTACCACTGGGAATTCTGAAGGAGGACTCCATGAGGAAATGGAGGCGGTTTTAATGTGTCCCCCTTTAGTAAGGCATACGTGGATCGCTCTGTGGATTTTTCCAAATATCATTTGGCCTTACTGAAGGAGCATGTGATTATTCACTTTGATGTGATGGCAGTCACACTGGGACACAAGCAGGTCTTCCTTGGAAGGAAATCCAAAGTTTGGATTCTGTTCTTGGGAGAGTTTCTCCTCCAGCCCTTTGAGAATAGAAATTTGTCTGTCTGTGGGCGTTCAGTACCTGAACCGTGGCTGGCAAGGGTTGCTGTGGAGGGATGAGCTGGGCCTCAAGTAGTAAACTGTGTCTTAAGACCCCAAGAGCTTTGCAGATGGGGATCTTGATTCATTTTATGATGTGAATATGTAGGTTATGGGAGCCTGCAGACCAGAGGTGATTTATAGGGATGGGAGGGTCTCCCCATATGAAACCCGGAACACACAGGGTCTTGGAGCTGCTAGAAGGTTGGCTGCTGTAAAAACGTCCTTACTACAAGATGGAAGCATGAAAACTGGGTGACATGGATGATTATGAAGGGTTTTTAAGCAGCAGGTCTGATCAACTGATCGTTGATTCAGGTTAATTAATTTAAAGAGGAAAACCCCCTACTATTAAAATCTTTGTTTCCAAGCTTGAAGTCAACAGCTTCTGGGGTGGAGAGAGCCTGCTTTTGGCTCTACACACATCCTCACAGCCTCGGAGCAGCAGTACACGCTGCACAGGGCACAGTGGAGTCTGTGGCCTGCTGTAAATATTTAGGACTTCCCAAAGAGAGCCAAGACCCTCATCAAAATAAATTAAACAGTCATTAATAGTCAGGGATTGATTTATAATCAAAGGTTTGCATGTGCCCTAGCAGTCTTCTTCCAGCCTCCTGGTTATTATCAGTAACATCTAAACTAACTAGCAAGACCTCTCAAAGTGAAACATGGCTGTCTCCTGGCTACTTGCCTTTGCTTCTCTTCAAAGACATTTTTTGCAGAGAAAATAACCAACTGTCTCTTTTATGTAAGCCAGCACTTGGTAGGGCTGTCTTTGAAGGGAGGTCACTATGGGGACTTTTGGTCATTCCTCCCTAATCTCAGACATCAGGGTCTCTGGAGGGGTGGCGCAGGGCGAGCAGCAGCAGCTGTTTTAGCCCACAGGCTGTGTAACCTGTTTGTCGGGTGCTGGGAGTGCTGACTTCTGATGTCCACCCTCTTTTGTTTATTTTTCAGCTGTTCCTCAACGAGTACAATGGCAAACCTGATAAATGTCAGATGAGTCAGGGTTCACCATGAGCCAAAAGCAGCTCCTTGCCCCCGCATTAGTGCCAGGCAGAGCGGCCTGAATAGTGTCCATCACTGGACGCAGGGGCACAGCTTTGCCCTGCACTGTGACCAGCACCACACCCTACCACAGTCTTCTGAGTCATAATTCTACAGCCACTCTTACAAAACAACACATTTAGGAGCATATATATGACACTGACTGCAGAGCTATTCAGGACATTTATTTTAATGCTTCCAACTTGGATGAGATAAATTCTCCCTCCTGTCCTTGTGGTGCACACTCTTCTCCATGACTGGATTGCATTTTAAAGGAGGGGGTGTAAATACTTCTTCCATGTGATTTGTGCTGAATAACAAGTTAATGGTGATGTCTACCCCAGAGTAACCATTGGTAGGGTGTTTTTATTGTTTGTTTGTGTCAATATCTATTTTATAAGGCCGTGGGTCTGAAGAAAATTACTCATGCAGCTGGTAAGATAAGTATGGCTGGTCTGTATTTCTTTCCAACAGGCAATGCAAGAGGAGACTGAAAGCTGAAGAAAATTTCCCAGGGGCACAAAACCCTGCTAAGTAATTGACATGGAAATTTCAAAAGGAGTGCAAAAAACATCTGGCGGCTTCTGGTTTACATTTCCTCTTTCCCTAAATAATTGGAGCACTGTAATTAAATTGCAATCTTGGCCATATTTATTACTGGACTTTTATGGAGCCTTTCATCCTCAGCCCTTAAAACAAATGATTTAAATCACAAAACATCTCTGAGAGATGCACTGTCGTTTTACAGAGAAACAGAGAACACAGAAATAGTCCACTGGCAAGACGACACAGGAAACTTTTAGCAGAGGGAGGAAGGAAACCAGGGGTCTGTTGGGGTCTCAGGCAGCTTGCTGTCAGCTGCAGCTTCTTTATGGAAACCAAGCTTGACTATAAGATACTGTATCTGCTTTCTATTACTTCAAAGCACTTTTACAGGAAAAGACGATTTCTAATACTGGAAATAACAGCTAAAATATGCGTGCACCTTTCCAAGGGCAAAAATACTTTCCTAAACCTCTGCAAATGCGGTGCTCGTGCAAGGCAAGGTCACTGCACAGTTTCTTCTGCTCTGTTTAAAAATATCTCACAGCTATAACCAAAGTAAACACATTGCCAGCTCCCAGGATAGGCCTCTTGAGTGCTCAACTTGACATCACGAATAGAGTTGCCTCTAAATATATAAGTAAGTAAATAAATTCACGTTGACCCTTCTGAATACTGAAATCTTGCATTTTCCCTGTCCCTTTCATGGAAACCACCATAATTTTATTTCAGCAGTTTTCGGAGAGCTGTGGTTTGTGTAAGACGTCCTCTAACATGGTCCCTAATGAAGCTATCCTCATCACAAACTGTAAAAATCACCTTAGCCTTTTTCTGAGCCTCCCCGCAATGCTGTCTGCACTACCCTTCTCAGCTCCACTGAACTCCCTAATTGCTTCCTTTTATGACTAGCATTTTCCTGCCTTAGATTTACTTCATGCCGATACACTGCTGCACTTCAAACGGTATGACTGTACTATTACTTTGCAAACAGCACATCTACGTTTGATTAAGTTTGGGGTGGAATTTAATGGAGATGGTGCATAAAGCAAGCTAGTTCTTACCACAAGTGAAACTTTCTCAAAATGGAAGGTCAACATCATCATCAGATCTAACTCCAAAATGCTTTTCTTAATGAAAGGGGAAGAAATATGCCCCCTTCCTACCTAGAACTCAGTTATATTTTAATTGAAAAAAAAACCATTCCTTGCCTGCATGTAAAATGAAGCATGTTAAGATTAATAATCCATCTAGCATGCAAAATACTCCTGAGCATAGATTTGCATCTGCTGTTGAGCCTCCTGTACCATTTCATGACTAGCATGAGTATTCTTGCAGAGGGGTGGTCAAGTATACTTAATACACCCATGTGGAAGGGCTATTCCAGCAGGTACTGTGTGGGGCCTTGCTATGCACTGTTGACTAACTTAGCTCTCCCCTATCCACTGCTCCCTCTCTCAGGAGCCTGTAGAAACTCATAAAACAATGGCTTTAAACTAACCAGAGATAAAAAAAAAAAAACAGCTGGAGAAATGTCATGCCCCTCTCCTTTAAAGTGCTGTACTTTTGTGTATTTGTTGTGGTACCTCAGCACATTATCTATATGAAAGAAAAAACCTTTGCCTTTAGGGAAGTCACAGAATGTACAAAAGGTGAACTTAATTTTGTGTGTAACATCAGTTGTGCTAGGAACTGCAGCTCAGAAGGGTTGTTTGCACTGCTGTGAAACTGTCACACAGAGCATTTTGTCTCAATGAAAAGCCTTATTTCCTACAAAGGGGTTTGTAGGCAATGGGAAAAAAAAAAAAAAAAAGAAGAAGAAGCACCGCAAAGGTGCATATTTTGTTCTGTAGTTTCACATAATACCACGGCAAGAGGTTTTTCATGGCAAGCAACAGTAAAAGACTTCAATCAAAAAACTTCACAGCATGACTGATGAAATGTAGCATTTCTGCTCACAAATTAATGCCTCGCAAATAAGAGAACTATGCAGGCATTAGAGGAAAAAGTAATGGAATAATAGGAGGATGAAGAAAAGGGACTGGCATTGTTAAGCTAACATCAAATGTGCTTCTTTTCTGTTCTCTTTAATTGGCTGAGACAGTGTCAAAAACCTAAATAATCAAACCCGAGAACAATTTCAGTAATAGATTCCATATCCAAATCAGTATAATTTGCACTGCAGCTGTCTCAGGATTACTTAATGTATCTTGGCGAACAGATATTAAAGAGCAGCGGTGAGGAGCATGAACGCGAAATGTCTCTGTTGCCTGGGGGGGGATGTGGGGGCAGTGGCAGTGCCAGCCCACAAGTTCCACCTCTGTGTCACTATTTGAGTCCTGCTACAATTAATGTTAATCAGTGCTTTGTGCCTTTCAGAGGGACTTCAGGGACTTCAGAGAAATCACTTAGTTGCTAATGAGGGATAATTTAATGATGAGTCAATTTAAGCCCCAAAGGAGCACTTGCATTTCATGTCACAAACTGCCACAAGTGGCCAGTGGCCTCAGCATAAATGCTGCTCGCTGAGCAGAGGAGAGCCAACCCAGGCTCGAAGCCTGTCTCCATTAATGCTACTCGGCACAGAGAGAGGAGGAGCAGGGGTTGACCTTCCTGCATTGTTGCTCCTGTCTGCCCCTCCTGTAATGGAGCAGGAGGTCGCAGTCCCCTCCATTGAGTTCCTGTCATTTTTTCTCCAAGCCACTTCTGAGCAGTCACCCAGCCAGGCAGCCCAGCTCCTCCAGGTGTGGATGTGGCAGGGCAGCAGCTGCTGGTCCCACAGGGCTGGCATTCACCAAACCCATCAGTGATGGGCGAGGAGACAAAGCTGGCTCCATTCCCCTCCTGGGAGGCTGCCGTGCTCTGCGCAGAGCTGTCACCAGCAGCTGGGTGCCAGAGAGCACTGGTGAAGCTGGAGAGGGGATGACTTGTCCCAGGATGGCGTGAGGGGCCAGGCTTGCAGAGCCGGCTCTGAGGACCAGCTCTTCTCTCACATGAGCTGCTGGGGTTTAAAACCTCACCAGTGCAGAAACAAATGCAGAACCAGTTCTCTATTCACACCCATGTTAACAAGAAAGTATCATCCAGAGGGACCTTAACAGGCCTGAGGAGTGGGCCCATGTGAACCTCATGAGGTTCAACAAGGCCCAAGTGCAAGGTCCTGCACCTTTGTCAGGGCAACTGCGGTACCAATACAGGAGGAAGAGAAGGAAGAGGAAGAAGGAGAGGGAAGGAGGGGAAGAAGGGATTGAGAGCAGAGAAGGAAAAAGACTTGGGCGTACTGGTGGATGAAAAATTGGATATGAGCCAGCTATATGTGCTTGTAGCCCAGGAAGCCAATTGTATCCTGGGCTGCATCAAAAGAAGGGTGGCCAGCAGGTCACTCCGCTCTGGTGAGACTCCACCTGGAGTACTATGTCCAGCTCTGGAGCCCTCAGCACAGGAAAGACGTGGACCTGTTGAAATGGGTCCAGAGGAGGACCATGAAAATATCTGCTATGAAGAAAAGCTGAGAGTTGGGGTTGTTCAGCCTGGAGAAGAGAAGGCTCTGTGGAAACCTTATTGCAGCCTTTCGATATATAAAGTGGACTTTATAAAGACAGAGAGAGACTTTTTACCAGGATCTGTAGTGACAGAACAAGGGGCAACGGTTTTAAACCAAGAGTAGGTTTAAATTGGACATAAGGAAGAAACTTTACAATGCAGGTCTTGAGAACCTGGAACAGGTTGCCTGGAGAAGCTGTGGATGAATGTCCCATCCCTGCAAGTGTTCAAGGCCAGGTTGGATGGTGCTTTGAGCACCCTGATCTAGTGTTAAGATGTCCCTACCCATGGCAGGGGAGTTAGACCAGATGACATTGAAAGGTGTCTTCCAACCCAAACCATTCTGTGATTCAGGATGGAAGTTGCCCTAAGTGCTAGTGCCTCCTTGGCTGTGTACAATGCATAGTTTTGACTTGCCTAAGTTGACTTTTTAGTTTCTCCCACCAGTGCCTAGCACAGCAGCTTCTTTCTGCTGATGTGTGTAGCACCCTGACGTGGACACTACAGAGGTCCCCTGTCCAAATTGCACAAGCCACCCCAGCAGCTTGCACCAGCATTGCTTCAGGTTGATGCTGACTTGTTCATGGCCAGCAGAGGACCTGCACTGACCTCTCATGAGCAAAGCACACTGATAGGACAGGACAGGCTGGGGAAGTCTGGTCTGACACAGCCCACCCAAAAGCCCAGCCAGCAGCAAACCTCCACCTGAGCTGTTGATAATCTCATTCCTCTGGTGCTCTGCAATGCAATTTAAAGTATTAAGACCAAATTCACCTTGCAAAAACCAGCAAAAAAAGGCAACTTTTCTTAAGATATTCAGTTGTTATGCTGAGACAGCAAGAACAGGTTATAATGGTTATTTCAGTAAGCAATGGAAGCATCTGTGAGAGTGTGTTGACCATTAAGAGCTCAGCTGAGCTCGTTGTCAGATTCAGGACAGTGTGTTCCACTTCCTGGAACAGTGGCTGATAGCTGCAGGTTATTTCAACTTTCCCAAGATGCCAGCTGCCAGAGTGGAGCATACGCTGCTACAATGTTTTTCACTACCTGTGATAGCAGAGGTCATGTTCTGCACGGAAACACAGCAAACACGCATCAAAGACACGACAGCAGCCCACCGCGCCCTTGTTTGCCGCAGCGATCCAGGACTTCCTCACTCTTCTCCCCTTGGGTCAGCCTTTGTGAACTTGTACAGTTTTTTTTTTACAGAGAGTAAACCAGTGCTTGGTGTGGAAGTCAAGTGCCCAGGGCTCACACTGGTGGACATCAAGGGCCTGAGATGCCCCTTCTGCTGTGTAGGTAGGGCTGGCATGTAGAGGGAGGGCAGCTAATGCTGTGCCTGTTTACTGCATCCGCACTGCTATTTCCAACTGCATGACTCTGGCTGTGTTCCTGAGGGAGATTAAGGCTGCCCTTCTTTCTGCGAATCCTTAGCTGAGATCATCTGCAACTTTAGTATCTGCGCCTCAGGAGGGCCGAATCCCATCTTGCAAATAGGTTTGTAATCAGTGCTGCTGTGGTGGCTGCCATCTACGTCAAACGTACCCATGGGGTGTGCTGGGGACCCCCGCAGCCAAAAGTTCCTACCCAACCACATTGCAAAGCAGAAGTACGCACTGGATAGTTGCTTCCTCTCTGGGCAGCCACCAAAGGGACCTCGACGCGTGGTCACCAGAGGATAAGTCCCAGGAAGACTCATGCAGGAGTGGTAGCCATGCTCTCTGCTAGCACGGCTAAATCCAGGATGGCCAGAGCTTCCAGCCAAGGCTCCCTGGTGTGGGAGGATCACGCATGCAAAAAGCTTGGCGGCCTCATCAGTGGTGCTGTCACTGAGGTGACACGTGACATGGTAGTGGCTGGTACTGATGCAGCTGCAAAGTTGAATACAAATATAAAAAATTCTAGATACGTTTCTAAGCATAGAGGATGGCCTTCAAGATGCTTCAGTAAATGGGACTGCGATGCCCAAGGCTGTGTGTGAGCAGCTGTTCAGCATGTGATGGCCATGTCAGCTCATGGAGCCACGCGGGTCCAACTGTCGGTGCCTCCTGGGGCCCCTGGAGCAGAGTATCTGCCCAGGGTGTTGGAAACCTCTCAGGCTGGCATGTGTGGCAAGGGACGCTGTGGAAGGTGCTGCAGATCTTCCTTGGTTTGCAATCCAGCTGAACAAAAACATAAAGGCAGCAAGTGTCTGTGCTGTTCCCTCTGGACCTTCATGGGGCATCTTGTTTGTACTTTCAAAACCACGTATGCAATACTCTGAGTATGCATTCCGAGAAATTATAAAGAAGTGGTTATATTCTACACATTTTTGTCTATGTCATTTTTTTTATCAGTGAAAAACCCTCAAACCTTCTATTTAGGTCTCTCAGTGTTAAAAGCATGTAGTGTGTCAGAGTGATCCTCTGGCTCTTGTGCCACTTAGTTGTTTGTTATGGTGGGAGAAGAGGCTGAAACCGAACTGAAACACGTCTGTGTTTTCTTGTCTTTCCCCAAGAGCGACTTAATTTTTTTTCCCCATAGAATAAAAAATTTAGGAGGTACAGTTTTGACTTGAAAAGCCAGCCTTGCGGAGAGTTTTAGTAACATGCTCTGGCAGACTTCCTGTGCCTTTTGCAAAGAAGTAAAACCAATATCACTTTGTGTGATTGGAGAATTTTACTTGCTAACACAGATTGAGTTTGCCCTGGACAGCAAGCGACTGCCTACATGTCTGGCTTGGCTTCTACCAAGCTGGGCTCCTGTGGTTTAGGCAGGTGCCCTAACCCCCTTTCTCCAGGAGGACCTCAGGCACTTAGATGGAAGCTAGGTCAGCCAAATCTGGGGAAAAAAATTCAAAACTTCTGTCTGAGTGAAAATGTGGAAACACTGCATTTTAAAATTAAATTTCTCTCTTTAAGAAGCATCTGTCTTGACACTTCTGTTAAAGTGGGGCCAAAATGACTTCCCAAATTTGCAGGTTGCTTGAATTTCCCAATCTCTTTTTTCTGAGAATTGACTAAGCAGCTTTGCCAAGCTGTAATCACAGGATGCAAATATGATGTCATCCACAGCTGATAAGTGTTGCTTCTGCCTTGCTTTCACGTTTCCAGTGGTTCATAGTTTAAGGTTTTGAGAAGATAAGTAGTTTATGGACAGTCCTTCAAAGGAGAAATGCAGAAGGTGCTCTTTCACAGACACAACTTCTGTGACAATTTTTTTTTTTAATTGCCTTACATAGACCCCACAAAAATCATTTGCAATAATGTTTTATCATTTTGCCTGAGTATAGAAAAATAGGACTACCAACTCTTCACATGGGCCATGATTGTTTCTTGCTCTAAGCATTGTTTTGTAAATAATAATGTTACTTCTATAAAACTACAGGACAAGTTGTCTGTCCACCGGATACATTTCAGTGACGCTGAAACAGAAAACAATGAGGATTACAGTGGACTCACTGTCCCAGCATCTTAACATAATTTATACAACAGGATATGATAAGAAGCTGCAGCTGGCTTCTTCTGCTGTCTACCATCTTTAAGCCTGCAGCTGATTTGTGTAAACAGTTATTTTCTCAATAATCTCTTACACGACGAGACTTCCTGTGAACTGCGTAATTTGAGGCAGAAAAAAACTACAGTGAACAAAAATATCACTGGGAGAGCCTACAGCATGAAAGGAAAACAATAAGTGCTTTTCTCTGCTCTGATTGCCAGCAGTGACGTGTGTTGCGAACAAGCATTGCCCCAAGGCAATGCCTGCAAATTCAATTGCTTCCCCAATGCTGCCTCCGAGCTTACAGTCTCCCCTCACCACTAATTCAACGTGAGGTGTACACAGAAACTGGGATGGGTGGTTGGGAAAAGCAACGGTGACAAGTGGCAAGAGCTGGAGCTGTTAACTTCCCACATTTCTGAGCAGTGGAGAAAGAGCTTGAGAGTGAAGGGGTGTGGGGGGGAAGGTGGGAGAAGCAGCAGAAGTGGTGGAAAAAGAAAACAAGTTGAGGAGTCAATACCAAAGACTGATGAGGTAGGGAGTATGGCATCCCAGTAAGGTGTAAAATAGCTGGTTCCAGGGAAATGAGGTGTGTTGCCTCCTTAATCTGGAAGATATCTTTTTTTCCAGCAAGTGCATACATTCAGTTGATATCAAATGTCAGGGGACAAAGAGGTTTCTCTGTGTTATTATGACCCAAATCCTGTCATTTCTACAGAGGCAATGACTCAGAAAATAGATACTGATAATTTGTAGTATCATCACTACATTTCCCACAACACATTAGATTTTACAGTACCCTAGTCATACAGATAAAAATTACCTCTAACCTAGAGTAGAGCTGCCATCTGGGAAACAAAAAACCCACAGAGAAATGCACCAACCGAAAGGATGCAGGGGAGGCTCTCCACCTCTCTGCTGGGATGTCCCTGTCAGAAGGCCCGGAGCTGGGGCTGGGACCCCCACACCTCCCACCCCACCCTGGTACCACAAGCAGGTATGTTCCCAGGAGGTACAGTGAGCCTCGTATGCCTTAGAAAAACAGGGCAATACTTAAAAAGTATGTTAGTGCGGACTGGCTGCAGGTTTAATACCAATCTGTAATTCACATTTACCAGCTGGGGAAGGGGACACTGCCTGCCTGCGCCCGGAAGCCGCGCAGCACTGTGAGGCGTGCTGTGCTCTGGTGATGGCTGGCACACCTGTACATGGGATGTACTGCAAACAGCCCAGCGTAGCAGCAGCCGAGGTGGTTCTCCAGGTTCCCAACCCTGTCTCACACATAGCTGAAGCGGTGATTTTTCTTTTGGGAGTTGTATGCCTGTTTCCAGCGAGCAGGTGGCTCCTCTCCACCTGCAGTCTTCCCTCCTACAAGCAGTTGTTCTGCAGAATGCAGTAGTTTTGGCCCAGATACAACATGGTGGGAGAAGTGACCAGACTGGGTTCATCCTATTTCTACTATTTTGGTGGGTTTTTTCCAGTTATCTACTCCTACTCACTTCCTGTGCCTTTGCTCTCAGCTTGCTAAACCTTCATCCTGGGTGCACAGTCGCAAAGAGCTTCATATGCTGAGAGGATCCATGTTTCTTTACGCCCCTCCTACACAACTTCAAAGATGAACTTGTTATGGGGCATTCTGAATAATAAGAAATCCCCACAGTGACTGTATGGACTGGCTTCTATTTTTGAGCTGTGCTATCGAAATCATCCTAGCTACAGGTCAGCACAAGCAGAGTCGTGCATTTATTGGACTGGTAATTTAGGCTGTGGTTAAGAGGAAGGCATGCTGTGTGTTTTGCCAATAGCATATTCTGGTTTCCTCCTGAGAGGAAAGTAGGCTGATAACTGTTCTCTCCAACAAGACCAGCACTAAGACACAAACACTTAAGGACATGTCCATATCCCACCTTGGCTTCTCTTACACACTCTTATGGGAAATTCTTTATGTTCATAGATTTCATAGATGGCTCGCACTACAGTCCGGGGTATATCCACCTCTGAGATGATGAGATTTAATTGAATCAAGGATGAGCTGGTATAGAAAGGTGTGAGCGAAACAGACAGAGAAGGCACCATACAGATGTTCACAGAACAAACAGGTACAGTCAGCAAATGTCTTCTTGTGAATGTCACAGTGAGGAAGTAAAAAAGGTTTCATCGTGCTAATGCTCTGGGAAGCCTTATGTGTAGCTCAAGCACGTCAGAAAAGAATAAGAGGAAGCTATTAGTGCATTAGTGACTTTTAAGAACTGCCTGGGTTTTTTTGTCAGCATTTAGCCCCTCTCCATCTCATTTATTTTATATGCCCAAGTTTCAAAATGATGATCTGATGAGAGTGGTAGATAAGCAATTAGCAGATATCCTGCACAGAACAAGCGACTTGTTCTGTAGAAGGGCTCAGAGGCAAAAAGTGTATCATGATTTTTCCAGAGAGTTAGTGTGCTCAATTTATATCCTTTAAAGATATAAAGACTATTGTGGTTGCCTTTTCCTTCTTGCTTACCCTTTTCTCCCATTCTTTGATATTTCCATAAAGCGCAATAAATCCCCCAGAACCACTAAAAAGGACTCAGCATCCTCTGCCCACAGCTTGCCTGTCTCTGCAGTAAGTCTCTTGGATTTCATCAAATGTATGATGAGGGGTGACACTGCCATTCTCATAAATGAATACTGTCTTATGTCAGAAGTGTCCTAAGTGACAAAAAGAGGTCATTTTTATGGAGACTGTCATCACCTTTTATCGTTCTTCCTGAAGAATAGTCTGAATTCCACCTTTCAACCCTGCTCCACATCAGGAGAGATGCTTGTGCAGAGTTTACCCTGACAGCCTGGTCCAGGTGCGCAGCCGCATGTAGGGCAGGCCGGGAAGGTGGATCCATTGCATTGCAGAGTGTGAAACACCAACAGCGTGTTTCCCTGGTCAGATTCTTGTTCACCACAATGTTGGGAATTGTTTTGTGCTGCTCAACATCTCTCTAACTCTACCTGATAATTGCTGGGGGAGCAAGAACGGTTCCCGTGCTGCACCAATGCACAACACAAGCTCAATTAGGCAACCTACTTCCAGCTACTGCCTCCAAACCTCTGCTTTGGGGCAAGTTATTCCTGTGCCTGGAAGGGGAGCTGTGCTTGCTGCTGACTGTGGCAGCTGGATTGTCCGCCAAATTTTGGAGACAACTGCAAGAGAGGGGAGAGTCCTGCTTCAGACTCGGAAATCTCTTTTCTGCGCCACAGGGAGCACAGAAAGCTGCCAGGTTCCCTACGAAGGAAAAATGAGTGAGTGAGAGGAAAAATAATTTCAGATCATTGTTCTTTCTCAGCTGTCCCCCGGTTTTACAAAATCTTCTGCTTTAAAATGGGTTGCCTCCCAGTCCAAGCTCTGTTTCTTTGTCTCTCAATACAAGGTTCAGGTGGGATGGACCAAGTGTCAGAGACTACTTTGATTGTCATGGAAGGTCATGGCAAACACCAAATGCCTGTGCCCAAATTACCCCACCTCATTCTAGTTTGGGACTGGGATGTATGAGTTACATCTTGTGCTTTTCAGTAGTTGTATACAGGGTCCTGCATTTCGTTTGAATTGGCCCTGAAAAATATCCTAACTCTTGTAAATATTTTGACCTGCTGGTGGGCTATAGAAAGCTATTCTTAGCAGCAAATGGTGCTATGGCAACTGTCCCTGCAATATGACACAGTAGCAAGAATTCTGTCTTCTTTTAATCTGTAACTCTCAAAATACCTTCTGCACATCCCAAACCACCTGGCTTTCCCCACCCTCTTCAGAGCTGGGGAAGCAGTTCCTTCCCAATTTATTTTTCTAGTTCAGTCTGAGGCAAAGCTATCTTGAGCCAATTTAAGTAGATCTGAAATAACATACTCAGTCCCAGCTGTCATAACCTATATTGCAGGATACTCCCCTTGCTTTCCTATTACACTTTCCCAGTTGCTCATATGATCTCTTTTCCCCTCAGGACTTGCTAAATAATTCTTTGACATGGGCTCTATCATATACTATATTCCCCTTCATAAATCCTACCAAAGGTGAGCTGTCAACTTGAAATCTTCTGCTTACACATTTTTTAATCCATATAACATACTATTTATTCAGAGGTTAATATTTTTATACAAAGCCTCCTCTGACAAGATAGCCTTGTGCTTTATGAATTAATTTAAGTCCATTGCAATAGTTAGAATTTTGGGAGCCCATATGTGTCTGCAGCTTGCCTTGGTTGGGACCTATCTACGCCCAAGCTAAGAGATGGGATCTGCCTTAAAGAGCTGAAGACCTGTTGTTATAAACATGCTCATAACTAGCTGTTACACATTCAGATCTGTTAGCGCTGGACCTATAGCAAAATATGAAGTCTGACAATTCTCCCGATCCACGCTAATTATCTACTAATTTCTCAAGTACACTGTGGGCTTGTGCATGGCATCCTGCTAGTAATTGGGAGCTGCAAGTGCTGCTTGCTTGAGTACCGAGCCACCTACAAGTTTCACAGCATTTGGTGAGTAATTGAAGGATTTGTGTGTTCAGTACATCCCATATGCCATGAGTGTCTTCAAGTGGCAATACGGCGATAGCAGCAACACGGCTATTGAAAAGTGCTGCAGATAACAGCTGAATTCATCCCTGATGTAACCCCTCTGGCTTTAGCATGCTGGCAGCTCCCCTGCAGGTGGAAAAGCAATGCACGAGGCTGTAGGATGTGAAGTGGCTCTTCCTGTGGTCCTGCTCGGTCCCTCTTGGTGCTCCTGCTCCGCCAGCATGCCATTTGTGTGTGCGCAGCACTGATTTGCTGAGGCACGGCTGATAATATCATTTACCGCTAGGTCCCACAGGCATTAGAAAAGTAAATTGTCGTTGCCAGAGCGTGGGCATGCATAAAAATACTTGCCCTGATTTCTCTGCCATAATAATCATTATTTCTAATATAAATTATGTTAACCTTCTTCCTCTCATAAAAAGATATTTTCACTCTTCAATGAGAAAGGCCCATGACAGACTAAGTATAAAGTATTATGTTTTAAAATTAAGCACTGCTTGTCGAATTCTTTCCTCTTACTTAATTTTACTGATCCTGAAAAGCATTTTAAGGCAACTATTTTCCTTTTATGAAATGCAATTTACTGAGACTTTTTTATCTCATCTAAGTTTTCCCCACTGGAACGTAAAAACTCTAAAATACGTGCTGTTCACATTCTGTGTATTTCTTCTGGTTTCCTGGTCGTCTTCCCACTCTGCAGGAGGATGAACCATCAGGATGTTAAAGCTTAGCAGGGAAAAGGGAGGGAAGGGAGAGGGGATCACGGTGCAGAGCCCTCCTCTGCCCCAGCTGCGGGGCCAGGGACCTGAGCTTCCCCCTCAGCCTCTGAAGCCAGGCAGTTTCACCCCATATCGGCACCTTTTACTTGGAGCCAAGGTCTGAACTCGATGCTGGTGCCTCAGGTGAATGCCCCGAACCATCCAGCTACCAAACCATCCATGCAGCAAGCAGCATCTCCAGGAGGAAAGAAAGTGATAACCTAACATGCTCAGAGCAAGAATTTGGACCCTCAGCCCCCAAGGCCAGTGGTCTGTCTGCTAGGGTTCGCGACAAGTCTCTTGGCCTGGACAGCTTTGGGGTTAATCAAGCTATACCTTCATTTATCTTTTTTTTTTAAAAAAAAAAAAGAAAGCTACTTCCCTGGCAGAAAATGCCCTGCCGATGTAGTGCACCTCGAGCCCATGTTTTTGTCAAAAACCCTGCAGGCAGGCTGCAGCCCCCATGGACATGACAGCAACGTTCAGCGCTCAAGTCATTGCAGAAACTCCCTCCTGCTGTGCCTGCACAAATAACTCTCCGTTGTGCGTGTGCACTTATGCAGTCAATCTGAGTTTTCTGAAGTTTCTCAGGGTGCAGGAGGGGGAAGAAGCATAAAACCCGCTGGGATTAACCCTGTCTGGCTGTGTACAGCTCTGCCTTCATGTGTTTTCCCAATCTGCTCCTCCCCTGCCTCCTCTCAAGCTCTCGTCTCTTCTCCCGCTGACGCCCACCGGCAGAGATGAGCTGTCGCGGCAGTGACTAATTGTGTCAGTTCTGTGGCAGGACAGTGGCTCCCTCCCCTCCCCAGGCTCTTTCTAGGGGTGGCACTCAAAGATGCATATTTTTTGAGGTTTTTTGGTTGGGCTCATGCATGCCTACTGGTGACGCCAGGAGCTGGCTATCCAGCCTCCAGGCACTGATGGCCAGCGGCGTCCGAGCCCGCTGCAGCACCCAGGTGTTGGTAAATGAGGTGAAAGTCATGGCAGCAGTCCACATCACCACCTCCCTGGGACTTACATGTAGCCAATCCTTTACGCGTTGCATCATGCCTTTTAGTTGTTACTGTCTATCATGCATTTAGCAAGCGTTTTTAACTGGGTAATTATTTTATCCTCATGCTAAGCATGTACTCCAGCGCCCATCATTAGCAGCACCATGTGTTCAGTTCATGCCGCACAACTTCAAGTACTATATTTGGATGTCTTTGTCATAAAATACCACAGGTGTCTTGTGGAGGCCTCAGTTAGTTATTTGATGGACTCCAGACATCCTCCTCATTGGCCCATTATCAAGTTGTTTACCAGTTGCACTCTCCATCACCCTATTACATTAATTGCAATGTTCCAATAATTAGGTTTCCTGTTTTTCAGGTCTGTATGCTGTTATTTCAGCCTGCATCTACACACAGACCAGGAACAAGTGCTGCCAATTTGCATCGCATGCCGACCACAGGCAAACAGAGCAAACTTGCGGAGGCAGCAGGGGAGGACACCCACTGATGTCTGGGAGGACACTGGGCACTGCAGGGCAGTGCAGACTCCTCACTTCACCTTCCCTGCACAGATTTCCCCACTGAAGAGAAAATCTGACCGCCAGCTCCACTTTAACTTGCAAGTATTGAGATCTCTCAAGCCATTAGCCAACTGTATCATGGATACCAGCAGTAGTGGTTTCATTTCGTCTTTAGTATCTTTAGCATTTATTTTACAAATGCAAGAACATACTGTCTTTCTCACACAAGCTCTCCCAGAAAATTCATCTTATTTTATTTTCCTTCAGTAAATCATGCCATTCATAATCACTTGCTCTATATGTGCCTTCCCACAGGTGTTATTTGCAATATCATTTTATTCCTATAGAAATGCATTTATTTCCTATAGGAATCATTTGCAATAAACACAATTTATTCTGCTGCATTTCCCACATTGAAAAGACTGTTTCAGGCTTAGGTATTTTCCTGTCCTCATACAAAAATACATGATCTTGTTCAGGTTCTGAAAATATTGAAGGATCTGCTTGGTGCTAAATTAAGACTCCTTCCAGACTGCCTCCGCCAACCCCACCCTGCTACCCCGCCATCCTCACCCTCTCCATTACAGGGCTTCCTACACCTTGAGTGTTTATGCCAATGAAGTTGGTGGAGGAATCCTTTCTGCTGAATTAAGTCTTACTCATTAAGCAGCAATTTGTTGTTATATTTAGCACCAGTTTTCTCACTGAGCAGACTCTACAACGTATCACAGAAAGTATCTGTGGTTTCTGTGGGAGCTTCATGTCGGTTGCTTATGAAATTCTACCTGTTGCACATGTTCTCCACTAAGGACTGAGTTGGAGTGGAGATGTTTCCAGTGAAGCTTTTTTGGAGCAGATGGGACTGAAATTATTCCAGCTATGGCAAAAAAATAGCAGCATGCTAAGCAATCTGGGAACTCCAACATAGTTGACACGAGAAAACACCAGCCCCTAAAACTAGCAAGGACACTGTGATGGAGGCAGTGGGCACGGGTCACTCACTGTCGGTAACAGTGTGCAATGATCTGCACATGACTGCGAGAGCCGAAGACATGGCCAGGACCCTCCAAACCTAGGCAGTTTAGCTGGAGCTAATCATCAGTGTGTCCAGAAAAATCCTTTTTCTGGCCTGGTCTCTGCTCATGTCTCAGTGGGATGCTGTGTTTTGGCATAAGATGATGGAAGGTGCGTGCAACACGTGCTGGGGGGGTCGCAGGGCTGGGGTTAGCATGGAGCAGCAGCGGGTGAAGGAGAGGTAGAAGAGGTTGTGCTTGAGCATTGAAGTCATTCCTCATAGGAGATGTCAATTTTATAGTTGCTTCACAGTCTTTAGAAACACGTATTTATTCAGTGCTAACAAGAGTTAAAAAAAATGATTAAAATAATAGTGCCTGCTTTAGTTCTTGCTCAGGGAAAATGAAAGATTGGATGGGTTTTTAGGTTGAGTACACTCCCTGTTCATATCAAACATGCAGCACATTTCCTACTCCCCATACCTTCTACAGCATTCTTTAGTTCCTTTTAAAATGCTCCTCCTGATGAAGTGCAGAGAGGTACACCTGATTAATTGTATCATGGTAACATTCCTCAATAGCTACACAAATAGTTCCTTCTTCTCCTTCTCCTTCTCCTACTTTCCCAGCTTAAGTGACGTTTGTTTTTATGCACTGATGGATTTGAGGCCCAAGTACCAATGAGGGCTCAAGAGAGACCTAATGCCACATTTGCACTGTTTTGGGAAACTGGGAGTGACAATTCCATGTTTCTCCTTTGTTCCACGATGGACAACACTGTAAATGGTGGCATTGTTGCTTTCCTGGGAGATACTGACCATAAATACTCCTTCTTGCCTGCAGTATGAGTCATGTTCCTAAGGAGGCTTTTTTGCCTGGAAAAAGATGATAAAGAAAACCTTCTATGTCAGTAGAAAATCCCATGCACTTCCATTCTTATTAACCAGAGCAACTACTTATCTTTTTCCTGCAGTGCAGCTTGGACACAATATAGTCGCACTGTTGAGAGAAGATTCAACTGGTGGAACGATAGAAAGGTCACAGCAGAAAACAGAAAACGATCACAGCTCCTTGGGAACCAGTTACTAAAACCTTTTCTAAAAAAAAAAAATATATACATCAGCACTGTGCACAGAGCAATTCCTTATTTCAAAAAGACATTAATGCAGAGAGTACCAGAATAAGCATTTTATTAGTGCATTGCTTTTTGATATGACAACTTTACAGCCTAAATGCACTTCAGAAGCAATTATCTTTTGTAATATAAGCCCCAGGTATAATGGAGACACAAAAAACATCTCTGTAATTAATGACAACTTAAAATCTTCTGCATCAAAAGCCCTTTGCCTGCAAGTCTTTTCACATGCAGTTATGTCTGTGAGGCTAAAGTGTTTTTCATGTTTTCACACGCCACGGTGCAGGTTTGGCAAATGGGGTGTGTGGCTGTCGGCTTCCAGGGTGGAATTCCAGGACTACCATAGCAGGGGCCAGTGGCTGGGGCTCTTCTCTTACTGCAGCTCGGGTGCTTTGCAAATGCCAGCAATAATACTTGCTTTTCCATCAGAATCTGGATGCTGGCACAAAGCCACTGATGCCTTTATTCCCAGCAATGCTCTCAACCAGGAAAGCCCTGATATCAAACACCACAGAAGACAGGACAGAAAGGCAGCAAAATTATGTTTTCGTCAACATGATCTTATTATTGAAACCTTGTCCAACACAGCTATAAAACTGCCATATAATTGCATGTTATATTTTAATCGCCACGTAACCACATCCTTTATGTACTTTTTCCT
Organism: Stercorarius parasiticus; assembly: GCA_013396915.1. Taxonomy (NCBI): domain Eukaryota; kingdom Metazoa; phylum Chordata; class Aves; order Charadriiformes; family Stercorariidae; genus Stercorarius; species Stercorarius parasiticus. Next base: position 58,418 of record VWZL01003262.1, read on the forward strand.
TTAGGGAAGAGGCTCTTTCAGTGCTGGGATAGAGGGCTGGTGGTATAAGTTTCTGTGCTTGTCTGGAGATTCCGATGTGTATAGGCACTCTGATCTATGCTTAGCTAGCCAAGGGGATATAGTCAAGCACATGGGGAAACCTAGGCCCTTTATGGTCGGCTAACCTGGTGTCAAGCATCCTAGCTTCATAACAAGCTTGTTAATAAGGATTAGGACTTCTGCTGTAACTTCACAGAGCTAACGTAGCTGGAAAAACTCACCCTTTTGGCCATCATGGAAAGATATCTAGGGAAGCTAAGAACCAATTCGAATCAACTAAAATATACTTTTTTTAAAGACTGTGGTTCCACTTGTGCTAAAAGGGCTAATTCACTATCCCTACACACCAGCTTAGAAACAGTGATTATTTTTTTTTCCTCTGCGGACCACACAAAAGGTATAAACTTTCCTTAGGCGATGTAAGTAGGGCTCCTAAATTTGCTGATCACCAGTAAGACCTTTCTAGCTACCAGGTTTTTATGTTCCAGTTGGGAAATGCCACCTGTGCCTACTGCTCAGTACACAGGTCCACCAGAGCTCAAAGCCAGAGCACCTGTTTGTTCACCCCACACAACCTCTGGGTAACTCAGGTTCAGGGATTGCACCCAGCCACCCTTGCACCAATTTCAGTATTTCTTATTTGCATAGAGCATATCTAGTGCAAACTGGTGTGGTAAACCTGGGGGCTGAGCAGAGGCTAATTATGGGGTTTTTTTCTTACTAAAGCTGTTGATTGGGAAGTTATTTTACACAAAACAGTGCACTGAGTTCCTGCTTTTGCAAAAGCACAACATTATTCTTCAGGCTATTTCATGGCTGAGCATTTCTTGTTAACCAAATTAGTGGTTGCAAGCACAAGGGAGGAATGCAATGGGCCTCTGTTGTAACAGAAATCCACTGGAGTCAGGAAAATCTGTTTTGATCTATAAAATTCCTACAGGGAAGTTGTGAAAGCCACAAAGGTCTCAGAGCTACTTACCGAGGTAAATGCTGGGTCACCATATATTTAGCAATGATAACACAAACCGCAGAAAAATACAGAGTAGGAAAAAAATTTCCTCCAAGTTACTGTAGCGTGGGAAATAGGAAGGGGTTTGCCTGAATGTTTCTCAGTTGCTTCTCTTCATACAGATAAATCAGTGACTGCTCTGTTGTATTTTCTGTGCTCTAGGAGGTCAGAGTGGTCAGAGAATTATCTCACTCAGAGTCTTCCCACTACGGAAGGAGATGAAAAACCACTGCAGCAACCACATTGAAAAGTTGGACTTTCAGGAGAGAAAGAATTTTGTCTTCTTTTGTCTTCTGCCACCTGGTTGGTGCAATAATATTGTGTGGCTTACAGGCATCTGCAAGATAACAAGGTGGTACTCTAAAATTAGATCAACTGGGAATTCGCTTCTTATAGAAGTGGATCATACTGTAATGATGAGGTAAAATCAGAACCGACATCTCTTGGAGATTTTCTTAGGGCTTCTTTGATGGGCTGTACAGTCTTGCTTTTGCCACAGAGCAAAGAAGGTTGAGGCCAGGCACTTCCTGAAGACAAATGAATGTCTCTGATGGTACTCTGCCTGTATCATACCAAACAGATGCAAACCCTAGTTACATGCATGGAGCAGCTCGCATCTGATGCTCCTGTACATATTTTCTCATGGCGAACAGGGCTCCAAGTCCTTGGGTAGCCCAAGGGTCAAAAGCTTCAGGCACTTCCATAACATGCTCTCGTAACCGGGGATCATTTCTAGATGCTTGCCAGGTTGCCTCCTGGGTGCTTTAGAAAGTTTTTTTAAAATGAAAATGGTATCTGCCACACACAGTGTCTAGGCTATGCAGTTTTCTAATATGATTAGCGTAGTAATCATATCACCATAGTAGAGCTCATCTGACAAGTGAGGGCTTCTATTTTCAGTAAAGCCTTTTCCTGCAAGACCTCATGAAACCCAGCTAGTACTAGTACTGCAGCCAGTAATGACAAGAACATCAGAGGTAAATAATAAATGAGCAGAAACCTGCTACGGATTTTGCTGAGCATCATGGTATGAGCAGGATCGCCAGGCAGAGCTCACCTAAAATCTACAATCCGGAGGTTAGGAGGTGGCTCACCAAAACCGAGGGACAGTGAGTTCACATGAAATATGCAGATCTGGTGCATCATGATGCACCTCTTGACACACAAAGCACTGGCGTGTCTCTGGGTCCTGAACAGGTCCCTGCTGGACAGAGAGGAGGAGGTCTGAGCAGAGGTAGGTGTTTCCATACCATGCTAGTTTTAGCTGGGATAGAGTTAATTTTCTTCATAGTAGCTGGTATAGGGCTATATTTTGGATATGTGCTGAAAACAGTGTTGATGATAAAGGGATGCTTTAGCAATTGCTGAGCAGTGCTTACACAGAGTCAAGCACTCTTTTCTGCTCCTCACACCGCCCCACCAGCGAGCAGGCTGGGGGTGTAGAAGAAGTTGGGAAGGGACACAGCCAGGACAGCTGACCCCAACTCACCAATGGGATACTCCATAACATGACATTGTGCTCAGTATATAAAGTGGGGGAAGAAGGAAGCGGGGGAGGTTCAGAGTGACGGCATTTGTCTTCCCAAGTAACCATTAGGCACGATGGAGCCCTGCTTTCCTGGAGATGGCTGAACACCTGCCTGCCAATGGGGAGTAATGAATGAATTCCTTGTTTTGCTGTGCTTGTTTGTGCAGTTTTTGTTCTACCTGTTAAACTGTTAAATCTCAACCCATGAGTTTTCTCACTTTTACCCTTCCGATTCTCTCCCTCACCCCACTGCGGGGAAGTGAGTGAGCAGCTGCGTGGGGCTTAGTCGCCAGCTGAAGTTAAACCATGACACATACTTCTGGGTGGTGTATTTCCATTTCTCTTTTAAATATTTGGCCTTTCTTAACTATATCACACTGTTAGAATTGCAATGCTCAAACTTTTGTTCATTTTTCTCAGCCACTTACCACCTTCTCTGAGTGCAGATTTATTCTTCTCTGACTCTCCTCAGTTCCTCTAATTATTGTATAAAATTTTTTTCTTGTGACACAGCACTCCTCTCTGCTACTAAGACCTCCATACAGCATCCCCATGGGGTTATTCCCTCAGAAGCTCTAGCACCTTTCTTTCAGTGTTTTGGTACTTCAGCTTTATTCTTCTTCAATCTCTGATATTGGTTGATTGGTTGGTTGGTTGGTTGTTAATATTGCCAAGGACGGCAGTGCAGCAATGGAAGCTCTTCCAACTCTCACATTCTTCTCAGTTGTGACACTTACTGTTTGAGTTTTATATATCTGTTGTTATCCCATTGCACTGAGCTTATTAAATTGATCCTCTATCACTGTTGTGTCAAAACATGTCCTAAAGCTCACACAATGGAAATCTCTTAGGTCTTTCCTTTTGAAGTCATTGTTTCTCTTTTTAAATGAATTCATAACAAATAATATTTTTGCTTACTGTATCTATGTTAACTTCAGCATTCCTCCCTCTTTTCCTCATCAGTGATTTCACTACCTTCTGCACCACTGAAGGCATACTCTGCAGACAGCAGGAGGTAATGCTTCCTGTCCCACCATCCACTCTCACGCTCAAAACTGCATCTGATATCTAACTGTGCCAGCACTCTAACTTTCTGTGATATTCTCTTAGCCTAGCTTTGTAATGAAAATCCAGTAAGTAAACATCTCCTACAAGTGTCCCTTTGTATCTTGGGCAACATGTTGCAGTCCTTACTGACTTTGCACAGTCTGCACCAAGCAGTGTGCAGAGTTTCACCCAAGCAGTGCTAATATAAGACCATCCATTAAGACCTGGAAGTTGCCTGTTACACAGATCATCCCCTGAACACGATAACTTGCAAGAAATGGGATGACATAAGGGTGAAGAGCCCGCCCACCTGGAAAGACTCCTTCTCCAGCTGTTGGATTCTGGTTCAGCCCTGCTGTGATGCTCTTGCTGGGCGCTTCTCAAGTGGTCTCTTAATGCAGAAGTTCTGCTTTGTGCAGTTTTGTTTCCTTTTTGTCTGCTGACACATTTCTTTTCCAAGGTGGGCTGATTTCTAGATGCACCATAGATTAGGGAGCTGCTGAATTTAAACACTGACCTTTAGCTTTCCTACCGCCTCCACTGATGCACAATTTAGTTTCACTCATAGTGAGATTTGCAGAATTACTCTGGGTAAGAACAGAAAACATTTTCATCAGTCACGAATCTAGCAAACAGCTTGATTTATTCAGTTTCGCTTGATGTATTTTAATAGCAATAAACTTGACTGCAGCCAGTTTGGGGAAAATCTGTCAGCTACTCTTGTTTGTTAAAAGTTACTCCACAAGAATCTATATGACTTCGAGTTTTAGATGTGTTTGCTGAGGTTCACATTATTTCTCCTCATGTTATGGAAAATATAAATGTTAGGAATGTTACAACTTTATGTTTTGATCTAACTTTCTGTCATTCACAGGAAAAGACATATTTAGGCTTTAACTAAGTAAATTTAATCTATGTTACATGGTATAACCAGAAGAGAGTAAATTAGAGGTGAGATTAACACTTGACTAATTAAAATAAAGCTCCAAAGATTAGGCAGTACTTTAGTGCTTTGACATTTCTGCTCTGAGAATCTGGGTATGAATGATAACCCTAATAATCCTTATTAATAGATGGCTGCACAAATCTCTAGGATGTGACAGCACAGTAAGGCACTAATGCTCTGTGAACAAGTGTGATGAGGTTATCAGCTTCACTAACTTGAACATCTATTATCTGCTTTTTGACAATCCTTTCTTCCAAAAACCAATATTTCTGCATCAGAGAAAGTTTGGGAACTCTGTACAGTTGTTCATCTGCAGAGTGATGCTCGACTGGTGCTGTCACTTCGCTGTCATTCATTCCTCTCCACTCTATAGGTTTCAAGCTGGCAGTCCCTGAGCAGGAGCAACAGAGAGCCTTGGGGAAGCAATGCCATTGGAAAAGGGACAGCAATAAACCAAGACACTACTCAGGAGCAACCCATGGGTTAAATTAGCTTTAATGGATGTACCCAGAGAAGAATACAATTAATTCCTACATCTTGAATCTGAATAACATGTCAATTCATTAGACAAGGCATAAACAAGTAAGTTGCTCAAATGGGATCTGACTGTTAGTGGGGGGAAATCTCCAACATTATTTCTGTGGCAGAGCAGTCCAGACAGGATAGCTGAAATCTGTTCTGCAGATCTCCTGAGCGGCTCTGATATCTGTAATTTTTATATTTGTTAACATTTTGGCACCTTCCTCCACACAAGATTAACCCTAACATTACTCATCCTCTGAATTCTTTTTGGTATTGAATGGTTGTTACTTCATCAACTGCTTAAAAATAAGAATGAGCTATTATATTTAAGTAAATAATTATATCCAGGTATCACCTGTTGAACTTGCCGTGGCTCTGCAATGCTTTTCATCTTTTAGATCAAATCCTTATGGCTGAATGTGACTTTTATCCCACCTTTCTTTAGGCAAATCTCTAACTGACATCACACACGGTGCCTCTCAATTCTTTACACATACTGGATACACAAATCTCAAAAGTTGCAGAAGCATTTCTTTTCGTGTTAGAGCAAACTACGAGCCAGCTCCCCTCTCAGTAGATAACACAGCTATGCCACAAAGCTCCATGCTTTTGTGTCCTGTGGGGTTGATGCTTGCAATGCCTTGCACCTGGAAAAGAGCCCATGGTCGCAGGAGGGTGCACTGTGCAGCACCCTCCGATTCCAGCTGTTCGCATCGGGATATCAGCCTAGTGCTCTGATTTCTCATGCTGTTTAAAACTAAAGCCCAAGACTAGATTTCCAAGGCCTACATGGTTTGGCTTGAGGTGTTGGAGGGGCTGAAATTGAAAATCACAATATCCAATCTCCTGGGTTCGGATAACAACCTTCTCCTGGTGCCGGGTCTGCAGGCAGGCTTTATTGTTTCATGGAAAAGTATTCCCATAAAACAGCTTCTCAATCCCACTTGCCCAGGAGAGCCAAACTAACTGAGCCGTTGATGGTAACTTGGCTGGTTGTGAGACAGAGGCGCCATCCTGGGCTTTGCCACATGTGGGACCTGGCTGTTGCTGCAGGTCCCCATGCACTGGGAGAGGACAGGAACGCAACTGCATCCAAATCTCCTCCCTGTGTTTCTTCCCCTGCGGCTTCTGTGAAATGCATCCCTCCTCTTAGATATGTCCGCTGTGCTTTTAGCAGAGTTAGATTTTTCTGGCTACATATTAGCTGCTAACTGTGCATTAAACTTCAAACACAATTATAAATGCAGTTTACAAATCAATAAATAAATCAATCAAACATGTCTTTGTTGATGCTTTAGAAGAGCTCTGGGACCACGTTAGCCTGGGTGAAGCATGAAAGAGCAAACAATAAAGGTGAAAAGCAAGTCGATGTATGTAGGTGGCTAAATGGAATTAAACGTGATTATGTGACAGGAGGGTATGGGTATGAATCACAAACCATGCTGCCATTTTTAAAATGAGTGCTGCAGTGAAATAGACCATGCTATCATTTTAAATGACAAAAATGGGCCTTAACCTTGTTTCTTTCTATCAATCTTGATTGATTATAACTTTTTAAAGAAGTATTTAATTGTTAGGAATGCATTTTGTTCTGTTTTTCAGAGCACACTGCTGATGAAGTGTATGGTGAGTCACCTAATTGAACAGGGATGTGTGTCATTATATAAGGAGAAAAACAGATTAGAAGTACCACCCAAATGCCAATGTGTATTCTGATTTTGATTACAGTAAATAGACTTCAGAATATTTTATTTTATTAATAAAAAAATTAAATAGGTTGAAAATTGGTTTAGGCTGGAAGATTAGGGACATTATTTTAAAAATAAACAAACAAAAACCCAGAAAATATATTCTTGCATCTACTGATCCACCGAAAATTTCAATGTCTTCTGGTATTTCCGCTACAAGAAAGAAGAAAATTCTCCTCTTTTCTCAGCCACTAAAGAATCTGGTATTTCCATAACACACACTAAGAAGAAGATGCTTGGAGGGCAAGTGATGTTTCCAGTACAGGTTCCAGACACTAAAGCAGTGGGTGGTTTAAAAAATGTGGACTGTAGCCCTAAGGTGAAGTTGGAAGCTGTGCAATTGTTTGCATTATGTGACTGGGTGTGCACACACCATGGGGATAATGCTAAAGGCAGGGGCAAACAACAGCCCATTATCCTCTCAGTAAATCCCTGCCTGATAATGATGTCAGAGCCATTAAAGATAATGAGCTGCTCATATCTCACGAAGCACATAAAATCCCTTATGCAGCATTTCCTGGGGAGGCAGGAGGGGCAAGAAAAGCTCTTTCCCCACACAGGAATAATGAGCATGCTGGCATGGGCCCCTGGCACAGGGGCTCAGCCTTGCCTGCCACCTCTTCTCCAAGCACGGCCTTACAGCTGTGCCATTAGCTGGTAGGAAGACCACCGGTACCACCAAGGTTAATATTTCCTCCTGCGAAGCTGTCCCTGCAGAAAGCTCAGCCTGGTGTTACTTAAGCCTGACCTTTCCATGCTGGACCACAGTGCCCTGGCATTTCCCAGACCATCTGATGCGGTTGGAAAGCATCCAGAAGTTTAGGACTCAACATCAAGAGGTTTAGGTGAGTCTATAGGGCTCAACTTGGAGCTAGGTCCAGATATGGTGCATTCAAACCACTGCTCATCGTGACCTTCCTAACGAGACCTTGCTCAGGGTTACTCCTAACCCTCCAGCTGCAACTCCTCAGAACTCTGGGGGAGTTCTGGGGGAGACCCCCTGATCCCCCAGCCCCGCTGGGTGCTTTGCAGGTGACAGGCGCTTCCATCCCATGGTGGTACAGACCTGGTCCCCTAGCCTCGGAAAGCATCCACACTGTGAAAGGCCAGAGGAAGCAAGAGCAAACGGTGGACAGGGTTAGTGTTGTGGGTCTAGCCTCCTATGGCTGCTTCTCAATAATTTATTTTCCTTCTGAAAAGGGACCCAGTCCTGCCCCTCCTCCCATTGCCCTTTTCTCCAAAGGAATAAATCTCCCGGAGACCTTCTACTTGCCAGGCTTCAGGCGGACACGGACCTCATCTAATATAACTTGGGCTGCTGTAGACCACTTTTCTATTAATATCTCTTCAGTTGCTCCAGGACTTATGGCCCCTCGTACTTCTCAGTAAGTTATATTTATATGGTACTTACACGACGCAGCAAGTTTGTAAAAAGCCACAGCTGTGTAAACAGAGTCTGTTGGGATCAACCGATTGAATTCAACCAAGCTCCTCAGTCTGCATTCAAATCAGACCATAATTGTTTACACAATTGTTCATGTGCCATAAAGCAAAACTTACCTTAGAGTGTTTTACATTTAATAAACTGATAAGGAGAATGTACAGGCATTCCTGGGCAAAACTACACCCATAACTTGATTTATACCTACACAGATACTGAACCGCCTGCAAGAAACATTCAGAAAAGACATGGGCTGAAAGCCATGCTGAAAAAATGCATGTAGGAATTGGGGAGGGGGTGTCTCAGGTTGGTGTTATATCAATATGAATGTTTTCAGACACAAACACTTGCAAGCAAACATAGACAGCTGTGCACAAGCTTTGCACAGCTCTTGCAGGGCTTGCGTTCTATATTAGCCGGGTTTAACATATAAATATCAGGATCTAACTTTTATATTAATGATAAACAGTTGCTTGTTTTAGAATAAGCCTAGGTGGATCAGTTAATTAAAAATAATAACACATTGCCAGCTGCTAATTAGGAAATTAATTAGTCACACAGTAAAGTGGCATTTCTCCATGTGAAGGAGCTGACTTCAAGTTGTTTTGGAGGAGACTGGCTTTCTGCCAGCACCAGTAAGTATATTCACAGAAAAAATAAACTCTGATTATTGATGAGTACTTTTCCTTTGAATAACAGGAGGTCTGTACTCTCAACGAAATAATGAACTGCAACCTCTTCATAAAAGAAACCTATCCTCCCTCATTTGTCAGAAAAGGGCTTCTGTGAGCTTCTAATGATCAATACTAGAAAGGAAATGCAAGAGAATAAAATTCTTCAGGGTAAGGAAAGTTAGTCCGTTGTTGATGTAAGGTGTTGGTTTAATCTACTTGGTACTTTGTAAATAGTAAATAGTTGCATGAAACCACTGCTCTTTGAGTGGTGAGACACTAAAATGGAAGACACTATCAATAACTTCCCCACCTGGATTATCCCAACCGCAAGCTGCCTTTAACAAAAATGCCAACACCCTTAAAGCCTCCTCCTAACAGTCTTTGCTGTTTTCCAGATCCCAAAACCACCATGTCGCTCGTGTCATAAAAAAACACCATGTTCCTCATGGCATAATGGGGAAAGCAACCACAGTGCTTGCGAGTAAGTTAAAAAGTGTGTCTGAAGATGTTCAAAAACAGGAACAAACTGTCTCAACATCAGTACAATTTTAGGCAGCCCCAGGTTAATTGCCTAGCTAAGAACCAACATTACCTCGTAAAAAGCCATGTTACCGTAAAGGAAACAGCTCTTAGTAGCCGTGAGGTGCAAGATGCCAAGTACAGCCTGTGTGTGACTATAGGTGTGTTAATTATAATATTGTGAATGCAAATACAAAGGCCATCAAGTTGAAGGCCCAGGAAAACAGACGCCCTTATGATGCCAGAGCTGAAATTACATGAGATTTATGAGATCTGACTAGGATAAAAGACGGCCTCCAGAATTCAGCTAGCCGTATATATGACTCATCTGCAACAGAAGCTCACCACCAGAAGGGAGGCGAAGCTCTGTCTCTGTAAGCATGTGAGCGCACCACGATGCTGGACATCTGAGTGGGCAGCAAGCATGCAAGAATGCGCAAATGAGTACCTTAGAGGAGCTGTTGTGCCTGCTGTGGTACCTGTGATCACCTCTAATGTGAAATACTGCAACCGCATTGCCTTGCACAGAAAACCTAGCTCAACTACTGCGACAGCAGGAGGGAAATCATATCTAGTTAAAACTGTGGAGGATGAGATTTAGGCAGGCAGAATGTAACCCTTCAGTCCAGTATTACAGATAAAAGTGACAAGACAAGGGGTAACGGGCACAAACTTGAACATAGGAAGTTCCATCTAAAAATGAGGAGGAGCTTCTTTACGTTGAGGGTGGCAGAGCACTGGAACAGGCTGCCCAGAGAGGTGGTGCAGTCTCCGTCTTTGGAGACGTTCCAAACCCCCCTGGATGCGTTCCTGTGCAGCCTGCTCTAGGTGACCCTGCTCTGGCAGGGGGGTTGGACTAGATAATCTCCAGAGGTCCTTTCCAACCCCCACCGTTCTGTGATTCTGTGATTCATTCTCTGTCCTCACAGAAAGTCTCAAGGGATACTGAAGGGGCCAGCATCTCCTGTGCCACCTCTCAGGTGAAAGCCTGTGCGCAGAGTTATGCAGTGGGCGCAGAGCCCTGGCTGGATGGGAGGGAAATACACAATTTGCCACACCTCCAGAACATTTTTGAAGCACACATGCTTAACAACACAAACACAATCCTGGCTTTGGATGGCATATGCCAAGTGAGACTATCAATTCAGACAGGTATCAAGATAGGTCTTTCTTAGAACTTTCCACAAATCTATTTAAAAGTCATGCTTAGCAAATTTGAAGGGCCTACAGAAAAGTAGAATTACCACAATGATTCCAGCCATTATTAGAAGAGTGATGCTTTTTTAATCAAACTCAAGGACATAATCTGTGAACACATTTCAAAGAACCTCTGTATCCTATGATGCTGCAGGAACTCAAAACTTGCAGTGGTCAGGCAACAAAATGTTAGTCTTACCAGCATTTTGATAGCTAGCTTGGTTTATTCCTGTGCTTTAAAGATGCAAGCACCAGCCAATGCCACCTGCCCTTCTCCTCTACTCCAGGCATAATCCCTGGAGCAGTGGCAAGGGATTACCAAATATTTTAGTCACTACAATGACAACAGAAATAGTTACATCATGGCATTTCAAGTGGAGGAGGAGCAGAGGATGTATCCTGTAATTTTAACAAAAGAGAGACACTGTCGAGCAAAACAAAATGAATGCACTCAATGAATTGTGCTTCATGTGATATCTTCTGTAAGGCAATCACTGGACAAATACATACACGCACACATTATTGCAGCTGAAAGGAAATGTTTCATTTTCAAGTTGTTACCCAATTTGTTTATTAGGAGACAGGCTGAACCCATGCCCTTTATTTGAGACGTCCTCTCTTTGATCCTCTTGTAGAAGAGCGAGATAACCTGTGTTAAAAATAACAGGAGATCAAATTTCCAGCTACCACAAGCCAGAAGCGACAGTAGTGAATCGACAAAGAGGAACAGAGATAAGGCCATTACAGATGTAGGTTCACATTAGCCTGGCACATTCCTGCCCTCTGAGGCACACCGCTCCTCACTGCCATAGGCAGAGCGGCTTGGTGCGAAATGGTTGCATTATCTCTGTCCGTGGCATGATAAAAGTTCAGGTTGTCGTACCTATCAGTGGGATCGCAGCAGGTGCTTGCCGTGGCAGCCAGGCAAACCCGCAAACACGTCTGTCAGGATGGCTGGGCAGCAATCCTGAACCCTTTGTGCCAGTTTTGCAAAGCAGGCACCGCCCGTACTGAGGTAGTTGATAAGGTGATATCTGGCAGCATGTTTGAAAGTTGGCAATGGAAGATCAAAATGAGGAAACGTGAAGTAATAGCAGTCTCAAGGGTGAGAGGATTACAAGATTACTTCTTCTAATCGGGTATTTTTTCATTCTCAGTTGTGACTGAATCCTGAGAGGCTGTAGAACAGAGCTCAGAGAGGTTTGTTCCTTGAACAGGCCTCCTCCTTATTATGGACTTGTGTCTTCACAAGTACGTGTGTTTTTTGGATGGCATGCCAACTCTGGATGGACAAAACTGGTGCTAGGGATCTTCTAAAATCCTTGCAAGGTAGAGAGAGAAGCTGTGTAGGCCTCACTAATTCTGTCAGGCTCCTTTGGCACCTTATGCAGGTAAAGTCTTTGAAATACTTCTTTTATGGCCTATCATCATGTGAATTCTAGGTAAAGTTGTCACTGAAGGATCACGGCTCTGCAGCATTTTATACACCTGTGAGCTCTCTGTCTAGAACTGAGAGGAAAAGGAAAGGGCCTGTGCAGTCTGCGGTGAAGCTTTGGGATTAGGCTGTGGAGGACACAGGCGATGTCTTTCTGTCGATAGCCCTTTGTTATCACTTGGGGGTTACAGTCTCTTAACAAATATTCCTTTAACCATGTAGCTTTCTGATTATGTCCTCACAAGGGAACTCCAACTCAAGGCACTGCCCAAAGCCTGTGTTGCACAACCAAGGCATGCCAAGACAGAGATGTGGGGACTGTGGTGAGACTCTGTGGGGAGAACGCATGCCATGGTTTCATCCTTTGTGGCTCCAAACTAGTCCCTCGCACTGCCAGGCCTCAGGATTATTGCTGTGCAAGACTAGTAAGGAGGTGGTAAATCTTTACATGCTACTGGCTGGGATCAAGACATGGACAGGCTTGCTGGTAGAATAAGTCTGACATGATGAGAGGAATCATTTTAGATGTTGAAAGCGTTGTACGCCTTGCACCAATGTTCAGGTATGATGGTCCACTCTCATCATCCAGCAGAAACACAGGAAAGCTGCACATCATGCAGGAACACCACAAGGTCTCTTTTCTCACCTGGTAGATCAGACCCATGCAGAGCTGCCAGCTTCACCCCTTGTAGGCCAGTCACAATGCATATAATACAGACGGTGACACAGACCTCAAGTGGCACATACAAATAACTGATTAAAGCCAGATCCATACTGCCAGTGAGGCAGTATGGGCACAGATGTCCTATTCCCCAGTTGCACAGCACTGGGGGTGAGCCCATGCCAGAGCCCTCTGTGTCCACAGCCACATGATGTGCAGAACTTCATCATCTGCCTGGGCAAAACCTGAGACAACAAGGACCTTTAAACAGGGTTGACCTCTCTTCCAACCATGGGCTGGCATGCCCTGCAGGGTTATCTGAGGCTACCAAGCTATTTTGCTTGCCAAGCAGATAGCTCGTAATGCATTTCTGAATATGCAGTGCCTGAGATGATAACCAAGTGATGCTTTGTCCAAATACTTTTCTCCTTTTGCTGTAAAGCATTTGCATGCTTTCCAGTTCATCTGATTTCATTCAATTAATTCTTAGGCACAACTGGCGGAACTTTTTCAGGTAGCAGGATCAGTCGCACAGTATTAAGTACGTCAGCTCTTCCAACCACTCCTTGTCTTTTGAAAAGGAGCACACTTTCCTGTGCAACTAACAAACATACCCAACACATTTCATCCACGTGAAGCAACTCATCTCCTGACTTGTGTCCCTGTGTCTCCTTCACCCTGCCCAAACCGTAATTTCAACCAGCCCACAAATTTCTTCTGTGTTCTGTTTTCAAAGAGCCAAAAATCTTCTGGGGTCCCTATGCTGCCATATAAAGAAAATGCAACCATGCTTCGCTGATGTGCTCTCTGTGAGCCATGGTGAGGCACAGGTTACCCAGATCAGTCTTTCAGCCATGCTAAGGGAGCCAGGGAGAGTTTCCTGTGCATGTCTGGGGTACGCTTTCTGCAGACAGTTAGTGGGTCAGAAAATATTTGGCTTCAACAGTCATGTAAATAACATTTTTTTGACAGAGAGTTGAACATTTCACTTTAGTAATACTCCCAAATATCTCAGAGAAAATGTGTTTTGTGTCCTCCATCCTCCCATTCTGCCTTAGTTTACAAAGTCCTAGGAAAATTGTGTCTCCTATCATACCACCTCTGCCCTCCTTTTCCTCTGCTGCACTCCAAAAGGACACTCAGGCTAAATGGGAGCATTTGTTTTGTCTGACGAAGATGCTTTCTTCAGCTACATTTTTCCCATTGAAACTACCAGCCCTATCTTGAGCTTAAACATGGTTTTGACGAACTTTAAATGGTATGTTGACCTTTTGCTTTCCCTGTAGGAAAATAAATTTTCCCCTAAAACCACATGCAAGCTAGAGAAAGACAACTTTATGCCAACATGCTTCCAATGTCTTTTGCTCAGGTTGATAGAAGATCACGCTGAATAACAGATTTCTGCTTATGCAAGCTCTCCTACCACATAGAAACCCAAGGTAATTGCCTCGTCACTCTCTTTGTAATAAAGAAATCACAGCAGAAGACAAGAACATCTCCCACATATTAAAAATAAATTTAAAAAAGAAAATTAATATGTAGTAGAACTGAGAGAGAGAGACAGGATCTTCTCAGACACGCAACAGCTTCAGGAGCCCCAGACCCCAGCTGCAGTGGAGATGCAGGCAGAGTCTGTCCCCAGCAAATGGCAAATGCAACCTCTGAGGAAAGCACAGGACGGAAGCTGGTGAATTCTGACACCAAGAGGAAGGTTCCTGCTCTATCTGAAGGTCTGTAACTATGACATAAGTTCACTGCCCTCAGGTCTGAGGAGGAGCTGGGTATGCTTTCAAGAGAAGCATCTGGACCATGAACTAACCCTGAACCATGCAAGACCACCACGAGGAAGCAGTGAGTGACAGCAGCGGGTAACTCCCTGCTGCATGGGACAGAGGCACCCACCTGCCAACCTGGCCTGTTGTCTACAGAAGTTTGCTGCTTGCTGGGGTCCCAGATGTGGGATATCATGGGGAGACCGCTGAGGCTTGTCCAACCCTCCAATCAGTACTCTGTGATGTTCTTACACGTGGGTACCAATGATACCGCTGGGGCAACCTGGAGAGTATCAGAGGTGACTACAGGGCTCTGAAGATGACAGTCAGGGACATGGGGACACAGGTGATGTTCTCAGTCCTCTCAGAGAGGGTGTGAGGAGGACAAGCGCAGTGGTACTGCCTGTCAACAGCTGTTTGCAGAGCTGGTGTCAGCAACAGGTTTTGGGCTTGGACCATGGGATCCTCCTGTTTGGAGGTCAGCACCTGCTTGCGAGAGATGGGATCCATCCCACTAAGTGGGGCAAATGTGTCTTTGCCAGGAGGATAGCTGCCTGAGTAGCAGCAGGTGCCTAGAGACACCAGTGTTTGGTTTTGTGTCTTCCTTCTCCTCCATTGCCCAAGTCCTGCACCGAGGGCTTTCAATTTGCCCCAAAAAATGGGAGCAGGTAGATGAATGTACCCTCCATGGGGTATGTTTGCAGGGTGGCACCTGCATGCGAGAGCCTTAGCCCTTTGCCTAAGGCATCTCAACAGGCAAGGATTAAAACCCCTGCCTGTGTGATGTCTACAAACAGCCTTTTGACAAAGGGGGCTGGCACCCAGCCCACCTGTGGACTTGCTGTCATCTCTGTCACGTCCAGCACGCTGCAGCAGCGTGGTGGCTTGGGCACACCAAGCAAGCCATTGTGCCCCAGGAGCCACCGGCCACCTCAGCTGGCATCCTTCTCACAGGGCAGCAGGTTTCCAGCACACCACCGCCACCCTCTCTGCAGCTAAACTGGTCGAGTCCTTAATAAGGAAGGCGAAGGCATGCATTGCCCTTTCTGGGGGGTCATCGCTGAGCAATGGTACTTGCAAATTCACATCTTTGAGAAAACACTAGCCGCCATGCTCGGTGTTCTCCAGCCAGCATGGGGTCCTCACCTGGCATCGCAGTTCCTGGCATCTGCTCCTTCCTGCTTCTCTAGCATGGATACACCTGTGCCTTTACATAAGAGAGCTAAAATAGAAAAAAAAAGAAAAAAAAGAAAAAAGAAAACTGAAAAAAAAAGAGTTCACGTGCCAAATTATTGTTTGGTGAAATTATGGTCTAGCAATAAAAGAGAAAAGATAATGTCACAACTGGTATCTGGTATTTTGCATAATATTAATAACACAGTACATGCCAAGTAATGCTATATTACTACCAAGTATGACTAATTAGATATGTAAAAATAGCTTTTCTCATCTGTAGAATACATTTAGCTCCTTAAAATACCACTTTTATAAAAGATTTTTATTTCTGAGTGCTGAACACGTGAGGCAGAGTTTGACAGCTCAGAGGATCACCTGTCAGTGAAGACTGGGTAATTTTTGCGGAGCTGTGGGTACGACAGAGAAGGTATTCTGCAGCTTGAGTTCCCAGAGCGTGTTTGCGCAGTGCCTAGGGGATCGAGCCCTCCTGACTTAAGGTTTGTTACTGCCGCCAAAATGCAATCATGAAGTCATTAAGCTGCATGAACCCCTCAGGAGCAACAGCCTCAGGGCCCCCACGGCACAAGGGCAGCGTACAAGCAGGCAGTGACACCAGCACCAAAAGCAATGGGCTCGAAGGTTAATCATTAATAGTGGGAGCTGTCTCTTTTATTGCAGTCTCTCCCAGGGCAGGCCAGAAAACCCCAGCTCGCTCTGGCTCACTTTGGGAGGTATGAAACAAGAGGGTCAATCCGAGAGGAAAGAAAGGCTCAGCAGGTGTGAACTGAAAAGGGTCAATTGATTTCAACAGAACTGCGCCAGTTTGTGCCAGCAGACCGGTTCTCTCATTGTCTCATCCAATTTAGCCCTGCAGGGCTGATGTTGTTAGCAATCTTGTTGAAATGTCTGGTAACAGGCAGAAAAAAATTGTGCGCATTTTTAAATATATGTATATATGTCTAGAAAGTGATGTCAGGGTGGAAGGGAGGCGGAAAAGAAAGAGACCTAACAAAAACTCCCAGGCTTCAAATTACCTTGCCTTTTTCACCAACTTTTACTGACAACGTTTTTCTGATGCCTTTTTTTTAAAAGTGACAATAAATTTATTATGGCTGTCACCACCAACAGGTAATTGGTATGCTGTACTCACTGAGGAATGGGAGAGTGGTGGGTGACAAAATTGCACTACTGTGCATAATTGTGGACCGGCGTAGCGCATGTTGCTGGAGAGCTGTAGTGGATCCGAAAACGCCCTGCTCCTTCCCCTCTCCTCCAGCCTTCTTCTAATCCTGTTATTTTGGGGGTGCTTCAGGATTAACCAGCAACCCCTCATCAAAGCTCTGCCTAAAAAGTAACTTTCACGTCATGTCCTTCACAATACAAAAATGAAAAGCCTCCTAAACCGTGTGCCAACAGGAGGAATTATTTCCTCAGTGCATGGTGGTAATTATTAATGACTCAAACCCACTCAGAACTTTGGATAAACTGAGCACTGGGTATCAATTTCTGTTCCTTTCTGCAGCAGGTATGAACTCTTTTCCCACTACATCCTTTAGTTTTATTCAGTGGACTTATTCACACGCTGTGAAAAATCAATAAGGTTTTTTTTTTTCCCCCACCCTTCTGGAAATTTGTTTTTCAGTGCAGGTTAAAGTTATCTTCCCCCAAAAGCACCACACATTGCTGTTGGCTGAGTCAGCCATTACTGACAGCAGCAGCTGTTTGTAGCAGAAAGTTTGCCTCAGTTTTAATCCTTCAGATTTTAAATTTTTGTCAAAGGCATTCAGTGTAATAAATTACTGCAATTTAGTATAATAAATAGGAGCCTGTTTTGTATATTTCATGAACACGCAATACCATGTCTCATCTCCCTCTCCTTTTAGTGTATAAAAATTGTTATATTGAATGCTAGGTAGCAAGAGATCATCTAAAATTTAACTTTATTGCCAGTCTCTTCCTGTATGAGGGTAAAGTTTATTCTTGTGAGGTGCCATGTTGACTCCAGTAATGTTTATTTGCCTGGGCAAAAAGCACCCAGGTCAGTAAGGGCGACCAGGACTGTGTCCCTGGATTGCTGCCTCTTTGGCTACTTGTTTTTCCAGTGAGGATGAAGCTTCAGGACCTGTGAAGGACGTGTTGCAGGATCAGGATCTAGCCATTTAATTGTTACCCTTTCTTAATTTTCCCACAGTCCTGTGCAAAGTAACAGGACTTATTTTCACTTGGCATATGGAAAAAAATGAAGGACCACCCATGGCTTGCCACTACAGGCCTTTTTGCATCTGCTGCACTAAAAGGAATGGATTTCAGCTTTATGCAGTACTTTTCTTTTGTGCTTTTTATAAAATGATAATGACGAAAAGCAGGCAGCCCCTGTGTACTCGATGTTGTTTACACTCAGTAGGGTAATGCAGGCTGTTACACTGGATGGGGGAAAGCTGGCTGAAAAGCAGCATCCACTTGTAACAAAGTCAAGTATTATTTATTGGCCTTCCTGATCACTTTTATTGATTCCTGCTGTGGGCTTCTTTCCCCAGTGAGCTGAGGTCACGTACTTGGGGCTACCGGCTCCCCAGCAGAGCTGTGTGCCTGCAGGAGAGAGCCTAAGCAAGACCCCCAGCAGAGAGCCTAAGCGAGACCCCCAGTCCCACTCTCCTTTCACAAGAGCAGCCTGCTTTCCAGAGCCAAAGAAAAAGCGAGGCTTTTTCTGTTTCGTACCCAAAATCCTGCTACAATGGAGTTGCACTGCGTTCTTTATAACGCTTAGGCAGAGCTGGACTGCTCTCTGGACTTGGACTTGGACCTGGAGATGAAGACAGCACATTCTCCTCCCTGTGGAGGGTCTCTGGCATTGGCCTCAGGTGCATCCCCCAAAGCTCTGCCCGGCTCTGCGGGGCTGGCCTGCTTCCCTGGGACAAAATGAGCACGTTTAAGACACAGCCTGTTCCTTTTTCCATCATGCTGAATACATCCTCCTTCTGCCCTCAGCATGGGTACTGCCTGGTCCTCAGCAGTGCCAAGACTTCCTCCATCCTGTAAATCCTCTGTTGCTGCAGCCACCTTAACCATTTTTCTCACCATCTGAAAATAGTTATTCCTGTACCCACGATGTTACCACAGCTTTGGGAGTCCCCCTTGCTTAGCTAGCTCCCACCTGCACCAAACCCTGCCTCTGGCTGAGTATCTCTGTGAGCCCCCGTTCTCTGACACTTTTGGTTGCAACCATCACTGCCCTGGAACTTTCAGAACAGCCTGCTGTCAAGCAGGAAGAGGACTCATACATTTTTCTTGGGTCCAGAAACGTCTCTGGCAGATTCAGTAATGCCAGCCTGCAATGCCAGTAACGCCAGCAACGCCAGCATTTCTCTCCCTGGGACAGCTGCAGTATGCCATGTCAGTGCCACCTCCACTGCCCTGCTCTGCAGAGGAGGGTCCCTACTAAATTCTACAAAGTGATTCAAAAGCCTACGAAAACATGAATTTCAGTGAAATCCTACAGGACTTCCCTATATATATAGTTTCTGCTGTGTTTGAAATGTCTCAGTATGGCCCCCAAATTTTAGCATAGATAACATCATACAGTGGAATGTGTGGTAGCTTTATTTTTGGTGGCTTTAATCACCACTGCTTTAAATATATTGCGCAGCATATAACGATGATGCTCATAAGCAAGTACAGTCCCCTCAGTCTGAGAATACGTTTGCCTCACAACACATCCTAATTGGGTGTCCTTTAATGACAGCGAAGCTTTGGTGGAAAAGGTTAGCAAATAACTACACAGCTCAGAAAATCCACACATCATAATCCTAGTCCTTCAGCTTCCCTCTTCCCATGCTGTGCACTGTTCGTCCCCAGACAGGAGCATGTTACAGCTCTCCACCTTCTGTTCTCTTCCTACTGTTCTCAAATAACAGCAAAACAGCCTCCCTCTTGCTTAATTGAGCTTGGCTCCTACGATGCTGAGCATGTCACATTTTGTCAGAATGTTTATAGTTATTGACATTCATTTTATTAGGAAGAAACCTTTGAAACATAATCAATGCATTGCGCGTGCAAGAAGCAGTAAAGTCGTTTTGGATAGCATTGTGGCTTTGTCTGCAGCCCACATCTCTTTCCAGCTGGATGCTGCAGACTCTCAAAGGAGCTGTCAGTGAGGAGGTGGGAGAGATGGAGGAATAAATCTCTGCATCAGAAAACACAAGATGGGGAACGTTTCTCTTCTGTTATGATGTGGATTGCCCGTCATCTCAGTTCATGAGACTACAGTGCAGGTGCATGGCTTTTTACTTCGGAAAGGTGAGGAACTGTAAGAAGAGTGTGAGAGCACAGGTGACAGTGCTCTGCTGCAAGGGTGGCCTGCAGGCATGACAAGTGAGAAGGGCATTTCCTACCCCTCTCAGAATTTGATCCTGAATCTCACCTTATTCATGATGAGGCAGGGGATTAAATAATGACAGTGTAGTTTTCTTTCTTTTTTTTAAAAAAGAGAGAGAACAAGAGTATATTTCTACTTGTCAGAGATGTGAAAAAAAAAGCTAGAAATTACAACTTGAACATTGCTCTAAAGGTCAAAAAATGAGACAGCAACTAAAAAGAGCCCAAGCTTTATTTTAATCTCCTGATATTTTTTTTTTCTTGCTAATTATATTATTCTGCTGGGTCCTGCAATATTTAAATGTCTGGGATCAGCAGTGCTCATTTGCACCAGTCACAAGGCTATGCTACTGATCACGTTGCTCCTCTGAGCTTTGCTCAGGGGCCAGCTTCTGCGAAGATGCTCACATCAGAGCGGAAAGCAAGGCAACTCAGTTCACCTGCAGCCTCTGGATCAGGCTGCACCTCTTGGGGCACCAGATTAGGAAAGATGTGGCAAGAAGGATGGCGCGGAAGGAGTCTTGGATCCCTGGTTTCATCTCTCCTGCTGCCACAGAAATGGCACCTTGAAGCAGTACCGATGCTGTGTCTTTTCACAGTGCAAAGGTGCTGTGGTTCCTGCCATTATCCTCAGAGGCGTTTCTGCCTGGTTTTCTACTGGATTCCTATGGTCGAAAGCTGACAGACGTGCTTCAGGGACTGATGGGCTGCACTTCACACCAGGGTCTCACCACACACCTCAGACTAT
The DNA here is from genome assembly GCA_013396915.1 of Stercorarius parasiticus. Classification (NCBI taxonomy): domain Eukaryota; kingdom Metazoa; phylum Chordata; class Aves; order Charadriiformes; family Stercorariidae; genus Stercorarius; species Stercorarius parasiticus. The sequence continues at coordinate 79,254 of VWZL01003262.1, forward strand.
ACCATCAGATGCGGTGGACTGTAGAAATGGATAAATGACAACACAGTTGAGACCACCCTTAATTCAGGGCCATTTGTCCTTTCTCCTGGTAGCAGAAGTAAGAGATAGGGCTGAACAATGACAAGAAATGGTTGGAAACACCCTGAAAATGAGGCAAATCATCTTCAACAGAGGTGAGGCCTCCTGCTGTATCTATTAAAAGTGTTCTGGGACACAGAAAGAGATCCCCCAGGGTCTTGAAAGGGCTCACCTGGAGAGGAGTGCTGGAATGGTCTGGTCTCAAAAGAACTCTTGTCAGCCACCTCCGGGTGAACCCAGTGCTCTTCTCAGAAATGAACAATGTCTTCTCTGCAACACAGTAAACATTACCAGGAGTTTCTCAGTTGTACTATTCCTTAGGTATTACTGTTTTAAAAGTAGAGCTTGCCAGCTTCTGTCACTGAGCACTATGGACCCAGGATCAGACTTGGTCCCAGCGCAGGTTGTCAAAGTGGATCTTCACAACAGGTCATGTTTTGACTCTAAGTCACACAGTGGCTAAGCCAAGCAAATTCTCTGGGGTAACTATTAATTGTTTTTGTTTAATTTCACATTGTGGTGTGGGTCTTAGGTGTCAGTGTCCACCACAGCTGCTGGAGCTGGTCACTGCACTGAGTACTGACCAAGGAAGTCCTGCCCCATGCAGTGTGGACCTCTGATTTATTCTTTTGAAAATAAAGTAGAACCTAGCCCAGATCAGCAAAAAATCGTCCATTAGACATCTCCCCCTCCCAGAATAATGGGATTCACTTTAAAGTCATTAACATCGCAAAGGTTTATTCTAGCTCCTCATAAAGTCCCATGCCTCAGTAGATGCTCAGGCTTTCCTCACACTGGGAAGGTTCTACCAACGCAAGCAGAGTCAGACTGCCTGACACCCTGACTCCCAGTATGGCTGCAGCTTTCCTAGCTGCACAATCTGGATGGGCTCTGCACAGAGGCGCCCCACTCCAGCACCAGTGTTAGGGGGTACTGACTGTCTTCCCACTGAAGCCAGTGCAATTTTTGTGCCTATATACATATTACATTTACATTCCAATCCGTCTAGCCTTGTCTTCTGCTCTCTCCTTGAAAGGAATGTACACGTATATGTGCATATGTGCATATTATGTGCATATTAACTGCATATGTATGCAGTTAAACTTGCCAGGACTGTCTAGACCCAAGGCTGGTCCGCTTCTCACCCAATAGGTGACACCACAAAAATCCATGAGATACTTGGGCAAGATGGACTCTCAGTAGACTATAATCTCTCCTCTGGACCTGAAAATCTGTCTTTGGCAAATTTGAACTCTCTAGGCCAATCTCAGGCACCCTGCAGAGCTCATGAGTATGTGTATGCAGTCCCACATGTACAGCGAGTGCTGTGGGGCAATACCAAAGCACTACACTTTAAAATAAGGAATACACTTCTTTCTTACGCTGATTATCATTAAGATTTTACATTTGTTCTTGTTTCCTTTTTGCCCTAACTCTATAAATAAGCAATGGAGACTAACATATAGCTTCTAGGCCCCATTTTGTCCCATTTCCACTGTGCCTAAGTGTTTGTCTGCACTTGGTTATTCATCAAAATAGCAACTCTGGATAACAACACTGGCTTTAGAGATAGATAGATAGATAGACAGATAGATAGATAGATAGATAGATAGATAGATAGATATGTACCTCTAAAGCGAGCAACAGAACAAAAAGCATTACACAGGTTTTGCTTGGCTACACAAAACAGATCAAAAGGAGCCAGTTATCCATACCACTTGCCTAAAAGTTTCTTTCAATTTTTACCCATCATGCGAGTGCCCTGCTGCAATTGAAAGCTCCAGACAGAAACATTTTTCCTAGCACTTCAGCAGTTCTCATTTCTGTGTGGCAGCAGGTAAACTATAGTGAAAACACAAAGGGACATTTTCCTTTTATGGTTCTTTTGAGATAACTGGATAGTATTTCAGTATTTTCTCTCAAGTACATCTCATCTTTTGCCTAACCATCTAATTACGATTTCCTTCTTATTACTGGTAGGCATGAACTAGCAACCTGCGAGAAAATATGTCCAGCCTCAAGCTATTTGCAATCAATATCTCATCTTGAGAGATGATCCAGGTTTTTGGAGACAAATAATGGGTCTGTGATTCATCCCTATGATTTTAATAGGCAAAAATTACACCTGCAGATTAAAACCTTGTTAAGAACTAGGGTGATTGAGACTAAGATCTATATTTTGCAGTTAGGCTTCCATTTTGACATTTTAAATGTTTTACACTGGCTTATCTGAGTGAGAAAATAAGTCTCTTGGACAAGTAAAACGATACAGATAATTTGGTTTAGCTTTTTACAAGATGAGTTGCCCATGTATATTCTCTGTTTCCTTGGATACTAGAGATTTCATGCCACAGTTCAGCCACACATACATTTTCTATTCCGTTACAGCACCTGGAATAGGAATGAAAAATCCTCAGAAATTCTTAAGACATGAACAAGACTTCAGGTGTAACCTCAAGCAGGAACCTCCTAGACAGAGTCAGATAGAAGCGGATAGGGAAAGCAGAAAGTTCATCATCCGCATAGGCTTCTCAGTGGTACTCTCTCTTGCTTTTCTAAGCAGGTGAGACTTGCATGGGAATGTGCTCTTTTCCTCACCATTCTGAAGCTGCAGTTGTTTTTGCTTTGGTCATCTCCCTGACTGACAGCTCAAAATATAATGAATTAGACCTTATGCATAGTTTGGACTAAAAGCCAGTCCAGCGCATTTTCAAACCAGACTTCATAAGCCCTTGCTCAATCATACTTACGTGATAAAAATCACAAGCTCCATCCTCAATGCTGCATTTAGGTATTCAGGTGGACTTACTAATCTTACAAACCAATTCACAGACGAATTCACTCTTTCCATTCACTTGTTCAGCCTTGGAATATGTGCCTAGCATTTTCTAAGTCTTGTGCAAGTCATGAATATTTTTGCAAAAATTGACAGATTACTGACTAATTCCAAGTTAGGTGATAATAATAACAACAAAGTTGGTTTACACAGTCTTACAGAATTTCACGAAATAACCTTTAACGAGACTTGTTTAGTCTGGATGAAAGGGCAGGAAAGACCTAGAGAAAACCTGTTGTGTACTTTCTAAAGCATTCTTCCATCTGTAGGTGGTGGTTTCTTTGTGTTTAGTAAACTGAGGTGGACTTTTACCATGTATTTGTTGAGTTATTTTGGAAACCCAAACAACTATTATAATTTGCAATGTCTTGCAGCAAGGAGCGATACAAGTTAATTGTGTATATTGAGAAGAGCTACCTCCTTGAGCTCATCTGGAACCTACCTATGTTTATTTCAGTCAATGTTCCCAAGGTTATGTGTTGGCAGAGCCCAAGAAAAATGGTCAACTCCTTCAAGTCACTCAAGATTTTATAGGTGCTTGAGTTCTGCTCCTTTCCAGACTGAGGTGTCTTAAATTGTTCAAATTTTTATCATAGGGAAGCTGTTCTCTAGCATCACAAATCTTGCCGTTCTTCTCTGTGACTTCTCAGTTCTTTGACTTTTTCTGAGCTGTTTCAAACAAAATGCAGTATCCAAAATGCAGATGTATCATAGATATATACGCAGTGGCATAATGGCATTCCCTGTTCAGTCCTTTACTGTTTTTTGAACAATTTTTTAACAAATTCCTTCACTGTTCTTACCATTGCTGAGAACTCAGTTGACGTTTTCATTGGATGCACCTCACCTTCTACAAGTCCTCTCCTCTTCCTGTTGCCAAAGAAAAGGAGACACAGTTCCTAATTTAACTGCCTCACTTCAGTCTCTAAATTAATGTGATGAATTAGGTATTTAAACCTTGTCTGAGAGAAGCTGTAAGGAAACTTTTAGGCAGAATATAGCAGAATGTCATTATTTACTTTCAAATCCTGGCAAGGCACTGGATATTTTGTGCTGTTCTCTGAACACTTCTGTTTTCTCTTCCAACTGCCAGTTCAGATGCGCAAAGCTTTCTCTCCACCTCTTTGCATTTCCAGCTTCCTTCAGAGGGAAGGGAACATGTGTGAGCTGCGGGGTGTCAAGGCCCTGCACTGGTCACCGAATGGGGAAAGCAAAATGCCATACCAGGTGACACAGGATTTTGCTAAAGTGCTGAGGTGTGTCTTATTTCCTTTTTCCCATCAGTGACAGTTGATGCTTGGTGTCAGCGTTTTCACTGAGAGTCCACCACTGACACCTGCATGTCCCTTAAGCCACTTGAGGATTTCAGTGACACTGAGGGATATTCCCTGGGAGGCAATTTGGCAGATTTGGAGTTACTTTGCAATGGCAACATCTGCCTAACGGGGTCAAAGGCCAGCATGAATCAAGCCATCGTAGCAAAAGACCCTGGCGAAGGTTCCTAGCTGGATTCCCAGAGGTATTCTTGCCTACGATGTAGGAAGGTGGGCTGGTAGGGACCCACCACCCATTAGGGAAGGTCTCTTGTTTCCAAAAGGCACCAAGCCTTGGAAAGGCTCATGGGGTAGTTATATCCTAGAAAATGCACTAGAAGTCACTTTGTAATTAGGCTTGCAAAACTTTATTTTTATCATTTATACCACAGAAGTCCTAACAAGGATGACAGCCCCTGCTGCAATAGAAGACTGCAGGCTTGCGGTTGGAGAAGGTTCCTCATTGAGAAGCCAGTTTAAAGGCAGGATCATTAACTCCAATTCCCTCTCAGGAGAGTGGCTTGTTTCATGACTAATGCTCAGCACAGTTAAGTGGCACAGCTAGAGTTCTTGGCAAAGCAACATATGGTGTTTTCAAGCATTGTAGATGTTTCATTGCATATGTTTCCCACTCTGTTACCTCGCGACACTCCAGGGCACCTCTTTGCTCTGTTTATCATTGCTGCACTAGTGCTTTTTACCTCATTCTTCAAATATTAATTATTTACAATGTTGATATAAATTCATAACACAAATATAGAAATACCTGTGTATACACCATTTGGGGGGGTTCTTGTAATTGAGACTCCAAACTACGCAAAAGCACTTTGATGCTGGACTCTGCCACCACTTTCTATCATACTGTGCATGCTACTCATGAGTTGGGGAACTCTTTGTGCAAAGCCTTGGTTTTATGCCAGCTAGAAACTCAATACACTTTTTGACTGCTTGACATGCGTCCTTTGGAACAATGGCATTTTCATTTGCACAAATAGTTTTTACATAAATAAGCATAGTTCAGAGGCAGGAAGAAAGATACATAAACACAGAGAGCAATAAAGTCCAGCCATGCCAGGGGGACTTACCAGTTAGTACACGGTGTTTATTCAGGGAACTACATTTGTCCTCTCTGGAAAAGCCATTGTGATATTTTCTCCAGAGTCTGATGAGCCAGTCCCAGAACAATCCTGTGAGTCATCAGTTTCCATTTGCACAAACCTGGTGTTAAATGAAATGAGAGAGAGGCAGATAATCTGTTTACGTTCACAGGACTGATGCTAGAGTGAAATGCAGTGCTTCAGAGGGGATCTACAAGGGGGCAAGCTGCACTAACCTGGACTGCTGAGAATGGAGGTAGACTAACCAAATAAGCCAGGCAGCTGTAATGTTAGCTCTCTTCGCAAATCTGTGTCCCATTTTTTTCTTGAGGAACATTGAAAGGTTTTTTTTGCTAGGGTCTTCTTGAATCTACTGAACTTTCCATCCTCTGAACATTTAAGAGAACAGCTTGTCGTATAGACCAAACAAGAGTCTATGACAGCAGTACTAATGTTAATAGGTATGCTGCCCTGGGGAAAATGAGGACCTTTGTTTTTTCAACAGTACATGGCCAAATCATTGAAAAATGATTCATGCACAATAAGAAATCTGGCATGAAAAATGTAAATACACCTAGGCCAGCACTCTGTGCTGTAAGCTGGCTGCTCCACCCTGGTTCAGCAGTGTCATGCAGCTCACAGCAGCAGCGTGGCACCTCACGTGCAGAGAACCCCAGCTCCGCCTTTGCCTCACCATCCTTGCTCCCTGCAGAGACCATTTCACAGGGGAGGGCCAGAACAGAGGCACTCTTTTGCCCCAGAAATCTTCAAGCTGCTGACATTGTCCCAGGATGGCCCTGCTACCAGCCACAATGCACAGAGACCCTGAGTCTGATCCACATTTTGATGGGGTGAGACCTACCCCATAGTGAGCAGAAAGCAAAATTGGCCCAGCAAAACTTTGGGTTTCGCAGCATGTGTTCTGGATATCAAACTCAGGAGCTCCATGACTTGGGAAAGTCAGGACCGTGTCTAAGTCTGGGCCACTGTGGCATGTGAGGAGCTGAGGTTTCTCTCTAACCTCTATCGGGGTCTGGCTGGCCATCACCCCAACCCTAGAGAAGTCCAAGTGGCTTTCAGGCCCTCTTCTGATGACTTTTAAATCTCGCAGCATAAAATAAAGCAAGCAGCACTCACTTGAGTGAAACCAAAAAAAATTTACATGTCGTAATGGGTCACCCTAGTCATATATTGACTTCTACGAATGGATCCATTTTCAAGGGAGAATAACTGAAGAGTAAATCATAGACAACTAAATCAAATGGAATCAAATGCAGTAAGATATTGCTATTGCTGGTTCAAAGTCAAACTGACCTGTAACTTTTGACTGCTTAAAAAAACCCATACAGTCCTGTTTCATTCACACTGCTGCCCTTCCTTATAAAAACAACTTTTGTTGAATTTTCAAATACAGAAAAGGCATAATCTAGATTGCTTAGTCATTGCAGTATGTGTTTCTGAAGTTTATGGTTTTTTCTTTATTTATGTCCATGCTTGCAATGATTTGTGGGTTTAAAAAAAATCCTGCCTCATAATTTGAGTTTGATGTGCACTGTGTCAGGTCCCCACAGAAGAAAGAAAAGCTAGATAATTTGTTTTACCTTAAGCTGATATGAACAAGTTCAGTACCTTGCTTATGTTCCCTGATATTTGACCAAAGTTCATTCTCTGCTCGGGCAACACTTTATGTCAACTGCTTGCTTCACTCACTAGATAAGATTGGCAAACGATGCGATATGATCAAAGCAAGGTAAATTGGGCAATGGTGATTGTCAGTCCACATTCTATCTGATAAACATGTGTTTGTACTTGTGCAAAGTTCATTTTCTGCAAAGCTGAGCTTTGTAGCCTAACAGTACTTCATTCTCCCACCTCACAGGCACAGGACTTTCTTCTGTCCTGCATGTAAATAAGGAATGGACACGTGATATAAGCAAAATCAGTAATCAGGTCAAGAGCATCTTCATTTGGACCAACTGGTGACCCCTGTTTTGCCTTCAGAGTAGGAAACAGAGTAGCAGGTCTGCAGGGAGCACATGAGCAGTTCATCTTACTCTGGAGACTATTTCTGGTAAGGATTAGCTGTATATGTGCCCATCATAAACCATAAAAGTGTCTATGGTTTACTAAGTATCAGATGTTGGAGTATTACCCTGTAATAATAATAATAAGAATAACAACAACAACAATAATAATAATAATACCATAATAATAATAATAATGATAATAATACCACATTAATAGTAATAATACCACATAATAATAGTAAGGCCTATAAATAACAGATGCCGGAAGAAGTCAATACAAAACTGGCTCCCCATGAAAAAGGAACTGGCATTGACAGAATGTGTAATACATATTTGCACACACACATTCAACCCTTGCTGGCTTTGCCTGGCTGATCTGTTTTAGCACATTGAACATATTTTTTTTCTGTCAAAGTCAACAACTCTGTGGTGCACAGGTTACTGCAAGACACTGCGAGTCTCCTAAATGGTGGGGGGTTTTTTTTGCCAGATAAGACCATCAGCCTTCCAATGTGGCCCAAGCCACACTCAGCAACTTCTACACCATTTTAGAAAAAGTCCTTTTCTGGATGGAAACATAGGAAAACACATACTTAAAACTAAACACTAAATAGATGCTTAAGATTTTCTCTTGTGGAAAGTCTTCATGGTTTCCCCATTAGCTGAGAATGTTTCTTTTGTTGTAAAATTAGTTTTTAATTCATTCCTTTTTCTACAAAAAATAAATACATCTGGTGATGAGTAAATATGTAGTCACCCTGGGTAGGCACCTGAAATGTTCTTTACAGAGCTGTAAGCCTCTTCAGAACTTGTACGGGCTAGACGGCAGGGCAGTACCTACCAACTTGCTCCCACAGGCACTATCCATGGGGGCTCTCAGAGGTAAGCTCTGTGCTGCCAGAACTCTGCTGGCCACATAGTGGAAATGTCTGGGCAGACCAAACAGACAGCAAGCATTTACAGCTTTACTGCCATGAAATTTCAGAACTGATGACTTCTTTCTACCTCTGTGACTTTTTCCCCAGTAGAAAGTAATCTCCCAGTATTTACACTGGAAAGGCTATTAAAGGTATATGGGAAACACAATCTGTACATCTCCTTTTTTAAGTTGTAAGTTTGTCACCCTTCATTATCAAAAAGACATTTCACCACAGTCTGGAGCTGCACAGGCAGCTCTAACAGGTGAGATTGTGTCTGTAGCACTGTAGGCTTGGCTGTGTGTCGTTTCAAAGGTAAGTCATGAAAATGCCTTTCTAAAGAGATGTCAGCATTCAGCCCTTAGAAATGTTGCAAGACTAAAGTCCCAATGCAGTTACACTCTCAGTGATTGCAAATTAATTGGCAAGTATTTTCAGATTCATTTTAAAGTGTCTTCCCATTAGGAATGGGACAGAACAGTATGTTGCTTTGCATTTAGGTCCAGGTATCTGAAGGAAATCTTTATTTTTTTTCTATGTTTTCTTCTCTTATTCTAAGAAATGGGATACTACAGACTTCTTGTGAAGAAGAAAGTGAAATTTTCTAATAACAGAAAGTAATATGCAAAATCAAGAAAGAAATTACCATAACAATATACATTTGCATTTGCAAATATTGTTCATTTCAAATTGCTTTATAAATCCTACCTTTTTCTCAGGCTTAGTCTTTGTATGATTATGTCTAAAGCTTATGCACTTATTTCCAATACGGTCCCATGAATTTATTTGCACAGGAGATGCACAGCACATATCTTTACTCAGCACTGAAATCACAACTGCATAAGGGGAAGCCTGATATGAAAGCAAAGGAATTATTATTCTTTGTCAAAGTAACTTTTCTCAAACATTTCCGAGCTATTACTTTTGTCTAAGGATCTCTTGTAGTAAAGCCATGAAATGACCATCACTGAGTCCAGAGGGTATGGGATCAAGCCTTCCCAATATGTTCTCCTGCACCACAACACTTGAGGCATCACTTGAATAGCCCTGGCTCTTTTTTTAGCCTTGACACTGCATCTGCCTATCTAATTGTCAGCTTTCTTTGTGGCTGCAGTCTATCCATTTCACAGCTAACATTAAACTAGCTCTACATGAATCAGAGAAAAAATTGTTAGTGTAACACATCACACTTCAGCAGCTGAGTCTTTAAATAGGATTTCTGGCAGATCTGTGATTGCCTGAGATGCAACTTGCAGCAGCTGCACTGCTGTAGGTAGCAGAGCCCTTAATCATATGGTTGCTAGCTAGTTGCTACCAGACCAACTGTGCAGAAGTCGACAGGAGAACATCAGCCAAAAAAGATGTTGATTAAATTAGTTAGCCCACTGCATGCAGGAAATTCTGGGAGACCAGAGAAGTGGAATATATATCTAAAAGTTGAAATTATGATACTGGCTGGTCAAGCTGGAAGGAGACACTCGGCCTATTTGCAGCTTCCCGGGTCGGTAGAAAAACTGAGCTGAAGTAAATGATTATATGTCTGCCATGAACTGCACTCAATCCAAAGAAATAAAAGTAATCCACATGAACTAATGGTCTTTTTTATTTGCCAGAAGTAATTTATATTTTACTTTGGAAAGTTAGGTATAGTGTCCAACTTTCTGCCCTGCTGACCCTCAGGCTCTGAGCTTAAAGAGACAGCCTGGGCTGTTCCCTGCAGCAGCGGTCAGACCCTCTATGTAGAAATTCCCCTTGATATAGAAATCCATTTTTTCCCACCACTTCTTTTCAAAAATTGAGTTGTTTCTTGATTTAACTTCTTTTCTTGTTTTTGTTTTTGGTTTGTTTTTTTTTTCTGAAAAACAAGGCAGGAAACCTGATTCCTCTTTTCCTTTTCTTCCAGATGTTCAAAAACGCTTAGTAATTTTTACAAATTCAGGCTTTCATGGTTCCTTTGGAAATGCTGAAAATAGCATAGGAACAAGAGAAACAATAATTCTCATTGCTTCCATTACAACTGTTAGAGACGCATCAGAACTTGCGTTACTGTGGTGATGCAGAAGTCACTTGTTAGCTGGTTAGCCAAGCCCTCACAGAAAGTAATAGCAAAAAATTATTTGCTGTTTGGAAGGGAGTCAAAAAGAGAAATATTTTTTTTTCAAAATCTTTTCCCACAGGCGCACTGGTGAAAGAATCATAGAATCATAGAATAATCATAGAATAATCATAGAATCATAAGGTTGGAAGGGACCTCTGGAGATCATCTAGTCCAACCCCCCTGCCAGAGCAGAGTCACCTAGAGCAGGTTGCACAGGAACGCATCCAGGCGGGTTTTGAATGTCTCCAGAGATGGAGAGACTCCACCACCTCTTTGGGCAGCCTGTTCCAGTGCTCTGTGACCTTCAAAGTAAAGAAGTTCCTCCTCATGTTTAGATGGAACTTCCTATATTCAAGTTTGTGCCCATTACCTCTTGTCCTGTCGCTGGGCACCACTGAAAAGAGCGTGGCCCCATCCTCCTGACACCCACCCAAGAAACACGCATCAAAGTGCAAAGGACTTGTTCTCTTTTCAAAATTTCAGAGCTCCAGTTTCCCTTGGGAAAATTGTCATTTTTGTAGATTAATTAACCCTTTGGTAAAGGACCCACATACTTTATCTGCAAAGGCAGTCCAACCATCATTTAAGTCAAGGGGTTTACTACTAACATTAGAAGACGTGTGGGATCCAGGTGCCTGGGCTGGAGTAGGGTGAGAACAGCCTGAATGCTTCCCTGAGTTTCCCACAGACAGCCCTTGGACAGGCCCTCATGCCCTTCTCAGTCCTAATTTTCAGGTTATTTCATGTTTGATGTAAGTTCTGAGGGCTGAAAATGGGCTTTCACTTGACCAATACCTGTGCCTTGTCTCTCTCAGGAAATTTTACCATCCGAACATTGCCTGGTCCACAAGCCCAAGCAGAAAAAAGCATACTTTTCCTGGCAAGACTTGCAGCGTAGACCAGCTCTAACAAACGGGGCCCCTCATCTTTGTTGGAGCCTCTGCTCATTGGTGCATTGCAGATAAAAGCAAGAACAGCATGGAGCTAGAACTAATGGTATTTGTACTTCTCCTTGTGCGCCCTGTTGAAGAGATTTCACACCTCATGAGAAAAAATGCTCTGAACAATCAAGGATAATTTGAATAGGGTATAATTTAAAGAATTCCTACTTTAACTTCACAGTTGGCTATTTTTATTATTTTCTGCCCACAAAACAAAGTATTGGAAGCATATGAGGGCACTGACAAGTTTACCCATTTGGAGAACATTATGTCCCAGAAGAACAAAGCTTACAAGACTCCAGATGGTAAAATAAAAGCTAAATCTTTTTCTGTTAAAGAGATCAATAAGCTAAATTACAAAGATGTCACTCATAGCAGAAGTTACATGATGCAGAGGACAACAATGGAGTCCTTTTCAGCAAACATCTGTTAGATGCATTGGGCTGCAAGGGGATACCTGTCAAGCATGTGTACTTATCATGTCTGCAGTCCATTCATCAGCTTTGTTAGCTATTTTTGGCTTTGCAGGGGGGCATCCCTGTGTCTACAGGTGGTCACCATCCCAAGCACAGATACCCACCACACTGCAGCCCTTCAGCAGCCTCTGGGGGCAACTTCTGGGTTTGTCTTGGTGTGAGCTTCCAGGTGATGGTGGGCACTCTGCTGCATGGTGGTCATTTCCCCATGAGCTTTGTCTGTGTTTTACCAGCAGCCTTTCCCTTTCTTATTTCCCTCTCAGCTAGCCCCTCAGAAGCTCATTCATTACCACTAAGGGATTTGCCACATGCAAGAGCAGAGAACAAGTCTCGTCTTTTCCTACGAACTACCTCACATGACCCTAATACCATCATCCTCCTGGGACAGTAACTTCTGTTGTTGACTCATTTAATGCATTTAACATTTCAGTGTATATTTAAATTGTGTGTATTTAAAATTATTTTAGAATATTTTTAAACTCCAACAATAAAAAAACAAATAAAAACTAGAAAACAGGTCTGTGTATTTACGTAGAGAATTTGAGCTGCTGCTCAAGCATTGTGATATTTGATGTATTTTAGAGCAGACATTATAGCGCCACATTGATTTTGTCTAGATGCTGTGGAAAAACAATTAAGTGCACTAATATTATTCTTTAGGAAAAGTTTCTGGAAAACATTTAATACAGTGACAAAAGCCAAGAAAATTATAATGCCCTCAAGACTAATGAAACAGATGCCTTGGACAGCAGAATTTAATGTTCCTCTTCCTGATTCACATCATACTAGTCCAGGTGTTATATTCTTTTATACAGACAGAACTTTAAAATGTATTTAGAAATCAAACTTTTGCTGCTATCAGCAAGAGTTAGAGGCCTGTACATTTCTGGATTGTGCCTAAAACTTTCTTAAGGTGAAAATACAATCTATTGGTCCAATTCAACATTAGATTATTTGATTACTTTCTGCATCAATATTAGATTACTTCTTATTTTTGTTTTCCAAAAGAGAGCTAGGATTTTTTTTCAGCTTTAATTTTTTGTGTTAATCTTTATGTTGGATTGTATTTTATTCAAAACATAAACACCGTTATGCTCTGGTTTGCTAATAATTTAAGAAATTATGAAGATAACAGCAGTTAAACCCCCTAATTCCATATGCACCAAAAGTGTTTACTGTCTGGTCTATGGCTATGTCATTAATATTTTTGGAGTGCACAGTGTTCTGGAGCAGTTCTGCGAGTAATGCATAAAACCGGTAATACTGATCCATCTCTGGCTTTTAGACAACTGGCTTTTGCTCAGTCATTTCAAATAAAAATATAACATTAACCACTTTAAACCAGCTTTTCAATTATATCCACTATGAGTACTGCTGCAAATGTAGGGAAATTCATCAGTAGTGCTATTACTAGTCTTTATAATTAGGGGAACATCTACTTTAGTTTAAATGGGGAGCATCTGGCTTTGGAACAAAAGAGCCTAAAGTTGGTTCTACCCTCTACAGTGCAGGTTTAGGTAGAAATGACATCTATGATTCAGCCCCTGATTAACACAGCCTTTCAAAAGACTTGCACATGACAATATGCCCAAACCTACTTAAAAACTGTATTTCTGTACTTGATAAGGATATTAGTTGTTTAAGAAAAAGACTTTTGATCCCCATACGGTCTTAGCATGGCATGGCATATCTGAGACTCGGTGGACGTTTTGCAAGTAAAGTGTGAAGACTTCTTTTACAAGTAAAGCCCAAAATTTTACCTCCCAATACCTCTTAATCACTATAATAAAAGGTATTTGAATTTAATTACGTCTTACTTTCAGTAGCAGGCCAGTTCTATAAAATAATGTAACACACTGAAATGTATATGAGCTTAATGCAGACATAGGTTTGTAAAGACAGATGTTACTTCCATTATACAGGTGCCTGCACAGATACTATGGGGAAGGGCACATTCTAAAATGCTACAGAAATACTGAGAGTTTGGTGCAAACACTTGACAAAAAGGGCAGTTTAACTGTCTGTCCGTTTTTGAGTGGTTTGTGCCTAGTTTTACAATCTGGTACTGGGAAATACGTCTGAATATTCAGGGCATCCATCTCTGGGCACTCAGTTGCCAAGCTGCTGCACCAGCTGTGTGCAGGGTTGCCCCAAGCCAGGATGGCATACAGGTGTGCAGATGGTCAGAAAGAAATGACCTCAGGACCACAGCAGGAGAGAAAATGGCAGTTACGGAGACAAAACAGGTAGGTTTGATGCTTTTTGGTGAGCTCTGATGGCAGCTGCCATCTCTGGTGCTTCCCTCAGAGAGCTTTGCATACATGAGGAGTAATGCTTAGAGCACTCTGTGCTGCAAGTGTCATAAGGCAGCTACAACGTAGGTCTGGTGTTTGCCCATTCAGTACAATTTTGCATCACATTTACTTGCAGAAACTGTCTTTTATGCAATATCTTTTTGGTCAGCTGGAGGTTAAGTCAGAAGAAGTGCATATTGATAGTGTAGCCTGATTCACTAACAAGCACACTTAAAGCACGCTATTATTGAAACCTTCATAATTTTCATGTTATGAATAAAAAGTATTTCGAAGAACTTGATGTTTGTGTTTTGGATTAATATTAATTCCTGTGCATTAAGTCTCAGGAGTTGCACTAGGGTTACACAAGCATCTGTAGATTCCCCTGCTGCTCTTCTTTCCTCCAATTGCTGACCGTGACCCAAGCAGTTATCTTTCTTTTTCTCCCCTTGCTCCTCTTTATAGAGAGGATTTCAGTCTTTCTGGTATACCAGACATAGCATTATAAGGGAAGCACCTTGATATTGTACAATAAAGAGAGATAAGATACAGCTGTTAGATAAGGAATGACAGCTAAGCTTATTTGAAGAGTGTTTAAAACCAGAACATATATATGTATCAGCAGGTTCCCACAAGAATGTGTCTTGAGGCTAGCAATCAGTGCTCGGATGGGGATTGTGTAACATTTTCCTCAGCACCTTGGAATCTGAGCCCACAAATATTTGTCAGACGTGACAAATTATCTATGCATGTACCTGGTTATGGGATTTGGCACTTGGACTAGGATTTAATTTTGATGGAGACTGCATGTGACATGACACAGCAGACAGGCACAGGCTCACTGGATGTCTCCATGGCCATCAAGCAGCTCCTGTTTCCTGCAGGTGGTCCAGCAGCAGTGGTAGGGCACTGTCAGCATCTGCTGCTTCATCCACCCAAGTAAAATCTCATCTGATAAAAGCAAAGCTATGTAAAAGCTGCATGAAATGTAAGGGTTAAAATACATTTTGGTCACTTTTCATTTGGATGCTTCTGAGACTAAGTTGTGACATGACACTTAGAGCCAGATTTGAATGCCCAGCATTTCCTTTTGACTTCATGGCCGTGGATGCACCTCTGTGCCTGTACCTTTATCCTTGCAGGAACCTCTATTTGCGCAAACATGATAGGAGCAATTGTGATGTGAAAAATAACCTGTCAGTCAGATGCTCATATTGCATTGATTGCACCCAAACAGAGACTGAGGGCAGGATGGACAGGAGAACCACAGTTGCTGGTATGTAGGTAAACCATGGTCCCCATGGGAGTGAGTCATCAAACTAGATCCCCATCAAACTTGGGTGTTTCCAGGTATGTGGCCTCCTACACTTCCAACAGGTTTCTCCCCTAGCTATTTGCTCTAAGCCCATAGCTGAGGAATGGAAGCGACACGATTGTTGAGAGATATTAGTTGTTTAGCTTAAACAAGTAAGTTTTAGCTAGAATAAATTACTTAGAGTTATAACAGGGTGCAATTTATGCTGTTTGCCTAGCTTTACTTAGCATGAGTAGCCAGATTTGCTGAAGCCTTTAGGCCACAATAGAGTTAATTTTCATAGCAGCTGGTACAGTGCTGTGCTTAGTCTTTTAGTGTAAGAAAAATGTTGATAACACACTGATATTTTGGTAGTGTTTTCCCTAAGACTGGGACTTTTCTGCCAGGGAGCGCAAGTGCACAAGAAGCATAAACCAGGAGATAAGGAGGCGACAACCCTCAGCAGAGATATCAACAGGATAAGAGCAGTCAACAGCCTGCCTGGACACAGAAAAAGAATCCCAGACGTGTTAGAAGATCCCAGAGCAAAAATCACCTTTGGACTAAAAGATCCGCAAAGAATGGGTGAGGGGTGGGTGTAAAGATCGCAAGGGTGTCATTGCCCAGGGATTTCTTTGTTTGAGGTCCCTCTCTGGAGGCAACCAGCCCGGGCTGACCCTGCTGCTGGACCTCTCAATTAAATTAATTATTGTTATAAAATCTGATGCCTGAGACTCTGCTGTGGGAAACCCAGAGTGGAGCCTGAAGAAGGAGGGATCTCACCCAAGAGTGACCGTATGTGTGTGTGTGTATGTGTATGTGTGTGTGAGGAGTGGGAAGGGGCACCTGTCGGCTCTTGGGGGTCGCCCGCTGCGAAGGGACCCTGGTCCGAGCAGGGAAAGACTCGGGTGGTATGTGTGCCCCTCATTGAATGGGGTGGGAATGCTTGGGCAGCGGCTTCTCCTCTAACAGAATGTCAGCTCTTTGCCACCAGAGATGTCATTGCATTGAGAAAATCCTTTCGGGTCGTTTCAGCCAGCTTCAGGAAAAGACACAAAGTGATCCAAATGCACGGCAGGATCCAATGCCACAGGCACAAAAGTAGAGTGTTAGAAGGATTGCTTTTGTTTTGAAGAGGTACTGAAATGCTAGTATATATATGCTGATGTGTTTAGATGCTTCCAACACAAAGATCATGCTAAAGCCACACATCTCTCTGCGGTACAGTTCTCCAAGAGGGGGAACTTTTCAAATCACCTTACATTACCATCGTCAGAGAGTCAGTGTGCCTAATCACAAGCTCATTTGCCATATGAGTTTTCCCTGGTGCACTCATTTGAGTGCTCAGTGTATTGCTGTGACAGAAAAACATCACCAAACAAACAAAAACCCCAAAAGCTCAGCAAAGGTCTAGTCAAATAAAAGGACAATTCATCTTATGCGTAGCAGGGATCAGACAACCCATAGTACCCTGCCATAAACACTATCCTCAGCACTGGAGGATACAACTGGGACACTAAATGTTCTCAATAGGGTGGCATGCCCTGGCAGCAAAATCTGACTTGAAGGAATGATCAGGATACAGATTTGCTCTCCCCAAAAGAAAACATAATTAAGGGGAATAGCTCTTGACAGATGTCAAGAGGGGAAGGATGGAACATCAGTTCTACTGGACTTCTCCAATAAAACTAAAAAATGACACCAAAAAAAAAAAATATTAACTTACCTTGGAAATGGAGAAAATTGCCTGAGAAGTTCTGTCAGAGCATATAACATTTTACTTAATGGTGTGGTTGTGCAGCAAAATTGTTTCCAAGGAGAATGTTGAGCTTGAGGGATGTTTTCCAGCTTTACCACGTACCAATCTAGAATGTGCTACCAAATGCACTATTATACGCTCATGGGTTTGATACCTCTCTCAACATAGATTCAGCTAAATATTTGTAAAGGGTGCCAGTATGTATTTTATTTTGCTTAGGTAGCAACTACCATTTGTTTACTTATAGGGCACTGACACTGTATATTCATCGCTTTAGAGACATGTGCCTTTTGACAAGAAAAAAGCCCTGGCGTCCTACGGCTCATTGTGTGTTCCCTGCCCTGGGGGTACTGAAATGACCACTCAGCTCAAAGGCAAGGGAAGTGGCAGGGGCAAAAGTGCCTTTAAGCAATCTTTTACATTGCCTCGTTTCTGGGGATTACCCATTTGAGTGGAGTTCAGAAGTGTCCTGTGAATATTTATGTGGGGAGTGGATGCTGCCTGTGACTTGTACCCACTGGAAGCACAGGAAAATGTGGAAACCTGTGGATGTTATCATCAGTGCTACTGAATAGCCTACAGCATCACACATCTGTTTGGCACCTGGCTTTGTGAGCATACCACCCTTAACGGCATTTAAACCACCTGCAGTCTCACCTTGACCTTTAGCTTTTGGTCCATGCTTATACACAGCTAAAACCATCTAATTATCCTGGGCTGTCTGCTGATGAATTATCCATGCAAATTCCCCTACTAACAGCCCTACCTGTTTGTATTATTCTGGAACTATGCAATATACTACGCTACATATTTCTCCCCAACCTGCCAGAGAGCTCTGTAACATATAGCCAGGCCTCTCACCTCTTTCATGCCTCTCATCTTCCAAAAGTATGTATGGCAAGCTGTTCCCTCTCACAGGAGTAATCAGCAGCATTACCCTTACTTGCACACTTCAGTAGGGGAAAAAGCTCATTTTATGGCTTCCTGCATTTTCTTATCAATTGCCTGAAGCATGGCACAGTCTGCTACAAGTGCTTGTTTGTGAGGGGAAAGCAAGAATACCTTATTTTCTCTGTTCTGCCCCACAATGTTGGGTTTTTCAGCCAAACATATTTCTGTGGATGATCTAAGGGTCTGCTGTGACCTGCAGGCTTGCAGTCCACATTACCTACCAAGGACAGGATATAATGGACACACTTTACATGTGTTTGCATGGGTTATTTTCTAGATCATATATTTTACAGGTGTGGCTATCAGCAGGACAAGTACAAATGCAGAGATGATTATTTATTTGATCTTGTGTGCTGCAAAGTGAACGGTTAACCGAATGCTGATGACGTGCTATTCTCAACACTGTCATTCTTATGGAGCGCAGCAAAGCCGCAGCACTACCCATGTAAGGTCCCCAAGCACTACACACCAGAATGCCTGGTCCAGGTTAGGGACAGGTGACATCTTTGTGACCTGCCTCAGGTCCCCCGAGCTGGAGGCTGGAGTGCTGGAGGCAGGAGTGGCATCCTCTGCATCCCTGTCACCATTCCAGGCCCACTGCATCACCATGCCTCCACCGTGAGCTATTCCACTCCAGCTGTCTCCAGCGCCTTGTATATTTGATATCACATTATGCATTTAAAAAAATTCTGCACCTACATGCAAGTGACTGTGTTTCATACATCTTGATAGCCCATTCGTTTCCACTGAAAATAACAGCTTGATATTTTGCTGTTCTGACAACAAGCAGGGACTAATCAAAAGTGCTCTGCTTTTTTTTTCTACTTTGAAAGGGGCAAAAATCTGATATTCTAAGAAACGCAAAAAACCCAAATAGGAAAGAACAAAAAATACAAGAACATAATGTAATTACTGATCACAGTTTTACACTGGGATACTTACTGATTATAGTGTTTTCAACCCCTGTTAGGACAACACGTGTCTGACACTGAAGGTTTCCTGCAGAAGAGTACTTCTAATGTTCCTCGGATTCATTCTCACTTTTGGCTCATTTCAAACCTTTTCTAATTTCTGTCTACTGCAGACAAAAATCAATAATGGCCATGCTGATCCTTCCAAGGTAGTTCACGCAGTGATAGTAATCCAAGAAAAAAAAAATAAATTGTTGTCCCTTTATGTTCCTTGTTGGCCAAATATATACAGAATCAGCGTCTTCAAACACATCTGCAAATCATTTACACAGAGTATTTTTCAGGTTCCCATCACTGCCTCAGCTTCCTGAAGCTATGCTGACAACCACAACACTGGTGTCACGGAGGGCCAAAAGGCATTGCTACAGGCACAATTCTGTAGGAGTGGTACGCAGGCTACCAGATCAGTCCCTCCATACGTAACGGGTAGTCTGTCCTTGGCCTATTGTCTCCTCTGATTCTGCTTCTGAAGTTTTTACACTGGGGCTCTTCTGGCTCAAAGTATTGTTTTAAAAACCAGGAAAATGAAAAATGAAGACAATAGTGTAAACGAAGGACTTTGCAGCCTTGTGAGCTCTCTGTTTCCTCTCACACTGCTTGTAAATGCTGCTTCTGTAGTATTTGTGGTCGAGACCTGACCACAAGAAGTCCTAAAACCTGAAGGCAGTGTTACAAGCCTGAAAAACCTGTCCAAAACCTTAGCAAAAAGCATCAAGTTAGACTCAAATGGTGTTTGTGTCAACTTGTTCAGACAGCAACATTTCTACTAACTTCACTGGGGCAAATGTTTGGACAGGACAGGACAGAAACCAGAAGTACTTATCCCAGCATCATACAACTTTGAGACTGTACACTCCAGCTGAGAGACATCATGCAAGCCAGCAGGACAATGTGTTGAGGGTCTTCCCCATATCCTTTCCTCTAAAATAGTACCAAGATCTTATCTTACACCCACAAAAATTTACTGCATTTTTGCCGAAACACTTATTTGACCTAATATTGGCACAGACAAGTATACTCTTGCACACATAGTGTCATGTTTTACAGTAAACTGTTCTGAGGCCAGCTGCGAGATTAGAGGCAATGTTTAATATGGTCTAGAAGGTGTTTCTCTTTGATAAATGGCTGTTGTTCAAAGAATGCTCAGTGAATGTGAATAAAACCTGCTAGCCAACTGCTTGTTTTCATTGCAAGAGTAGAGCTGTGAAACCCACCATGTTTATCTCAGTGCTACTAAAATCTGGAATAACCTGTGAAAATGGGGGTGGCTTTATGGTGGCCATGAAAATAGCAATTGTTCTCACTATTTCAAGTTTATTTTTCAATCTGAATTTGCTGTAAATTGACTGTTTGTTTATATTTTCTCTTTTTAAACTACAAAGACTTGCTTCCATTTTAAATAGCAGTGAGTGTCTTGCATGTTTCAGCCATATATCCAGAATAATGGAGGCAAAAATTATGACTGATTGATTGACATATATGTACTGCTGTACTCATTTGTGTAGTTACAGTCCCAAGTCACACACATGCTCAGTTAGCTGCTTAAGCATAAGGACCTACAGTAACTACAAATAAAAAAAGAAGTACAACATTTGAAGTGGTAGCTTTTTTATTCTGATTAAAAATTCAATTCTGATTACTAATTTAATCACTTAACTCTCATAGCTACCACAGTGAGCTGTAGGGACTAGAACTGAGAAAAATAAAAGTCATCACAAAAATTTAGAGTTTGAATGTGCCCATTATGAAGTCAGTGACAAGACCCTTAAACACTTCCAACTGTAGCAATGCCAGGCCATACACTTGTGACAGGCCCAGTGATTCTCTTTATTTATCTATGGCAACTTTGCTTTCGTGCACAAATATCCTTGCACTTGCTCCTAGCACAGGTCAGCTTTGCCAGCCAGCCATTTTCCTCATGCACCTAGGAACCCCTTTCTTTTCTGCAGGGCACACTTCCTTAGAGAACCTTCATTATGTCGGTAATGAATACTCATTTATCTGCCTCTGATTTATTTGAGGTTTTTGGAGTGCTGCTGAGAGTGGCTTGAGTTAGTAGACTCTCGGCTTTGATGTGACAGGAGGAAGGAAAGTTCCTGACAGCCCAAACCAGGCAGCCAGTTTTTCATGGAAGCCACAGAAAAGGCCAATTAAAGGGAATGCATAAGAAAGGTAACAACACTTGGCTGCATTAACAACCAGTTACAGAAAAGTAGTATAGGAGCTGATAAATCAAAAACTCATGATGAAAAAGAAGTGGCAGAGACGGCTGCCAAGTAAGGTCTTGAAGCCCCAGCACGACTGATGCTGTCAGTAGTGTGACCTATGCAGTGTGCCAGTTTCAAACACAAGCAGCTGCTAAGGTTGTTGATTGAATATACAAATGTGTACCAGGGAGAGCATCCAACTTTTTGCTGTGTTGAGGTTTGGCCAAGCCTGAACTTTCTGTAATTTTGCCAGAGCACATTTCTGTCCTCTGCTTGCCAGATCTAAGAAGAAAGGTGTTTTGGAAGACTGGGAGTTGAACTTAGGACCATCACCTTCATCACATTCAGAACGATTTTAATAAAACCTTTGAGGCTTAAGTAACACATTAGGAAACATTTGTATTTTACTGGCAGACCTGCTATCTCTTTGTTTGTTTGTTCCAAGTACAGTAGTGGGAAACATTTTCCTTTTATAACAGGAAAGGGAGATGAACAAGGAGAGAATTACAGAAAAGCCAAGAATGGGAGAGTATGTGAAAATACATGAGAAAATTCTAGACAATGAAAAAAAGAAGGAAAGAATTGGAGGTAAAAAGGAAGGATTAGGATGAATTATTAAGTGATCAGGTTCATTTGTCATTTACACAGTTATAAATCAGGAGAGAGTAAAGAACACTAAAATGACGTGCTCCTATTCACTTGGGACCCTTGGATTTGTCACATGGATTTGTTCAAGTTTTTTTCATTTTCCTTCTGGTATTCCACTTTACTCTTGGTGTAAATCTAGACTAGAAATCTAGACTTCAATCAGGGTTCAAAGAAAAGTTTATTTTCTTGAAAGATACAGGCTGTGTTTTAAGGGAAGGGAACGGAAGGGAAGGGAAGGCTCCAGTATGGGGCCAGATCCTGTAAAGAGGGACAGAGCCAGCTAAAGGGCTGAGTGCAGGCTATGTTACCTATAGACAGTAAAAGCGTGTTGTTGGTTTCTAGAAAGAAAAAATACAAAAGCTATGCCTTTAGTAGCTATCAGGTGCCTCTCAGATGACACCTGGTGGACAAAAACTAAAGATATGAAAGCAGTGCAGAACTGTACCATCCCTGCTCACATCTGCACTACTGTACTTACTCTTGCTGTACCTATCAGGTGCCCTCACTACTCTGCTTATCCCCTCCCCCCCTACAAGATTGTATTATTACAGCGTCTCAGAATAAGCACATATCACCCATCATCCATCAACCTTTAATAGTGCTTTTTTTTTCACCTGCTTCTTTTTTTTGTTTTTTCTTTCATATTCTGGCTGATGCCCTGCATTGGTTTAATTCTAACCCATGAGTCTGAGGCTAGACCAGAGCGAAGACATTATTTTCAGAAATAAAAATACAAGGAAAGCCCATGTTGTTAGAAGCAACTGGGTGCTTTTATAGTCTAGGATGTGTAGACAATTCTATGAATGCCCTCATAAGTGGATAGTTGTACCCTTAGGGAAAAAGGCTTTGATTTCTTCTGATCATTAATTTACTCTTTCTCTTTTAAACTACTTCCAGTTTGCTTCTCTAACACTGGGTGTCTTTTCTGCTTGACACTTTACAACTGCCCTAATGCATTCTTGTTCATGACCCAGAGATAAAGCACCAATAAAAAAAACCTACTGAGTTCACCTGGAGAAAAACATCTACTTATGAAAGCCTTTCTTCTGGGGATCCACATCCAGTGAGTGGATGCTTACATCTCCTGATAAGATAGGTGGTTTCCTCAAGGATCTCATGGATATGAATACAACTGTGCGGTCCTATTTCTCTATTTCTATCTCTTTTCATGTGTTTCATGAAAATGGGAGATACTGCTGAACCAACACTGTAACAGATAAGGCCTCTTCCATAAAGAAAAGTGGCTGTGATCAATTCTTTGATTGCTGGCATTGTATCTTCCAGGTTAACAGGTTTTTTTCCTGACATTTGGGCTTTTTTGTTCTATGTATCCATAGTTCCTTTAAATTTTAACAGCTTTGTTTTTTCATGGTGTATTTCCACGCCTTATTTTTGTGCAAAATCTTGAAAGCTTTTATGAAGCAAAACACACATAGAAGATAGGGATTTGCTAACTTCAAACACGGAACTAAGCTGAGAGAGTGTGGGAGAGGTCAGGATGTAATTACCCTATGTAATTATCTAGCTTGTTTCTTCTGGATCTAGATTAGCTCTTACAAAAAGCACACAGAGGCTACCCAAGAGCTGTGGCATTGTATTTGGTCTGGCTGGGATGGAGTTAACATTCCTCACTGCAGTCCACATCAATCTGTGCTTTCTGTTTGTAGCTAGAAGGGTGCAGATGCCACCCCAGTGTTTGGACTACTGATGACTAGTGCTCGCACAGCATCAGGGCTGTCTCTCCAGTACTCCCCCCTAAAGGCCAGTGGGCTGGGGTGGGCAAGAGGTTGGGATGGGACACAGATGGGACAGCTGACCAAAGGGATATTCCCATCACCAGCATATCCTGTTTTAGATGGGTCCTGCTCCATACAAGGAATGAAGTAATGTCCTGGCCAAGCTGAAAGCCAGGGCTCCTTATACCAGTACCACAACTTGATGCCTGAACCCTGCAGGTGCTTAGAGCCAGAACTAGCCAAGCCTAGCTCTGCTCCGATACCTGAAATACCTCGGCACACAGTTTCCAAGGCATCTTTGTAAAGTCCTCAGGATTCTGAGTAACACACGAGTGAAGTGTGTGGCAAACAATAACATAGATTGACCATCCAGAAACTGGTGAAATAGTGAACAGTACCTGAATTACACCATGACCAGAGCCACCTTGTTAAAATGCTTGCTGAAAACAGGTGCTTGCTGTGGAGCTATACCTGACCAGTTACCAGTTTGCTGATCCTAATAAGAGAAATCATGGAAGGGCTGACAGTCACCAAAGAAAAGCAAATACAAACATGTTCTAGAAAACACACTTTTTTTTCTCTTACATCCACTAATGAAGGACAAGACAAAGAAGACTTTGAAACACTGCTGTGGAGAGAATGCTTTTACAAGCCATTTCAGGTAGCAATCTGTGAGAACAATCCTCCTTAATTTATGCTGATGGCTATTTTCAGGTTTTGAAATGTTCTCCTTTACTTGTTAATTCCTATTCAGCAAATACAAAGAAATCAAATGTAAGCGCAGTCATAAAACATAAAGAGGAAAAATATATCAGGAAAGTGCTCCTAAAAACATCAATTAGGCAATAAAATGTCTTCAGCTTAGGCCATTTGGTTAGCATCTGTGAACACTTTTGTGTTCTGCAGCTGGGAAAACACCAGTTCGTAAAATCTCTTTAGCTAGCAAAGCCACTGCATGAATAGATTACTTCTATTCTGCAGAAATGTTAATTGGCAACTCATTAAAAGTTTGGTTGGTATATATGAGTGAAAAACAAGATCCTGAGAGTCCCAAAAATGTATTGAATAATGTGAAACTTTATTTTCTGTCAGGATAATGACAATATACTCTGGTCTTCCTGAAGGAAGCAATCAATACAAAAACCTTAAATTCTGACATAAATCAAACCGGAGCCGGTAACAAGCGTACTCCACGAGTTGAGAAAGGGAAAAAAAAAAGTGTCAAATCATACATGCAAGACAGTTAATCAGCTATAGCCAGATTACAACCACGCACAGCTCTTCCCAATGACCACCAGCTGCTGGGGGAAGAGTGGGACTTAGCGCTACCCCACAGCAGACACCACTTGCTGCCATACATGTGATGGATCCCCATATACAGGGCTCCCCAGCGGCCCACAGCTCAGGCCAGTGCTTCACACCGGGCTTTCAGCATGTTGCTCTGTCGGGACACCCGCTTATGACACACAGACTGTGGCCCCAGCTCTTCGAGCCACCTATTCGGACTTAAAACAACACCGGAAAATAGCCTGGGCCCTCTTGAGGCCGCTGTCTTCTCCAAACGCTCACCGCCTCAAGCGCACTCTGGGAAGCACCCTCCGCAGCTGCAGGCAGTCTGGAGAGCACCCTCCCCCTCCAAGACGGCGGTACCTCTCACAAAGGCACGGCTTGTCTCAGACATACGCGGATCAGACCCTCTGCGTAAAACCCCTCCCTCTTTCTGTCGAAATCCCGGGATTTCGGAAGGCTTAAACCGCCGGCGCGCGGGCCGCCCCTCAGCGCCGCCGCCAACATGGCTGCCCTGGCAACGGCCGTCGCAGCGGCGGCCGCCGGCCAGCAACAGGTAAAGGCCGCGGCGGAGCCGCTGCTCAACCCGCCGGCGGGGGCAGCCCCTCCCTGCGGGGACCCCCTCTCTGCAGGGAGCTCATCTCAGCGGGGAGCCCCTGTCTGAGGAGACCCCCTCTCTGCGGGGACCACCTCTCTGAGAGGACCCCATCTCAGCGGGCAGCCCCTCTCTGCGGGGACCTCTGAGAGAAGCCCTTCTCAGAGGGGATCCCATCTCTGGGGGCAGCCCCTCTCTGAGGGGAGCCCCTCTCTTCAGGCCCACTGGGAGGCAGCCGCTGAGGAGTTCCAACCTCGTATGAGGTGTAGGGATAAAGGTTAAGAAGAAACGTTTAAGAAGCAGTGCCGGTTTGCTGGGCTGGCTGCAAAATGGTAGCTTCATAACCTGAACAGGGGGTTTCATCATCGGCGTTCCTAGCAGTGGTTATGTTAAAGGTGTTCAGGGTTGCTATCACTAAGCATTGGCACTTTGCAAGGGGCATTGAGCAGATTTCGGAAGTTAAGCTAGTGCTTTTGTTGAACGAGATGAAATGGGAGTAATCTGCCTAGTGTAGATTACCTGCTTATGGTTAGGTAGGGAGTTACTCTGACTCGTCAGAGACTGACTGCCATCAGGAAGAAGGCAGTTGCCTTGATTTAGTATTGCAGTGTGGTGAGCTGCCTCCATTACAGCAAGCTGTTGTTGCAGTCTTTCAATTTTTCTGTTGAAGAATGCATTTTTTTGTACAGTCATCAGCTTGCCATCACTCATCACTCCAGTTTTATACCTGTGTGACTTAAAAATATTTTAAGTGCGCCAGTATAAAACTGAAGTAATGCTGTTACTCTGCACTGTGGTGTTGTCTGCTTTAAAATAACGAATAAACATTGTAAAAATAAATATTGTTTTTTTAATAGCATTTTATTTTATTACATACAGAATGACAGCTGTTCCAGTACTGCAGGTGCTGGTCGACAATTTCAGAACTGGAAGATGAAAGATGAACAAGCTAAGAAAACTGAATTCATAAGAACTGCAGAAAAGCTAAAAACCCAGTAAGTTAAACACATCATAAGTATATTTTCATGATGTTCTAGAGGTAACATAACTGGAGGTTCCAGGCAAGAATTTATGTTAGTGAAACCTCTAGGCTAAGATTCCCTTTTCAGGAGCTCTGGCAGATTATTGTGGTTGTTAAAATAGTTCAGGATAACCTCGCGAGCTCCAAATATACTGTTGCTGTAATTACCATTTGGACTTTGGTCAGTCATCTTCTTTAGATGACTAGATGCAGGAAAAAGAAAGTGCACGTGGCATAGTTGAGTTCTCAGTTTTACCACTCAGCTGTGCTTAGCCTTCTAAGAACCTAAAGCCCTTAAGACATACCAACAAAAGGGGAATTGCGGCAGCATTACAACAGCTTCCTCAGAGGAGATTGAAGGCACTTTATCTAGAATATCTAGGCCACTGCTCTGGAAAATGGGGGTTCACAACAGCTCAGGCACAGATGTGATTTAAATCTGTTTCCCCACATCTTAAGTAAATGCTGTGACAACTATGCTGGCAGTTGAAAGAACAGGAAGGTTTCTTCTTGCATGGATAAGCTTTAATAGGAAGAGCTGATGTAGCCACCGGGATGAAGGAGAGGTTTGTAGTTGTGAATCCTGAATGAATAGTGACACTTAAGTCTCATGGGAGTGTTTTATGCTGTCTGACTGAATCAGCTCCTTCTTGGTTGTTCTGGATCCTCAGTTATGGCTCAAAAAGTTGACTGCTGGGTAACATAGATGTTCTCAAGCAGCTCCAAACAAGGCATGCCACTTAACTCTGGCACACTGTCCTTCTGTAGTCGTCGTGCTCTGAAGGCTTCTAGTTCACTGTGTGGGGAGATTTGGTACTTGGGTCTGGTCTGTGAATTCCAGTGGACAGCAAAGCATTTAAACTGTGAACCATAAACTGCACTATATAGGGGTTTGAACCACGTAGCAGCAATAGTCTGCTGAAGAACCAAGCTGCTGCCGAGACAGGATTTCTTGGGCTGTCAGTAGTGTTGCTTAGCATTGAGAATCCTACCAGATGTTTATGTACGTTAGTAAGAAGGCAAAAGTCATAAAACTCTCTGTACTGTATATAATGTATAGTTTAAGTTATTTAAATGCTAATGAATTTGAATCTTCAGTTACAGTAGCACTATTGCTAGTGTTAAGGCTGAGGGCATGTACTTGTTTTGTTTGTGCTGGGGCTCCATCTATGTGTGCAACTGCATTAATACAGCCTGACTCTGTCCCTGTGCTTTCCAACGAAAATTCTCATAAGGCTCCCTGATAGTGAGCATACAGATAAAATTTCAGGCTATTTCAGTGTGTGGACCGTTGCCTGTTGGCAAGGTAATTTCCTTGTTAATGTATTTCTCTTGTTCAAGTTCTTGTGTTACTTCAGTGTGTAGTCTTATAACTGCAGAAAGATTTTCCTTGAAAACAGCTGTAGGAACAAACCAGTGATTTGTATAAAATCTAAGACAGTCCTGTTGACGCAGCCTCAGCTGCATTCTAACCTTTGAAAATCTTGGGGCTTTGGTAAGTATTTGTGTCTTAGTGTGGCAACCCTTTTTTCCAGGCTTGCAAATACGGAAAAAGACAAAAATGGACATCTTTACAATAGGAAGAGTGATTTCAGGGTAGAATACAGCATACTAGAGGAACTGGAATGTACCATGACTGTCAGCAGGAAAACTGAAAGTAAGTGGGATTTTATTTGGGTTTTTTGTTTGCCCTTTTTTTTTTTACTCTACTGTTGTTTGTTTAAACAGGAAATACTACTGTTGTTTGTTTGTGCCCACAAAAACATGCAGTCCAGGTCTTGGCTGCAGTGAGTGACAGAACTTTTTGCTGGTAACGGATGGCAGTAGTGAGAACAGCTGTGTGAGGTGTGACCAGGTGGACGATCTGCTCAGCCTGGTGGCAGAGCTACAAGTAGAAAGGAAGTAGAAAGGTTAAGGAGCATCAGGGAGTCCAAGAAAGAGATGGAGTGGTGAAGCCATACTCTGCCTTTCCTGAGGCAGAAACGAAATAATCACCAGGAAAAACCCAAGATCAAGAGGATCTTGTATCCTCCCCCCCAACAGGCTGAAGGCTTAAATGAGAGGAGTGAACAGAGGCAAGTAGCAAACCCGCTCCTTGCCCACCCTGCCTTCACAAGTGCCTCTGTAGAACAGGTACAAGGCTCTGGATGTAGAAAGATGGTCAGTGGATGATGACGTGGATGACAGTCCATCTTCATCAGAGGTGCTGCCAGGGTCAGAAAGGCCTACCCCCTGTATCACCACCACCTCCACAAGGAGGAAAAGATGGGTTATAGTTGTAGGTGACTCCCTTCTGAGGTAAACAGAGGGTCTGATATACCGGTTCTACCCTCCTCTTAGGGAAGTATGCTGCCTCCCTGGGGCCTGGGTTAAGGACATCATTAGGAAACTTCCTAGCCTGGTACAGACCTTGGACTATTACCCATTGTTACCCTTCCATGTGGGTGGTGATGAAGCTGCAGGGACAAGGGAGCAGAGCAGAGCTGGTAGATCTTGAAGGATGCTTCCCACAGAGTCCAAGAGCTCTCAGTCCCCAGGTGTAAGAGATCAGGAAAGGAGGGCAAGAGACCATCATGGCTGAGTCAAGACCTGCTGGTCAAACTAAAAGGCAAGAGAGATGCACAGGCAGTGGAAGCAGGGACAGATATCCTGGGAAGAGTATAGGGATGCTGCCCGGTTGTGTAGAGATGGGGTCAGGAAGGCCAAAGCGCAGCTAGAGCTGAACTTGGCAAGGGATACAAAGAATAATAAAATAGGATTCTACAGGTACGTCAGCTGGAAAAGGAAGGTCAAAGAAAGCTTACCCCCCTGATGAGCAAGACTGGAAAACTGGTAACAACAGACGAGGAGGCTGAGGTCCTCAACAACTTTTTTTCCCTCAGTCTTCATTGGCAACCTCTCTCCCCACACAACTCCAGTGGCATGGACCGCAAGTCAGGGACTGGTGAGAAAAAAAATCCTTCCTACTGTAAGAGAAGATCAGGTTCAGGACCACCTGTGGATTGCTGAGAAGTGGTGTCCCTTGGGGGTCCATGTTTGGACCAGTACTATTCAATATCTTCATCAATGACATAGTGGGATCAACTGCACCCTCACCAAGTTTGCTGATGACACCAAGCTGAGTGGTGCAGTGGTGAGGGATGGGATGTCAACCAGGGAGACCTGGGCAGGCTCAATAAGTGTGCCTATGTGAACCCCATGAGGTTCAACAAGGCCAAGGGCAGGGTCCTGCACCTGGGTTGGGCAATCCTCTGTATGAAGTGGTGGGGGGATTGAAGGGATTGAGAGTAGCCCTGCTGAGAAGGACTTGGGGGTATTGGTGGGTGAAAAGCTGGACGTGAGCCAACTGTATGCGTGTTTGCAGCCCAGAAAGCCAACTGTATCCTGGGCTGCATTAAAAGAAGGGTGGCCAGCAGGTGGAGGGAGGTGATTCTGCCCCTTTACTCCACTCTGGTGAGACCCCACCTGGAGTACTGTGTCCAGCTCTGGACCACTAAGCACAGGAAAGACATGGACCTGTTGGAGCGGGTCCAGCAGAGGGCCATGAAAATGATGAGGAGGCTGGAGCGCCTCTGCTACAAAGAAAAGCTGAGAGAGAGTTGGGGTTGTTCAGCCTGGAGAAGAGAAGGCTCCAGGGAGACCTTATTGCGACCTTTCAGTACTTAAAGGAGGCTCATAAGAAAGATAGGGACAGGCTTTTTAGCAGGGCCTGTTGCAGTAGAACAAGGGGTAATGGCTTTGAACTAAAAGAAGGAAGGTTTGGACTAGATATAAGGAAGAAACTTTTTACAATGAGGTTGGTGAAACACTAGAACAGGTTGCCCAGAGAGGTGGTAGATGCCCCATCCCTGGAAACGTTCAAGGTCAGGTTGGATGGAGATCTGAGTGTGTCTCTGCTCATTGCAGGGGAGGTTGGACTAGATGACCTTCAAAGGTCCCTTCCAACCCAAACTATTCTATGATTCTAAATGGTTCAATAATCAGTAGTACAAAGAGATTAGTTTAGATGGAACGTAGACGCTGATACAAGTGTGGTATTTCGGCATGTGTAGTGATTATAAAGATGATTTCTACAAGTCACTTGCAAAATTCAGTAACATAAACATTTTAAACCTTCTGTGTTATTAACTGTTTTCTTTTAACTTGAATGTAGCAGACACAAAACCTTTGGAGGAAAGTTACTGTTTTAGAAACTTGGAATCAATTTTGTGTGTGTATTGCAAAATCTAATGTAGTCTAGCTAAGGTACAACAAATACATATTTACCACAACCTAAGTTTTTCACACACTGATTGATGCCTTTCAATATACTTCTAAACAGTTCTGTGTTTGCATCTTTCAAATTCTTGGATAATGAATTCTTAGTTTAAATAGTGCTGTGAGATGGTACACATCTGTCCTACAATATCCGTTCCACTTATGGACTAATGAAATACTTCAGGGAAAAAAGTGACTCCCTGATCACAGTACCTAGATTCTTTCAAAAGTAATCACATAAATCATGCTATGCTTCTGATATAGAAGGTCAAAACAAAATAAGTTGAAGAAGGGAAAGGACCCGTAAAGACAACTAAAAATATGCTCACCTTACAAATTTTTATGTGTTTTAATGTATGTCTTTTAATTAAGGAAATATCATATCCTTTACATCTTGCAATCCTTAAGAAATTTGAATATTTCTGAGGAATGACTAAGCCAAAACGTTCAGAAAACTTTCCAGGGTAAAAAGGGTGCATGGAAGCATGGATGGAGGTATTGTTGTGAGATAATAAAGAGGACAAAGATGAGAGGTGTAAGGCGCTACTTGTGAAGGGGTGTTACAGTATCATCTTTTAGGGTGTGTACTAGAACCCCCAAACTTGCTGTTTTCTCTGTTCAGGTCTTTCAGTATGACCTATGTGCTTTTACACTTTCTGTGGTCTCAGCAGGAACTAGTAGGGTCATGTCTTAGCTACATTTTGTTACATTTAAGTCTTGGACTCTGTTTCCCTTCCTTAACCCACATCTTTTAGGATAGAAGATACAACTCCTTAGTGCCTAAGATGTATCCAGAACTTCATCTTCCTCAGAACTGTATTTATGAACTGATGAGGAGCCAAGTGGTAACAAAGCAAATAAGTGGATGCATGCTTGGAGTATGTGAAAACACTGATTCTACTTTAGTTAACACAGCAAATAAGCAAATCTTGTTGAAGTAGTACATTCACATATGCTTGCTGAGTTTCATTGCGCTTCATTGCTGAGTGTTTTGAGGCCTCCCTCAAAATTCTAGAGGTGGTTTCATCTGCATAGGCAATATTCTTCAAACTCTGGACACCTGATTAAAGGTTTGGGGAAAAAAAACCCAAACATATCCAAACTGACAGATAGGACTGTCCTGTTGACCCCTTTAGAAATAGGAGCTACTAATTTAAAATCTATTGACACTGTGTGGGGCAATACATGGCCCATGCAGTCAGCTACATGCAGTTACAGTCATGTTAAAATGCTTAGTATTATGGCAATTTCTTATGATCAAATAGAATTTGTGTCCCTGCTTAGATGAAATTGCCAGTTTATTTTGCACACTGTATTGCTCTTGTTCTTGTATTGAATTTAATGTGTAAAGAAACTGTTAGAACTATCAGCACTTTATTTTAACAGAAGCTAAAATCCTGCAGCAGCTATCAAAAATACAAAATAATGTGAAGAGACTTCAGCGACAATTAAAAGATGTGAAGCCTACACCAGAATGTAAGTTGTGATAACAGATTTAAAAACATTTTCCTCTATAGATAGGTTTCCTGCACAGTTGGGCTTGTGATTCTTCTGCAGACTTGGAATATTCTTTCTCCAGTCTGTTTGCTTTTGCAGGAATCTGGGGAGAGAAGAATATAAAAGTGTAAGAAGTGGTGAAAGATGGTGCCGTTCTGCATGGAAACAGAGAAACTGACTCTGTCTTAGAAGTGGTGTGGGTTTGTTTATTTTCTGGATGTAATTCTTTGCCTTATGTAAAGTAAAGTTAGTATTCTAGTACCTTTTGTCTGGTAAGAGGTCACAGAGTAGCGTCTCCAGGTAACTCGTTTTCAGCTGTACACATGCCTTTAAGGGTAAGTTGGAATATTCCATGGAAAATGCTGAAACAACTCATTCATTTGGATATTTAGAAACTTTTGGGAAATAGGCACTGAAAGAACCATTCTTCTGTGATACTCTGCTGCCTTGTGTGAAGCTCTGGTTGAAGCCGTCCTATTAGATGAGAGCCAGATGCATCTCATTTCATTTATTCAGTGTCTATTCTATAAAAAAATGCATTATCTTCTTAAGCTGTCTGCAAACAGCTGTCTTGCTGTCATTCTCCATATCAGGACTATAGCATGCTGACTGTACAGAATAAAGTCTTACTTTGTTGCTTCTTTGACAGCTTTGTGAAAGTAGTGACCTGTAGGTTAAATAGGGTTGCTACAGCCTGGTACAAATCCAAGATTTGGGAGTATTTCTTAAGTCATTAACTGCATTGTTATAAAAAACAAAAGTGGAAGCTTTTTAGAATAAGGTTGGCTTTGTAAATTGGTTGAAGGTTACTCAGAATGAGACTTGTTTAATGGAAATAAACGTTTACACCGGGATTTGCATCCAGTTAGCTAAATCACTGTGAGATCACACCTTTTGAATAAATGAGAGTCTGTCTTTTAAGGCTGTTTGAGATGGAAATGCATGCTTTTTTGTACACGGAAATAAAAGCGTCCCAGAGGTCTCTGCAAGTGCCTACATCTCTGGGTAGTGCTGAA
The DNA here is from genome assembly GCA_013396915.1 of Stercorarius parasiticus. NCBI lineage: Eukaryota > Metazoa > Chordata > Aves > Charadriiformes > Stercorariidae > Stercorarius > Stercorarius parasiticus. The sequence continues at coordinate 112,570 of VWZL01003262.1, forward strand.
TTACTGGTAAATATTGTAGACTTCTTAAATGATATGCTCTTTTCTTCTTTTCCTTTTTAGTTGTTGACAAGCTCAAGGAAATGATGGAAGAAGTTGAAAATGCAATCAATGCTTTTAAAGAGGAACAGAGACAAATGTATGTTTATACATGCTTCAGCTACAAGAAAATGTGCTTTCATAACACACAGTGAAAAGTTTGCATTAATCAAGTAAACGATTCTTTTGATTTGATTCTTTTGATTTGCTCCTTCGGTAGTGATTCCTGTGGTATGTAAATCAAAACTCAAGCTATCAACCTTAGAAGCTTGATAAGCAGCCTTTTAGAGGGGCTGTTTATATAGCTGTTGCAGTGATCCAATGTAACAATCATTTCCCTATGAAAAGGCTTTTCAGAGAAAGGCTGCAGAAGAGATTAGATTGTGGGTTTTTTGTTCTTGCTGTTGTTTTGGTTTTTAAGTGGGTGGGTTTTTTTCTTCCATTTCCCTCTACTGGTGCCAGGAGGGGACTGAGTTAGTCGTTAGTTGAGTGCCATAAACACTTTCAGTAAAAGGGTAACAAATCTGATTGTGTAGTGCTTTATTGTGGGATCATCACAACCATACTGTCATCTGTGTTACCATTTCAGTTTTAATCTTTGAAGAATAACTTTTCTGTGGTATTGAACAATTTCAAAATTCATTTTTGGTGAATGAACAATGAATACTGGATTTATTTTCTTACATTTCAGTGTGCTCTTTTCAGATATGAACAGCTTTTGAAGGAGGAAAAAACCGCCATTAATGAGCTCAGTGTCTTTGAGAGAAAAGTGGGACTGTGGGCGTTAGGCAGCTCAACAACAGAAAAGGCTTTGAAATTACCATCAGCCAGGGTCTCAGTTGATAGAACACTGGAAAATCATCTACCTCACGAAATAGTAGAGTTTGAAAGATTTCTTCAGCGAACAGGAGGGAGGCAAGGAGGCTGGGATGATTATGATCATCAAAATTTTCTGAAAGTATGGACAAAACACAAAGGAAGACTGTCTTACGTGGATGAAGCCCTTGAGTATCTCTGTGGTAGAACAAAAGAAGATATTGAACAGCATTGCAAATGGTATCAAGAGTTTCTAATTTTAAATGAACGAAAGAAAGAGGTAAAATAACCACTCTAGGGCTTTTAAAGCTTTAAGAAAAAGTACTTATTTTTAAAATGCATGCATTTCTTATTTTTGTATTTGTGCCTCTAGTGGTAGTGCTAGGCAGATTTCTGTTATAGCTCATGGTATCTAACTTTAGCATCCTCAACTTTCCAAAAACCCTTGTCTTAAAGACTTACCCATAAGAATAGACCTAACAACACACTGAAGTGGGCTGCGTATTGCCAAAGTATATTAAAAATGCTTTTGACGGCAGTGGTCCAGCAAGTTAGATGCCAATCCCAGAGCAGTAAGTAAGATCCTATCTGAAATTGCAGTTCTTGTTACATCTGTCCCTAAGAATGTCTGTCCCACCATATAGGCAATATACCTATGCCATACTGACATAGAGAATTATGATTCCTTCAAGAACTATCCATCCAAATAATAAAAGATATGCTGACATAAAAACCAAATTATAAAACAGTAGGTGAAATTGTTAATTTGAAGAAAAAAATTAAGACCTGAAATATGTTTGGATTAAAAAAAGCGTATTACACCAACATTCATAACTACCCAAAGTTAATATGAATGACATAATTTAAATTATTTTAGCTGGTACATATTAAACCTGCCTGTGTGACCTGTAAAATAGAAAAACAAAATTGTGAGAAAGCAGATATAGGTCCTTCTTTGCCTTAAGTTTTGCCTTTAGTAGACTTGTAATTCCTATCTGCAGTTTGTATCCTCAGAACATATGTTTTCATCAGATCAAATCAACAGGAATGCATAAAATTGTAATGAAAACTTGTTTTTTTTATTTCCTGATGTTCTCTTGCAGTCAATTAAGAAGTGGAAAGAAAAGCAGCAGCAAGAAAAAGAAGGAAACCTGAAGGAGAAAGAGAAAGCAGAAAAAATGCTCAACGAAGAATGGCTACAGCGTGAAGAAGCACAGGAGCAAAAAGCAGAAGAAGAAAAAGACAACAAGCAGCAATTGAAGCATGGAAGAAACAGAAAGCAATAGCATTTGCAACGAACAAGCATCACAACTAAAACTAGAAGAAAAGGAGAAAAAGCAACAAAAAGAACGCCAGCGCCAACTCCATATGAAGTTACTGTTGGAAAGCTATACCTTGCAGAAGAAAGAAAAGCATGAACTTGAAAAGCTTGAAAACAAGAAGAGAGAGAAAGCTGAAAAGGAGGAAAGGAAAAGAATTGCCGCAGAAGAAATTACTAAGTTTCAAGAGCGTGTACATAATCACATCTCCAGTTATGCCTGTTGTTGTTTTAAATTCGCCTAGTTCCTCCTACAATATAATGTTAAACACTTTTAAAAATCCATGTTTCATTCATTTAAATCCGTTTTTGATTCACTATAAATAACAGCATCTGTTACATACAAGAAACAGTATGAAACTTTATTTTAGATAAAGATGTTCCTTTTCCTCAGTATCTAAATTCTATGGGATTATTCAACCCCATATTTCCTTCTACATACAGAAGTGGTTTTACTTACTTCAATGTGAAGATGTTTGGGAAAAACAGCTTGGGCTGCGTTGCACTCCATGCTATGGAAAACGTCAGAAGAGTTGATTGTTGTACGCAGATATGAAATAAAAAGAGATGTTTGAAGGTCCTGCAGGTTTCAGTAGCTGTAAGGTCAAGTTAGATCCCTCATCAATGTAAATCTCATTACTGGAGAACTGATAATTGTTGTCAGAGAGTTAGAAGAGGCTTAGCTAAGAAGTAAAATTAATGAACAGAAGGTTGCTTCTGTTCTGCCTCAAACCAGGACAACACTGAAGTTCATTTTTATAAACAGATTAAACTACTATAATCCATTTTTTTTCAAAACTGTGTAACTATAATTCGTTTGTGGAGGACAAGCTGTAGCAATTAGCTACCTAGTGTAACTTTATTCTGTACTATGACAAAATAATTTTTAAACAAAAAAAAAATTAAATGTGAAAAAGCTACATATATACTTTCATACAATTTGTTTCACTTCCAAAGAAAAGTTTGCTTTTCCATTTGTTATATGTTTCAGGATCTACATAAACTGAATCTAAGGATACTACAAAATCAAGCTAAAGAATTAGAGAAACGAGAAAAAGAAAAAAGGTTGGCAAAGTTAACAGAGAAGGTAATTTACCTTTTTTTTTTCCTTGTAATCAGAGGTGTTTGCAGCTTGGTTGTTTAAACCACCTTTTTCCTCAGTGATCTAAAAAGCAATTATTTTTACTTACCTAGATGATCATAAAGGAGAAAAGAAATTTAAATAGTTGTCATGCTTGTTATCGGGAAACAAAAATACAGCAGGCATAGTTGTTCTTGTGTTTAAAAAAAAAAAAATTAAAAAAAGTACAAGAGAGATTTTATCTTCTGGCAATACTTGTTCTGGGCAAAGCCTGTAACTTACACAAATAAGCTGCAACGTAGGTGGGGGTTTTCCTACTTTTTAAATGGTTTTCTACCCTTGGTTAAATAAGGAGGCTGTCTGCCAGAAGAGTTTTGGGAACACTGTCTGGGTTTTGAGGGTTTAACCTTTTAAATTACTTGATTTCATGTTTCTGCTGTTGCCTGTGATAGTGTGGAGGGAAAAGTCTCTTTCTGGCTGTCCAGCCGCGTTCTGTTTGCTCTGCACCTATTCATACGATGAAGACCTAATGAATGGACGCAACTCATTCTGTCATCAGTGAAGAAGACCGATTTTTTGGGGGTTTTTTTCTTTGATTCTGAGGTGGAGATTTGTGTCACCAGTGACCACAGACGTACTAAGGGCTGGGAGGAAAGCACGAAAGGGTTGGCACCAGCAGCCTCTGAACCGCTTCTACCTCTTCCCAGTAGGTGAGGGGGAGAGTGATGGGATGCACAGCTGTGACAAAAAATAGTTACCTATGAGCTCATTGTGCTTTTTTGCCCTGTTTTTAGAGCTGCCCCAGCCTGGAGACAAGGGCCGTAGATGAGCATCCGTCATGGGATGATGACTGCCTCGCCTGTGCAGTGGCCAGCTGTCCTCGGGACTTGTCACAAAATTCGCTTGACACAATTATGTGTATTACCCTTGTATTTTGTGAGTGACGGATTTAAAACGTCACTTGCGTCAGACCAGCGGGCTCAGAGTGACGGCACATCTTTCCCTTTGCCTTCAGAGCTCCTTTCCCGGCGGGCTGACACCCGCTGGCGGCCACACACGGCGCCGGCAGTGACCCACATCGCGAGTACCGACCCTACTCCTCCCCGGCGCCGTGGCGACACCGGGACCGGAGCGGGGCCCGGCGGGCCGTCACGTCACGGGGCGCGTCCCGCGTCGCGCGTGATGTAGTTGGTGCGCGCCGGGGCCGGGCAGCGGCAAAATGGCGGAGCCGGGGCCGCAGCCGCCGTGTTTGGGGGAGCCGGAGCCGGAGCCGCAGCCGCCGTGTTTGGGGGAGCCGGAGCAGGAGGAGTTCCTGCGGGAGCGGCATGTGCGGTTCTTCCAGCGCTGCCTCCAGATCCTGCCTGAGCGCTACTCGACCCTGGAGACCAGCAGGTAGCGGGGCCGCGGTCCTCCCACCGCTGAGGGGCGGGGGGCGGGTCGGACCGGGGGTCGTCGCCCTCGGGATGGGGGCCGGGATGGTGGCTCCCCCCGCCCGGCCACGCTCCCCTCTCCTCGCCCTCGGGCCGGGCGGTGGGAAGGTCGGACGGACCCCGTTGCGTTTCGCCCGGCGCCCGTCTCGGGGAGGCGGCGGCTTTTCCCTCTGGGGCGTTGCGGGGAAATGCCTCTCAGAGGGCTGCCCGGCCTCCCCTGGTTGTGGGCAGGCTGCAGGACCGCACCGGGCCGGACGGCGGTGGCCGAAAGGAGAGCGCTCCCTGCAATCTGCCCGGCAGCAGGCGGCCGCCAAAAAACACGAGTTGGCTGTAAGGTTTTAGTCTCTGCTGGCGTAAACTCCCCGATATCCACGAGGGAAGACTTGTTCAGGTTTTTAATCTATTTTCAGTCCTGTGCTTCACTCTTAATCCTTCCTGCAGGCAAGGGAGGATTAAAATAAGTGACTTAAACCTTTTGTAGCTCAAAGTCAGCATGCAGAAGGCTCTTGTTTGTGTAACAGGAATAATTTAAATCTTCATTAGCTAGTATAAAACTTAAAATACTACTGAAGTACATTCCTCGCTTTGAATTAGAGGGACACTTGTCCCTGTAATGGCTTCACAATGCATTTACTTCAGATTCTTGAAGTCTTCATGGAAGGTAGTCAGTTGCATCTGAGGCACAAGAGGATCAATAATTTGATCGTCAAGCTGCACTTGAGAAAAACTTGGAGATGTGTAGAGGGTTCGGTCTCTTACTCAACCAATATAATCATTAGATGATTTCACTTTGTAATCTGCTGCAGGTCATGCTGTGAAGAATGGGTTTGATCAAGTCTTCCTGCTAAATCAAGTTTCTTTTTCAGTTGAGAGTATGAATGCTTGGCAAAAATGTGAGAGGACTAGTATGGATAGCGCAGACCTCTGTGTGGAATAACACATAACTTTATATTAAAAAGGAAAGTTAAAAATTTTTATTTCAGATGTAAATAATTTATTCATTAAGAATTAGCAAATATTTCAGTGTACCTCGTCAGTTATTTTAAATGACAGCAAGAGGAAGCCTAGGCATGCCATACTCTTAACTCTTTCTAGGCATTAAAGTTACAATAACATGTGCGGATGCATTAGAATCAACACAAAGGACTAACCTTGGCCACACTGACATGGAGAAAGACTAAAGAAATGGGGTTTGTTCAGCCTAGAGGGGGGGAGATCTGATCAGTCTTCCAATACTGAGAAGCAAGTTACAGAGAAACATGGAGATGCACCCTTCACAAGGGAGCAGGGTGACAGGGCAGGAGGCTGTGGGAATGAGTTGCTTCAGGGAAAGTTGTCTGGATGTAGGAAAAATGTTCTTCACCATTAGAGTAGTTAACTACAAATTGGTTGCCCAATGAAGCACTGGAGTCACCCTTGAAGACTTGGTTTGTCAGGGTCCTGGGTCATCTCGCTTAAGGCCTTGCGTTCTGCAGAAGGTGGGACCAGTGATCTCCAGAGACCCTTAGCAACCTAAACGTTTTTGTTCTGTGATTTACATTGCCAAGCTGTCACAGGTTGCCACTGAGCTGAAACAGACACTCTAGTTTACACGGGGTCTGCCCCAATTTTACGGAGTAATGCTAATAATAACACTAATTGCGTTGAGAACTCTTGAGAAATTAATGAGCTGTCTGAACTTAAATTTAATGTGTGGTCATCGTAGCCACAATACATTAAACAACCAGTGCACAGTGTATTGTACATAATGGCTGTGCAACACTGAAAATACACTGTTTTCTGAAAATTGGAACTGCCAGTTTGGAACTATTTCTGGATGCCTTAATTTTTTGCTGATGAGCAAAGTCTAAACCTTCAATTAGAATAAAAATCGTGGTCATCTAAATTTATGCATTTTTTGAAGTCATGCATTTTTTTACTGAGACAGAGGTTTTTTCATTTCTCTTATGCTGTTTTTTTAGATCAGTGTTCTGCAGATGTACTTACATGTCTGTTAACAAATTCTAAATGGGATTGAACTGTAAATGTTTTTTTCCCTAGTTTGACTTTGAGGGTACTAAGTTTGCCTTTTAGACAATTTTTGAGGTCACCGAGTTCAGCAAGCCTCCTGAGCTGGTACTTCTGCAGAAAGAAGTGCTGTTACCCTTTTATTCTTAACCGTTCTTGTTCCTGCATTTGTGGTGTTCCATGGCTAATTACATATGGAAACTCAACTAAATGAAGAATGGGCTTGTAAAAAAAAAAAAAAAAAAAATCATCAGTGAGTTAGTTTTGGTTCACGGCACTGCAGCAGAAACAACTGCATTTTCTGCACAGTGCTGCTGCTTTTTAACCGAAGCTGTGGTTTGTCAAACACTAAAGGAGTAGATACAATGATAAAGAAATCTGATTTCACATTATTTGCTCAACTTACTGGCTCAGAGCCTTCGTAATTATTTTTGTCTGTAGTTACTGCATGCAGCATCAGCAACAGTAGTTTTTAAGTAATCTGGTTGAGAGTGTTTCATACATGGTCAATCAGTACTGTGAGGTTTTGCAGGATAATGTAACTCTCCTCGTTTCTGAAGTCTTTCAGATTGTGGTAGTTCATGGTGCACTTAAGCAGTTAATAGTGCTCTTCATGGGGCTCTATTCAGGTGCATGCTTATTCAGTTTCTTGAATCAGTCACTTTAGAAATGTTTTCTGAATTCTGCTGAGAAACTGTAGTCTTTGTCCATGTCTGAAGATGAAGAGTTCTGAATCTGTCATCAGAAATGTCTTTACTTGCTTGTCTTGGGGGTGGTAGGGGAGGAAACTAAGACAAATGATAAGTGTTTTGTAAGCTTTCAGTAGGTCAGTTAACAAATAAATTTCAGCTGTAAACTTTAATGTTTTACTTCCTAAATTAATATACATGCAGTAAGGTAGTAGAAGGCATCAGGAAAAGATGCAGGGAAAGTGATGCCAAGCTTGGGGGCTTGCCTTTGAAAGGGCTACCCTGTGTGGAAATTGCTGCATATGAAGTTTTTACACTTTACGCTGTCAGTTGAGGTGCTGCTAAGAGTTGTCTTTGTTAGTCGTAGAACATGTGTCTGTTAATTTTCTGTGAGGCAGGATAGCGTATGGAATAACAATGCGGTATTAGATGGCTGTATCAGGACCTGTCTACGTCCAGTGGTGCGGCATGTTCTTGCACATCATATGTGAATTCTAATACACTGCATAGGCTGTTCCTTAGTCATGCTGGTACTAATAACACAGACAATCCACACTAAATAAGTAAACTGAAACTTAACTATAAGTAAGAACACTTTTTACATTCGTTTATCTGATATATGTATTTTTAAGTATAGTCTGTCATGTATGTACAGCCTTGTGGTTTTGGACCTAGTTTGCAACAGTTTCTAGTGCTGGAGTTCGTAAGTTGTTTCTGCCTTATTGGAGGTAACTTAGCTGGGTAACATAGTGTCAAAAGGTCTTGAAGTAGTTACAGTAAAAGATTGTGGAACTTTGTGAAAATCAGAAAGTATATGCAAGGTTTCAAAGAAATAGTTTAGTGTAACAGAACAGTGAATTCCTTGGTTTTTTTATAGAAGTAGTGGTTTTGCTTGAAATAGTGGGTTATTATCCAAAGTCGGATTTTGGGTTACACAGATCTGATCAGTGGCAAAAGTTGATGTAAGCCTCGAAGTGTTGAATTTACACTTTGAAAGACAATTTTTTAGTCATCAGATGGCTTAAAAGATGCTCTTGTTCCACATAGAAATACCTTTGTGTGCAACGTACTTTTTTTGTCTCTATCTACTCAAAAACTTTATTTGTAATAATAGTAGAGAGACATATTAAAATCCAGTAAATAGAGTAAGTTTAAACTTTATTTTGGCCATGAATATTTGCTGTAATGGAACTGTACACTATTCCATGCTTGATTTTTTTTTTTTTTGTGAGGACCTTAGAGTTGCATGGAGGGATTATTTTTGAAGGAGTGTTCATGTTCAATATTCAAGCAGATCATAGATTAAAACCTCTTTTTTGTAAGAGAGGTATGAAAAGAAATGCAAAAGCTGAGGGTCCAAGTAAAATCAAGTAACTTCATCTTAAGTCACCATTATTCAACTGAGTTGTGACCACTGCTTGTGCTATGTAATCTTAGATGATAACAGTTTTGAAGCAGAAGTTGTTGATTTAAATTCAGCTTGTGAATGGCTACATGATGACTGTAGCAGCTGGTCAGCCCACTGGTAGGAATGTCACCCATTGAGGTTGTGCCATTTTATTGAGATCCGTGTCTGCTGCGTCGTTTGTCTGCTGCGTTTTAATTAGAAGATTTCTTCTGGAGGCATGTTTTGGGCTGACTCACATCGCCATTTTTCTTTGGTCTTACTATTTGTGGTTCTGCATCAGAACCACATGCAGAAATTAAGTGGCTGTAGAGGCTTCTGTCCACATCTGTCTCCTCATCTTCAGAGGTGCCTACTACTGATGACTAAGGTGGCTCAGCAGTTTGTGAGGTAACTGCAAATTATAACTTAGTCTCCTAAGGAAAGCTGGCATTAACTTTTGGTTTTCCTTAGTATGCTGAACTAGCTTCTGCCTGTGTAGCAGCTCTTTCACAATCCATTGTCATATCTGGTGAAAGGAGAGCAGGAATTTCTAGAATAAGGACAGGCAGATGCAAGTGTGGGTGGCAAAATATACATCCAGCTAATTTTAATCAGTGTCAGAACATCCAAGGTACCATTACATGAACATTTTCTCTCCTAGAAAGCTATCTCAAGTTCCTAGCCTGGTGCTGTTGCTTTGGTGCTTTGTCAGAGCAAGTAATGCAACTGAGGAGCCATGCTGTAAGCTAGGTAACTGCAATGATTTGAGGCAAAACCAAAAAACCTCAAAAAAGGTTTTGGTTAATGGGCATGGTAGCAGACATTTATGGAAGGAAACAAACTGTGGGCAAGAAAGACATTCAGCATGCTAAATACTGCAGTCATGTATTTTATACTTGGATTTGACATGCTTAATTTTAAATGTTTAATTAAGTTAGTCATCTAAGTTCCTTTATACCAAAGGACAAGAAATGAATACCTTTAGATGGTAATTCATCCTGTATGCCTCTTTGTACATTGATTGATTACAAAGAAGGCCTTGCTGTTTGACTCCTAACTTCTAAGCCTCTGAAATTGGGTTTGGGACACAATGACAGACAGCTTATTGCAGTTCTGGGTTACCTTGCACTTACTGCATATTTAAGGGATTGTTCATGTAAGAATTCGTCACGGAGAGCTAGTGTTCCATATGTTAATAACCTAGTTTACTTTCTAGTGGTTTTTTTTTTCGGGTAATCAGGTCCTTAGGTTAATGTCTGAATTGGCATATCATTACTATATAAAAGGAGGGGTGGCTTATGTGAAAAGCCTTGTTGAGACAGAGAAATGTTTACAGCACAAAGAATATAAGTTTGTCCAGTAGATAAATTTCATGTTTTCTGAGCTAGGCTCTATGTGTTGCACCACTGTCAAAGGCTGAGAATTGGTGGATATTTCTGTTTCTGCAACCGTTTGTTAATTTCCCCGTGATACTTTTGGTGGGAAGTGTAAGTCTTATCTTTTTCTTTTAGGTTGACAATTGCATTTTTCGCACTCTCTGGTCTGGATATGTTGGATTCCTTAGATGTGGTGAACAAAGATGATATAATAGAATGGATTTATTCCCTGCAGGTCCTTCCCACAGAAGACAGTGAGTGATTTTTTAGTTTTTTTTTTATTGGTATTAACATCTTTACTTTTGCCTTTTTTTCATCTGGGGAATAGTGGATGGCTCTTGGTTTTTGTAAAATACAAGGTTGACCTTCCTGAAGTGCTGTCCTGATAATTTCAGATAGCAATATCCAGCAAATCCTAGAAATAGTCCCTCTAAAGGAATAAAGCTAGAAAAAGTGATTAGTTTGGCTTTTTTATGTATACAAGGTGAAGCTGTGAAATTCATTTGAAGATAAGACAGTATAAAATAGTAATGAAGTTGCACCTTTAAGCATCTTGGAAGAATGTTTCACCTAGTTCTAAAAGAAATTCAAATGTTATATGTATTACAAGTCTAATAGTGATTATTATTGACTTCCATTAATTGTAGCTATGCCAGGAGCTCTGAGCACAGGTGTGGTTATTTGGTACAGCTTTTGGAAAATGGGAGGTGTAAGGTTAAGAAGCAAAAGGGATAAACACAGTTCCTGCTTTAAAATGAAAAATCTGTTCCTTAGATCTGTATTAAATTTACCTAAGATTTTTAGGAGTAATGCTGTTGTTGCATCCCAGCTGTCCTCAGATTGGAAGGTGCATAGCAGATCCAGGCTGGGGAGGGTGCACATGGGAAGCATCCCTTTCCTGCTGACTTGGCAGAAGTGAGGTTCTGACTTCTGTGTGCTAGGTGGTATTGGCAATTTTTTCTGTGTCAGTGCAGGTGAATGGCTAATAGTGGTAGAGGAGGTGGAAGGGAAGGAGGGAGATGTGGGCAAGGAGGCACTGGTGTTGTATGACAGGAGGTGCTGGCATGTTGAGTGGTGGTGTGGGATTAGCCCCAGGCTGGTCTCTAGAGAAGAGATAATTCCAGTGCCTATCTGTAAAATCATGAACATACTTTGTATGTTGGATAGCTGTAGAAAGAAAATTGTACTTCTTTATAATATCTAGTCTAATTATATACTACAAATTAGGTCTCTTCCTTAAAAGCAGTTCTATAAAATAAAAGCAGTTTTATGAAGTGAGCATATGAAAGTCAAGATTGCTGATGCTTGATTTTTACAGTAGTAAAAAGATCCCTTTTCTTACTCTGGTGACTTATAAACCATCAGGTCCACCCCAGGCATTAGCTCTAATAGATCTGTTTTTTCTTGTGTTGTATTCCAGGACTGATTGTAGAAGATTAGGGGTTTGGATCACATAATTATTCCCACAGTGTTTCTAATCATGGGAGGTTTCCGGTCCCTTAGCATTAAAAAAAATTTCTAGGGTTTACATGCTTCGTTTTTAGAAGTTTCTCACTTTCTGGTTTTTATCCCAGTCTTCAGGAGTGTATTCTGAAAGAACAGTGAAGTTTACAAGAAGAGAGATTAGAAGAGGCATTTTTTGTTTGTCTTTGATAGTATGCAGTAATTCTCAGTAAGGCTTTTTTCTACCTAGCCAATGTTTGCAATAGTCTCATTGTCAAGAACCTCCTAGAGAAGGCAGTATAAATTTCAGCATGCAGATGTGCAGGCTAACAGTCCAGGGCACAGCTGAGATGTACTCCTCCTTTTTCTAGCTATCATCCCATCATAAGATTACAGGACAGTAGTTTTGCAGAGGATGCTTTTGACAGTGTATTCTGTGCTTTTAAGTAATAAATCTCTGCTTTTTACTAGAAGAACAAACTTCCCTCCAATCCTGTGTTTTTGTATCACATCGTGAGAACTCTGTTGTTCTTAAGCTCTTTTGCTTTTGGCAATAACACTACTCTATCTGGTCACTTAACCCCCAAAATTTCAGCATCATTTATATTCCACTTTTACTTCATCTAATGGACAACAAATGATGCAAAACATAAATGATACCAACAGCAGCAAACTGGATACTGCATGACTAAATGTTCAGAAAGGAATGTATACCCTCCTGTGATGTCTACTTGTAATAAAATGCATTGATTTTTCTGATTTTTAATCCTGGGTGTGCGGTATTTGTTAATTGGCAGTCTCCCAGTAGTAGAGCTCTGACTCCCTCTTTTGGCCTTTTTGAAGAAGTAGCATCTTTACTCTGCTTTTAAAGAAAAATTCTACTGCAGCTTCTTTGACACGCATGCTGATAAATCCCTCTTTCCTTGGAAAACTGATTTTCAAACATTTATAGTATAATGCTGTTTTATTATATAGTGTCTGGAATGGTAAATTGCAATAATCTTGCCTTAAGTAACTGCATTGTACTTTATATAAGTCTTCATTACTTTTGTCTCTGGGGCTGAAAACCTATTTAAAACTTATATTTTAAATTGGAATATATTCTTACAGAATCTTGGTTCTTTCTTTTTGATTGCGTTACTGGTTTTAGGCTTATTCCTAAAATGAGCAAAATGAGAATTCCTGTCATGCTTATCAGAAAAACAAATTTCTCTGTTGATCATGTTTGTCCGTCCAAAGCTTCCATATCCATAGCATTTTGGTTCATTTTTATTTAAACCAGATTTTTACGATGGCAAATTCAAATTATTTGAGACCTACTGCTCCCTTACAGTCGTTTTTCCAACGGACAGGAGACAGAACAGTTCATGCTCTGCAAACTCAGTATCTGTTTATTTTTTATCAATAACTGTTATAGTACCTATACTGGCTGTACTAGAATTCATTTTTTCCATAGTAGCCCATATGCTGCTGTGTTTTGTTTTTATGACTAAAACAGCATTGGTAAGACACCAGTGTTTCAGCTATTACTGAGCAGTGCCTGCACAGCATCAAGGCTGTCTCTTTTTCCTCTGCACCCCTTCTTCCCCGGCAGATGCAGCCAGGGGACGCAGCCAAGACACCATGTTCAGCAGGAAAAGCTTGGAGAAAGTAGGAAAAAGGGGGTGATGGTTGGGGTTGTGGCATTTGTCTTCTTGAGTAACCCTTAGGTGTGCTGAGATCTTGCTTTCTGGGAAGTGGCTAAGCACCTGCCTGGTCGATGGGAAGTAGCGAATGAATCCCTCCTTTGCTTTGCTTGTGCCCACAGCTTTTGCTTCACCCATCAAACTGTTTCTGTCTCAATCTGTGAGTCTTCTCTCCTTCTCACTGTTTTCTCGCTCTCCTGTGGGAGGGCGAAGTGAGTGGGTGGCTGTGCGGGTGCTTAACTGCTGGTTGGGGTCAGCCCACTACAACAGGGTGTTACAGAACCTGATAGAAAATTCAGAATTTGGTGATTTAGAGTACTACTTAGAGTCTCAAAATAATATACTATGATGGTTTTAGGTAACGTGCTTGTATTTATTGGTATGTGATATGTCTGGATAATGAAAGCTTCAGTTCAGAGGTTTGTAGCCTTTGAAAGCAAATATATACTCTGTGAGCCTAATGGAAATGCACTAAAGGAAGCTAAGGATTAAGGTCTGTTAGGGTAAGACTGTATTCTTCTGTGGGTTTTCTTGCAGGTCACATTACAATGCAGTTCAGCACTTCTGAAAGACAGTGAATCCAGAGCTCTGTACTCAAGTAAACTAATTACAGAGAGACAGTGGAGTCATGCTCCTTGGCCATATTCATACACCATCCTCCCCCATAGTGACACTGTCACTTGTTTGACCCAGCTTGAGAGCTAGTTTGGCTTGTTGGAAGTGGCAGAAAAGCATGCATTTATTATCTAAACTATGCATCTATCTAATGCTAGCTTTGTGTTGTTGGTGAACTTTGTTGGCTGGGAGTGCTAGTGCCAGCCCGGTAAGGGAAGAAGATTGTGCTTTTTGACAGCTGGATGCTTTGCTATACTAAGAAATGGCACCAAAAGGAGAGCTGAGACATATTTCATTTGTGAGTCTGAATCTCCAGGACCCATGCATAGCATTACACTACATCAGGGACCTAAAACTATCTTCTGTCAAAGTCTAAATTTAGATTTGTAATAATGCTTCTTTTTTCTTCACTTGTATGTGAAGTATTTTTCAGTACTGAAAAAAATGGATAAAATGTTATCGACTGTTTTTGAGGTTATTGTTACATGTAAGCTTTCTGATTATGAGTTTCCTGAGCAGAAATATGGATTTGCCTCCAACATAACCTTCTTTAATGGCTACATTTGAAGGATTTATCTGGATGTATAAAGGACTTTCATTTTAGAGAATGCAACTTTGCATTTTATGACATATCATAGTGTTTTGATTTATAAGAATAAGTCTTTTTTAGCTCTAGTTCAGTAAGAATTGCTTATGCTTAATTTTATCTGCATGTACTGACTGTGTCAACCTATGTTAAAGCTGTGATTATTTTTTTTTTATATTAAGATTTTAATGATGTATGTAAGCTTGCTTCTGTACTTGGCAAAATGAGAAAAGCCTTGGAACCAGAGGAATGCTTGGGTAACCTGAATGGGAAGAAGTAGTGGTAAGAGTTATCGGTCTCCCCATGCAAGACAAATCATAAAATATAAATAACAAAAATTTCCTGTCTGTAACAAAAGAGCTACCAGGATAGGCCATCTGTGGTCACCACTTGGAGCTCTGTTACATGTCTTAAGGACTTTTCTAGCTGACGCGCACATAAGTAACGTGGTTTTCTTCACGGGAAAGTCTCAGCTCTTGGTTGAAGTGTGGAGTCTGGTTTGGCAAAAGGGTCAATTTTCTTTAGTTCTGTTGTTGAATGGGAAAAGTTTTTCCAGGTATGTTTTGTTCAGCTTGCAGTAGTCATGCAGTGATTGATGGAACACTTATTGCTCTGTCTTAAGCTTTCAGAAAGTGGTTAAATACGCTTAACTCTGAAAGTGAACACTAGGTGGTACCATTTCATAACTGCAGTCATACTTGATGCTTCAGGAGACTGTGCTGGAGCAGAACTGGTGGTCACTCCAGTAGTTTTTTACAAGGGACATGAACTATAATTATATGCTTTTAATTAGGGTATGTTTAATTTCTAATTCTATTGCTGATTCTGACAGGCTGTTTATGGTTCAGGAAAGTAGCCAAGAGTTTGTTTAGCACTACTAAGCTATTACATAAGATAGGCAGTACAAGTACTTTGCAATAAAATACTAAAACCAACTTCGCAGAACGTGAGGTGATGTGCATAAACTGAAAGACAGTGGTCTTTCCCTTATTCCCCTTTGGTTCCCATTTGGTTTTGAACTTGTATGTTCGCAGGAAGCTAAAAAAAAAGTTTGAGACATGACGTCAATGTGCCATAGTCATCTGGTTAGAAATGAGCTGTTTTCACTTCCTGTTTTAACATTTCCTTTATCAGCTCAGCGTTCTATTTTTTAATTCAAGAATTGGAAACTGGAAATTTAGCAATTCGCTTGTAATGCTGAAGGTCTAGGAAGCATCTATTGCATGCACATTAATGACATTTTTTTGTTTGGAGGAGGGGATAAAACTCCTTTTAAAGATTATGCAGTAGTAAGGGCATTGAAGAGCCATGCTATGCTTCAGTTTCTCCTAGGAGCCAATGCATGAAGTCTAGGATGATAGATCAGAAGTCACTTTTATAAAGACTCAAAATTGGTTTTAAAATCAATGGTAGCAATACTGTTAGAAATCCAATATTTTAAAATTACCAATGCTGGGTTTTAGTTGATAGCAGTTCAGTAGTACAAGAAAAGTGTTAAAATGTTACATGAAAATTGAACAGCTGAAGGGAATAATAGATCCTGATTTCATTCATGTACTTTACTCTCTTTTTCATAGTAGCTGTCAAGTCAGAAGCCAATCAAAGTGACCCACTAACAGCACACTGCATGTGGGTTTCATACCTCCATTTTTACCTTGATAATGAATTATAAGCTACAGTCTAAAAGGCCAGTGATGGGGATCAGTTTCTGGGATGAATCCTTCCACCTAACAACTGGCAGCTGAGTTCTGTTTGACTGCAGAGCTGTCCTAATTGTAGCACTTTCATTTGCAGCAGGCCAGAACAGCTGTGGGCTAGTGGGCTAGCAACTGTTTTCTGCATGAAGAGTGTCTATATTAGTGCTATTTTAAAGTGAATTTTGTAGTTTACTTAAGCACTTGAGACATAGATTGATTTTTACTGAAGATGGGCCAAGTGAATGGTGATTTTTCTACAATGTCAGCTGGGAAACCTGCTATTTAAGAAGTAGGAATTCTGTTTTTCCTCTTACTGATTCATCCACATTTCCTTATTTTTCAAATTGTGGTGCTTTTTGGGCAGCGTCCTTCAGGACCTTAGATTAGTCCTGAAGACTTACATTTATTGTGCTTTCTAGAACCTGTTACGACATGAAACACAAGCTAACAGACAAATGTCCTCTGCCGAGAAGATTTAGATTATAACAAAATATACCAGTTATGCATTTTTATGTCTACAAATACAGTGACTCTTTCTGTTTTCTTTTAGTGGGTAAAACTGTAGCATATACCAGTTTTTGATGCAGGCTGAAATGACTTCCATTACACCTGTAGAATCATTAAAAAGTACTCTTAATTGAAAGTGGAAGAAGTGGAGAATAGAGGTGGGGTTGTTTTTTTTTTCTGTTAAATAGTAGTTCACTCCACTCCATGTAAATTATATCCCAAGTCTTGTCTGATACAGCAACTTGCATACTTTAACCACATTGAAGTACTTAGACTGATAACAGCTTCTAGTTTACTCTGCATGTATGCAACACTTCTATTTAGAGCTAGAAGCTATGGTGCTGAGAAATGATACCAGAACTGGTAGACCACATTGCATAGTGATCTTTTTTTAGGACTTTCAGCTTTATAGCTCTTCTTGTTTGGTTAGTCTGGTGCAATTTTCCCTAATCTTCATGAGGATTTTCAGATTAAAGGCTGAAGAGCTAAAAAGAAAAGTGGAGGGAGAGATTTTTAAGAACACCCAAGTGCGGTTAACTAAGGCATTCATTAGGCTTTTACTTTCAGAGGCTGAGGAGTGAAGTAGCTGAGTTCTTGCTGTGCAGAAGCAGATTTGAGTCCTGCAAACCTGTACTTAGCTCAGCTCTAGACAGTGTGCGGTGCACGCTTCCGTGTACTGCATGCCCTGGTACTCTGACACATTTAAAACAAATTATACTGAATCACTAACAGAACAGTTTGATAACTACAGTGTTCTTCCACCTGTGTTTTGGGTGACAGAAGAATGGCTCCAATTAAAATTTTGCCTTTCACGTGATTTTAACTATTTCACTCTGACAGTATTGAGTTAGATCGGTGCTAGCTTAGAACTGCGAACAGTTTGTTTGTCCTGTTGCATGTTGTACATGTTACAAAGTATCTTAAAACAATTCTGCTTGGGAACAGATGGTATTACCAGGCAGGAATCCAGAGAGGAAAAAAGAATAAATCTGTTAACTCTGGGCACTTTCCCAGGGGAGTGATCTTTTTTTTTTTCTTGTGAGCATGGAAGACAATTCTGGACTGATATGAACACTATATTTCCACCAAATCAAAAAAATATGTTGCTTTGTCATTATAGCAGAACCGAATTTGCTTGTGGTTTTCTTTGGTTTGTGGGTTGTTGGTTTTGGTTTTTTTATTAATCAGAGCAGTAATAAACTGAGGTTGTGAACGTATTGAAAGGGACATGCAAAATTTAGCAATCCTGTGAATAGTGTTGAACTAGCAGGTCTTGATCTGAATAGAAAATTATGGTTTATAATGAGTGTTTCAGCAAAGTAAGTTAGTTGAGTCTTTCTTTTTTTATCTTTCCAGGTTCAAACTTGAATCGCTGTGGCTTCAGAGGATCTTCATATTTAGGGGTGCCATTCAGTCCCTCCAAGGTCAGTTAAGTGTGTGTGTGAGAAGTATTTTCAGTTAGGCAATAAATGATCTTGTGTCTTTTGGATAATATTAAGTGCATAATAACAGAATATCTGGAAAGCAGGTTTTTTTGCACTGTTATTACACTGAAATGTTTGCAGAACTCTTAAGAAACATGTATAAGAAACATACTAAAATAGCACTGCTTGAGTTTCCATGGCAGTGAAGAAATTGGAATACAAATTGTGGCTTCGCTCAGTGCACTCTGCTCCCTCTCTGATCTGTTACTGAAGTAGGGAAACTTCTCTAACTCAAGAACTATCACCCGGTAGAGAAGGGCAGAATTGCTCTATATAAAGTGGTGCAGCACATGCTTTTCTTCTGTCGTCTTCTTCCTGTGATGAAACATGCATTTTTGATTGCATCTGGTATCCATTCAAACATAGGCAAATCTCTGCTCATCCAAGTTCATCATGACCATAAGAGAGGATGCTTTGAAGCCTGTGGAACTGAGGTTCAAAAGAGTTAAATCTACATACAAAAAGAAAGTACCCTTAATACAAGAGAGAAAGGAGGTTAGCAGCAGCTGCTAAAGATAGAATCATAGAATGGTTAGAGTTGGAAGGGACCATAAAGATCGTCTAGTTCCAGCACCTCTGCCCTGGCCAGGGACACCTCCCACTAGACCAGGCTGCTCAAAGCCTCATCCAGCCTGGCCTTGAACACTTCCAGGGAAGGGCATCCAGAACTATAGAATCATAGAATGGATGGTACAGAAGGTCTGATATGGTTGAAAGAGGGAAATAGAGGCCAGTGTGCAGGAAGGACTGTGAAAGAGGTACAGTAGTTCTATCCTGTGTTTGAGAGCGAAGAGTCAAATCCACAAAGAGTGGATGAAAAATCTGGGAAAAGCACTAAATTATCACCAAGTATTTGATTTTTGTGGTGGACAGATAGCAAGATTTTAAATATAAATGAATTAATCTTGGGATCTGAAATTGAAAGCAAGGATGGACATCTGATACACTGTTAACTGTAGTTGAGTGTAAAAATGGTTGAACTAATGAATATGAAGGTAGTACAGCAGCCTGTTTGGGCTTTATTTGTATTTATTTGTATTGACTCTTAAAAGCATGACTTTATGCCAATTAAAAATGAGCTGCATTGACTACAGTATCTTTAATGAATTTGGGACAGACTTCTCCACAATGCCTGAGTTACTTTGTCCTTCGTAGCAGAGGCAGTCTAGGAACGCTTCTTCCCAACCATGCAAACTTTAGAGGTGTTAGCAATTATGTTGTGAAACCTTTGAGACTTGCTGTAATCTCTTGCATTTGGAAAAGCCATTCCAGCCCTGCTTTGTCATAGCAAATTACCACAGGACCAGTTTCTAAAAATTTTATGGATTCTCAGTGTTATGCAAAAAAGTATTGTTTTCTTGGGTAGTGGTGTTTTGTTTGGGGTTTCTTTTTGTCTGAAATGTCCAATTATTCTGATTGTTGTCACCTCAAAGACATCCTGTTACTTGGGCTCATGTGTTTTGTTGTATTAGCGTGTGAAGTATACATTGGTGTGTGTAGGTACAACATAAAATTTTATAAGTACTATCACAATGAGCTTGAAATAATTATATGGAATCTAGAAGATAAAGTGAATTAAAGCACACTTCACATTTGGACAATTATGATTCGTGTACAGAATGTATTATTCTTGTATTATTCTTCTGGTGAATATATATATTTTTTTTAAACTACATGTGGTGAACAAAGGTCTGTTAGGCTCTCAAAAGCTTCCAAAATCCTACAGTAATTACACATACGAAACATCATGTTGGCCTTCAAGTATGCCTTGTAGTAATTCCTGTATGATCTCATATTTGATACTGATCCTTCTGGTTTAATTTAATTTTATTGAAATATTGGCTGTATTTGTTCGGATTTTTGGCCCTAAAACAAATGTTCTTCAGCCATTGGCTGCATACCAGTTTGGACCCTCTGTCACTTCCACTGTCTTTTTTAGTAATTGCATATTAAGGTATCCAGCAGTACACTAACTTATTGTATAAAACATTTAGTTACTTGGCACAAGATAATCCTGTGATAAGAGAAAACTGTTAGAAGTTAAGGTAGTTGTGTGACCTACAAGCAGCTGTTCTTGAATGCTGAGACCATCTCCCTGATTCTCTGTGTGATGATGTTTGAAAATCATGTATCCTAAGTCTTTTCTGTATTACTTGTACCTACATGTATGTTTGTTTGTTCAAGGACAGAAGGATATGGCAGTACTAATTTAGCAGTGAACTTAGTGATTATCTGTACAGGCAGCATACACTATGGTTTGCTTTATATGCATCATACAAGTATAGTTTGTGCTCTTTATTAAAACAACCAGCTTGCAAAGTTTTATACAGCTCTGGTGTTGCTGAAACTCTCTATTTGGAAAAGGAGTCTGCTACTGGTACGTGTTGAAATGTTTGCATAGGAAAGGAAGTACGCACAGAATTTGTATGTTGTCCAGGTACTGTAGTGATTGATACAATTTGTTTGGGGAGGATGGTATTATTTAGTTTCAGGACCATACAGTATATGTGCTTATAATACTTCGTCTGCAGCTTGTTTTTACTGCAGTGAGTCATAGTGGAACAGAAATGCCTGTATTCTTAAAAAGTAAGGGCCCAGTCCTTTAACCATGTTTGTAGGCTACCAAAACTCTACAGGCAATATGGAATTAGCATGTGTATAGAAAAGTACAATTAAAAAAATAAATCTTGTGAAGATGGAATTTTCAGTTACTTTATGTAGACACCATGTGGAAGATTGTCACTTGAAGGAGAATGTTGTTCGAGAACTATAGATACCTTATAAAATTTCCTGAATATACAAACACGGTTTTAGTAGTTGGAACGTTTGGGTAGAGTTTTCGTAAATATGATTTTAAAACGCAAGTCTGAATATCCTTACAATAAACCTTCCTTGCTTGGTGAATGTAGTCTTCCTCTGGAGAAAATATATTCAAAAGTAAAGTTGAACTGTTTCACTGTATCTATTACTGATATGTTATTCCTGATGTCAATATTGATTTGGAGTTGAACTACCTATAAAAGTGTGTAAACAGAGCAGTGGTGCACAGTGAACATTGATTTGCAGGCTCTGGCATTTTCAGTATAATTGTATGAACTGAGCAGAAACATCTTCTGTACCAGGTTATTCCAAGTAAGGAGAAATTAAGTGTTCTTCTCATTCCAGTTTAACTCCAATGACATAGGTGTTTGTAAACTTAGTTTTCTTTGTAGTGGCTGATGGGAACAGCTGGGACACTTTGTAAGGAGTTGGTCCTAATATTGGAGAAGCTTTCTATGTATTTTTCATTGGCATGTGTGTGTCTTGTATTTTGTTTGACAAAACATGTGAGAAGCTTTAGCTGCAGAGCTGGGACATTGAGAATCCTTTTAGGGTAAGAACTAGGCCAAATTTGGCTTTTAAGAATACAGAGAGACTTGCTTTGCTTAAAAGTAAATTAATGAATTACATTAAACTGAATAGTTGTCTGTGCCAGGGCAAATTTGTGTCACCCTATATGTCTGGATTTTTGGAGCAGAAATTTACATTTGAAATAAGTTGATGCATCACAAGGGTTAAGCTGGTTATAACAATTTTTTTAAGGGGAAGGTATTCTGAAAGGAAGATTTTTGGTTCTGTTAGATTTAAAATGTCTAAAATTGATATCATAGGCCAAGTTGCTCCTTCTGAGATTAGAGCCTGTCATCCACTCAAGTTAGAAAAACATGTTTCATGACTGACTGCAGTAGCTTTTTCTAAGCTGTTTGAGGGCACAGCTGTCCACCATCTGTGGGGTGCCCTGTGGGGAAGTCTGGGACTGGTGCACCTCTTCTACAAGGAAAGGCTGAGAGAGCTGGGACTGTTAAGCCTGGAGAAGAGAAGGCTCAGGGGCAATCTCATCAATGTATATAAATGCCTGCAGGGAGGGTGCAAAGGACGGAGGCAGGCTCTTTTCAGTGGTGCCCAGTGACAGGACCAGAGGCAGTGGGCACAGACTGAAACACAGGAGGTTCCCTCTGAACATCAAGAAACACTTTTTCACTGTGAGTGACTGAGCATTGGCACAGATTGCCCAGAGAGGTGGTGGAGTCTCCATCCTTGGAGATACTCAAAAGCTGTCTGGACATGGTCCCGGGCGCCTGGCTCTAGGTAACCCCATTTGAGCAGGTGGGGCTGGACCAGATGACCTCAAGAGTCCCTTGCAACCTCAGCCATTCTGTGACTCTGTGTGTGTGACTGGGGGATGTGCAGGGCAGGAGACAGTCATGGGGGCACTGGCAGCTTCAGGGCTAGGAGTGAGAGCTGTTGAGATTTGTGCCCTCTTCTCAACAAAGAGTCCAGGGCTAGAAATGAGGGAGAGGAGGTGGAGCTCTCAGTACTCACTCCCATATTCCCCTTCTCTGTTGCGTAGCTAGAGCTTTTTCAGTGCTGCTGCAGCCACTTTCACCTTGTTTTCTGCCTCCCTTTCCCAACTGTGTTTGATTGCCTAGTGTGAGAACAGTCCCTTGCTGCCTAGTGGGTAATAAATATTTTTCTCCCAGCTTCTTATTGGAAACAAAGCTTCTTGGCTTTGCATATAAGCGTGGCTTGCCTGAAAAAGACCATGTACATATAATATAATCTTATACTAGTTTTTGCATGTGTAAAACACATATGGTGAATTGTGAAATAAAAATGGCAGCTAACTCAGTAAGAATCCTAGTAAAATGTGGTTTAAAAACTTGCTTGTTTCTACTGTTCAGTAGAGACAAATAACTTTATCTTCTTTAAAAATTTGTCTTCCAGTTGCTCCAAATTGAACCATCCCGAGTATCCAAAGTCATCTTGTTACATGTGGTTTCTGTTGTCATGAAGTGATACAGTCCAGGATGTGCCTATAAAATATCAGAAGGAAAAATTAATAATTTTAGCACAGTTGTATTAATCCCCCCCCATTATTGTGACTTGTATTGTGTAACTAGTGAGCATTTAGCTCTCATTTTAGCTTCTCATTTGACATTATTTGCTATATAAATACTTTGTTTAAGCTCTGATTATTGTTTTGGAATAGACATGAAAGTAGGTGTGAGACTAATTTGGTATTGCTTCAATTGACAGAGAGATTACTAGTAATCCCTCCTACTGCTTTCTGCTTGTAGATCATTAGATTGTAAAGCCTTTGTGGAAAGCACCTCCAGAGGTTTGGCTGATTAACAGCGCTTACCCAGCTGCCAGGAAGCTAATGCCCAGTGGTTTGTCAGGGTAAACTTAGGCACAATTAAGCACATCCCATCTTTTTGCTTAACTTGCATAAATACCACTCTTGGCAAAGCTTTTTTCCAAAGCTTCCTACTGACCAACTGTTTACAAGGGTAGCAGAGCTGTGCAGTAGCTTAGTTTCAGAAAAGTTGAGCGGGATGCCTTCATACCATAATGATTGCAGGGAAAAGAACTTTGTTTACTACTTCTTTTTTAAAAATGAATGCTTGACTGTAATATAAGGTCTTACAATGTTTCAATATTTATTTTTTTCCCCTCTTTTTCTAGGGTCCAGGTGTATCTCATCCATATGATAGTGGGCACATAGCAATGACTTATACAGGTCTGTCGTGTCTGGTCATTCTTGGAGATGATTTAAGTCGAGTAAAGAAAGATGCCATACTGGCAGGACTGAGATCTCTCCAGCTGGAGGATGGAAGGTAAAAGATATTTTTATATTCTGCAACTCTCCAGAAGGTTAATAGAAAACCCAGGCGTGGAATGAAACATAAGAAACATGTCTTTTATAAAAGTAACTGTATAATGTTTTCTTACTATTAGAAAATACTTTGATGGGTAATCAGTATCAGTAATAGAACACAAGCCAGTTTACAGGACCAAACAGCACTTTGTGTATGGATTTGCTTTCGTATTGCAGAATGACAGTGTTTTCTTACAACTGTAGATACCTGTAATTGGAAGGTTAATGGATTGGTTTATGTCTTGGGGATAGTAGTTTTTCTGCTCTGTCCTTCACATAAGTGAGGTTTTCTGTGTTTGTATTCTCTGTTTTTCACAAGGCCCTGGAACAGCGTTATGATGATGTTTACTGTGCTTTGTGGGAGGCTGAGCTTTGTTTAATTTTGAGAGATTCAAGATATCAATATACAGGATGAATTAGCCTATATATTACTTATAACAGGAGTATAGTATTATTAAACGTCATCGTGAGAGACGTTCTTTTTGTATGCATCTTTTAATAGATGGAATATACCCCCTGATCTACTTTAGTTGGTGGATTATTTTGTTTGTTTTTTTTAATGGAGGTTGAGACTGGTAGCTAATGAAAACTTCTGCTAGGACGCATGATCTGTCAGTGGTGTTAAATTTTACTGAATGTTATTGTTGAAAGAGAACTTTAAAAATGCAGAATTATACCAATGTTCTTCCTGAATGAGTGATGTTTGACCTCACAGTGAAGTTGCTGTCACTATTTATGAGTTAAGAAAGCTTTTGGTTTGGTTGAATGGCTTTGTATCATCTAGACATTTTATATAATGAAAACTTTTTTTTGAAACACAGGTATTAAATTGCAGTCTTGCATGTGTTTTTTAGAAAGAAAAAACAAACACAAACCACCAGAATGTTCAGAATGTAAGCAGTGAATGTGAACTAGATGGTGTACAATTTTCTGTTGTTTATAACAGCAGATTTACCTTAATGGGCCAAGTCCTAATGCATGTATACAGCTGTATATACACGTATTTGTTGATCTGCTGTAGTTTCTTCAAGCATGTGGAGGTGCCTGTTCCATTGCTCTTAAGTGTTTCTGTTATAAGTCAGACCATTTTGTTGTTAAAATATATCCGAAAGGAAGGAGTTGTTCCCTGGCATCTTGGAGTGATTACTTGTCATCTTGCCTGGTTACAGTAATAAGCTATGTGCAATTAACCTCTTCTAAGTGTTTGTATCATGTAACGTGTAGTCTGATAACTCTTATACATGGTTCTGTGTTTTGTAGTCCCTGCTGAAGAGTGCCAGATAGCCCCTAGAGAGAAAGGAGTGTGCTTTGCAGGTCTCTGGTATAGAACTGTTACTTTGGCAGAAGTCGATTTCCACTGTAGCAGACATTTTCCACTTATGAAAACTGCTTTTAGTGCCCCAAGGGGGAAGGATGTGTGAAGGCTAGAACTTGAGCTAACCTTTTTTCCAGATAGAAACAACAAGTGAGATGAATGAGGGAAAGAGACATTTTTCTGTTGTTACCCTAGCATAAGTATGCTAGTCTTAATGAAAGACACACGTGAAGTAACAAAAACAAACAAAAAAAACAAATTAAAAATTGTAGCTATATTGCCTATTTTTACATTACGAATAAATGTCTGTATTTTGATTTCTGTCCTACCTTAGCAGAATGTGGTTTGAAGTATCTGGATAACATACAATGCAGTTGTCACTTGAGGGTGGGGTGAGATTGTAAACCACAGTACTGGTAAATCTTAAGTGTGCTGGTTTTCCAGAATGTCCTGTGCCATATCCAGAAAGCCACGGAGGTCATCCCCATCTCAGCTGCAAAGAGCAAGGCATGGCACTGTTGCAGTTAGGAGAGATGAAAGTATCTCCCACTAAATGTTGGAGGCTTTTCTATGCAAGAGGATAAAGGGGTACATACTTGAATTGCAGGGTCAAAGAGGGAGTGTCATAGTGGTGATGGTCACGCTTAAAAGGCTGTCTTCAAAGTCAGAAGTACCTTTATTTTTTTTTTCTTTATTTTTTAGAGATCTGTCAGGGGGACTTCTTAAGATATTCTGTTGTGCTGGCTTCTTGCAAATGATTAATTCATAAAAATATTCTAACTAGCTCTTTGAACAAAATGGAGGTTTGTCAGACAGCAAATCACGGCATTCATCTTCATTTTAAGGGTCTGTGAAAGACCACAGAATTGTACCTAGGTAACCCAAATAAAACAACTTTAAAACATTCATAGAGTTTGAAAAGATGGTAGCCATAAGAAATCAAAAACTGCATTGAAAGTAATTTTCACCATTTATATTAGAAATTTTAGTAATAACAATTACACTTATACATACATGGAAAACTGATCCTGAAGTTGCAGTCAGGAAAGAAAGCCTTGTGAGCTATGAGGTTTTCTAGGAAGGCAAAGAATTCTGCCATACGTCAGTATGTACTGTGATAGGTGAAAGAATGTAAGCATTAACATCTTTGAATAAAGACAGTGTCATTACATTGGTGAAAATAAAGTCATCCAGGACCCTAAATGTTAGCAATTGTATTCATCTTGCTTGGCTTAATTAGAATCACATCTTCTAAAAAGAAAACCTAGCATAGCTTAGGGTTATATTTATGGGAATACAGTAAATAGAAATAAATAATTTTGAAAGGAAAAAATTATGCAATTCCTTACACCGCTTTTCATATTTTCTGATACAACAGGCTGTACGGTGTATAATGACAGAAAAGTTTCTTTCAGTTTCTGTGCAGTGCTGGAAGGAAGTGAGAATGATATGAGGTTTGTGTACTGTGCTTCCTGCATCTGCTACGTGCTCGATAACTGGTCAGGCATGGATATGAAAAAAGCAATAGACTACATTAGAAGAAGTATGGTGAGTATTCAAAAAGTGTTATTTCTTACTACATTGTAAAGTTACTAGCAGTATTTCTTTACTATGATTAAAAATCGCTCCATCCAAAACAAAATATTTTAGTAATTTCTTTCTTTTCTGTTCCTACTTCACTGAGTTGAAAATGCAAAAGTACATTGTTTTTTGCATTTTTATTTTCATTGTAATGTGTGTAACAACACAATGCTCTTATTTGGTATGTTCACTGCAAATTAAATCTGGTCTTTTTCTCTTCTAAACTCTAAAATTGAAAGCAAGGTTTTGAAAACTGTGGCTTGCTGTTCCCATAACTTTAAAAAGTGCATAACTAAAGCACTGCATCAATAAAATCCTCATATTTCAGTTAGCTGTAGTCCTGCTTTTTAGATGATATATAGAATCAAAGGAAAAACTAATAACTGACATCAGTTCAAGCTTAATAAATGTTTCCAGATATGCACTTCATTATTTATTTATTAAGTGTTTGGAATAAAGGAAAATATTGGTATATACATTTTTTTCTGTGTCTTTGCAAACTGTCTTCATATTTGGTTGGAGCAAAAGTGTTTTCATGTTTTTTTCATGTTTTCATTAGTTTAATTGAGTTTCATTTTCCAAGATTAAAATAAATTATTTTCAAAGAAGCTGAGTAAGCTTGAAAACTACAGTTCCCTGAATGTGAGTAAACACATACGGTAAACTCTTCCAGTCCAGAAAAAAAAGAGGCAAACTTATGATGACATACAACTTCTGTTGTAAACGAGTATGTTTTAGTAGTTGCTGTCAGCAGTGAGACTGTAAAATTTAAGTGAGAAACAAGTCTAAAAAAGACTTAATATTTTGCCTCAGACCAAACTGGTTTTTATTTTATGTTTATTTTTAAAGGAGGTGGGTAGATGCATAGCATTTCTTACTGTATATCACAAGAAGCTTTCTGGCACACTGCCATAGACTAGTTGGGAACACAATTTTCTCTGTAAGTTATTTTTTTTTAAAATGTAAAATCAGTCTAATTCACACATTGTGCATTCAGGACATTAGCCTGCATACTAGAATGGAGAGTATAAACAAAACTTTATACTGTCACACCTACTTGCTTTCAATGCCTTTTAATATGTTTCTACTCTGCTTACTCCCCTCCAATGCCCCTCAGCAAGACAGGGGAGAGAATAGGAAGAGCAAAAGCAAGAAAACTCGTGGATAGAGGTAAAGACAGTTTAATCAAAGTGAAGAAAAGGGGAAGAAAACAAGTGATGCAAAGGCAATCAGTCACTCGTCACCTCCCACAAACAGACCAATACCCAGACAGTCTCCAAGCATCAGCTGCCTTGGAAAGACGCCTCCTTCCTGCTTACCGATTCTTCTGCTACCCCACTTTTATTGTTGAGCATGAGGTTACAAGATATGGAATATCCCCTTGGCCAGTCTGGTTCAGCTGTCCTGGCTGTGTTCCTCCCAACTTTTTGCCAGTCCCAGCCTGCCCACTGGGGAGTGGTTAAGTGGAAAAAAAGAGAAAGCCTTGATGCTGTGCTTAGTGCTGGTAGTCCATCCAACAGCTGTCCCCTGCAACCCATGTCTCCCTCACTTCTGGCAGGTTAGGCTGCGAGCCCCTGAGATTCGTGGTCCCACTACAGTTGCTGGTACTCAGACCACCTGTCTTATCCACCAGCTATTTGGGCCTGAAGTTTGCTAGCATTCACACACACACAGACAATGAATAGATAGCACATGTCCACTGAAGATTATTAAAAATAGGATTTAATAAGTCTTGTACTGACCGAGGTGATCAAGGGCAGGGCTCAGTGATACAGCACACAGACCAACAGTCTGGTCACACTACTAGCACCCGTTATGCCATTTCCCCCTCTGTTTTCCCTTGCTTGTTCCTCCCCAGTCTGCTTTGATCTTTGCCTTTCTCACCATTGGTCCTTTCCCTAGCCATCCCATAATAAGTTATGCACACCCCTGCATTCCTCAGCAAACACCCCATAACAGGTTTTATACAACCTAGAATTTTCTTCTCCTGCATCCTATAAGAGCCTCTGTACCCCAGTAATTAGTAGCCCACTTTAGTTAGCATGAGTTTCCACGGTGAGGAGATCGTGCTGGCTCCTCTCGGTGGGTTTCATCCAGGGATGATGATTTATCCGTTCTCCTTTCACAGTCTGAGGGAGCAGCTTAGTCAGGGCGTTCACTCTTCACTGATTAGGTCAGGAAGGTTCTTCCTTCTGTGATACTTGCTGGGCCTTTGTGTTTACTGAGATTAGCCCTTAATCAGATAGCTTAGCAGAGATACAAAAGGAAAATCAAATACTAAGAAAGAATAGAGAAGAAAACCAAAGAGCAAAATCCTCATTGTGTTCTATACATCACATGAACTATTAGCATTTTGTACACGAGTGCAGTTTTGGTCCCAAAGGAGATGGTAGAACTAGGAAGGGTACAAAGAAAGTTGAGTTGAATTGTCAGAGGTATGAACCAGCTTGTGTAAAAGGACCATTTAATATACTAGGACTCTTCATTCTGGAAATGGGATGATTAAGTGGAGTGTGACAGAGGTATGTAAAGTAATAAGTAGCAACTGAAAAGATGAAGTGAGCAGGGAACAATTATTTCTTTCTAAGAAAATAACTAGAGAGCATCGTATGAGGCCATTAGTAGAGCAGGCAAGTAGACATCTCCTGAAAGTTTAGACCTTTGAAATGGCACTGGAGATTTACTGTCTACAGTTACCTTGAACCAAACTTATAGTTTGCTTCTAAGCCTTAGCATTCATCCTTGTATCTGCAAATTCAAATTGTTATGTTCCTGCTGTGAAAACTGACACCGCTTTAAAAAAAAAAAATAATAATTGATGCCTCAACAGAAGAAGACCTCTTGAAAGGGCTCTTAATAATACTTCAGTTGACCCGTGAAGTAAAACTGGGATCTGGGCATGGTTGAAGTCCAGAAGACCCTGTGGCTTATCACAAAGACTGGGTTTTTTCCTGACTAGCTTGGAAGTATCTCGAAGAGATCCTGTAAGCAGTGTTCTGTAGGCAGCAGCCTTCTTAGCATGTGCTAATGTGTAACAAGAGATGCTATATTCTTGTCCAGGTTTACAGTGAATTGGTATATTGACTATACACTGTGTTCAGTAGGACTTCTTTAAAAGCGTTGATATACAGTTAATTCACTTCAGAGCTGTTGTGCACACGTACAGTAGTTTTGTCTGGGTTTTCTGGGTGTGCACTGTTTGGTCAGACCAGTATTTCAATGCACTAACTCAGTTGCAAAATGTCTGGTGCTTCTAGGCAAATAGACAAAATCTTTGCATCCTGCTTGGTCACGTTGTAGAGTTGAAGATGAGTTTGAAGAAGTCTTAAATGATCAGGGAGTAGCCCTTTGAAAAATCATTTCACAGTGGTGGCTGTTCCTTCCTCTCATTCATCTCTTTCCACAGCCTTTCTTGAGATGTAGTCCAATTCCTGTATCTATCACATGAACCAAGTATTTCTTAAAGCGTATTTCTTAAATACAATGAATGTGAAATGTGGTATCCAAGAATGGTAGCTTGATTTCTCCTGTTAAGATTTTATAGATGATGCTAAAAATAACCTATATATATATTACAATCCAAGTAAATTCTTTTTGAGATTCTTTCATTTGTTATTCCTTGTTTAACTAATTATACAGTGAATATCGCTATAGACTCTCTGGTAAATGCTTATTCCTGTTTTGCTATGATGTTACCTCATTCTGGTACTTCCCATGAATTATAAACCAAAATAGATTGCATTGCTCAGTAGTAAACTGCTGTGACAGAAAGGTGTGGTTTTGTTTTACTGTCATATGCCATCATTTGCACATAGATAAGCAAGTGATGGTTCACAAACTTTTTCTCACTGACTTAAATTGGCATACATGTGAAGTGGAACTAATCTGGATGGAGAGTAACATGACTGGTTAAACACAGTAATCTTTAAAATAAGATTCTGGATACTTTAGCTATTCTTTGGAATCTATTTTCTTTAGTGGTGTAGCATAAGAATTATGGCAGAGATAGTTCAGTACAGCTGAAGAAGGGAGCGGGTTTGTGTAGTTAGGCGTGTCAAGGACGGAAAGATTGGAACATTGAAACAATGGTGTTGCTTTATTCAGAAGAGTAACTATGTTAAAAAGAACTGAATCTTCATACAGAATGGATAGCCCTTTTGTTATCACTTCACTAAAAAGTGTTTCTACAATACTGATCACAAAAATAATTCTGGATGAGTTTTATTGTCAGTGAAATAGTCAGGTTCCAATCACACAATTTCTATCAGCATAGGTTGATTTGTGGCTTTCACATTCAAGTCAGGTAGATCACTAATCAAAAAACAACAGACACACTAGGATGCTGAGATTTCAAATGAATTCCACAGGCTCTAAAATACTGCTTTTTGCAATATTGTTTGGTTTATCACAAGTTTGTTTTTTAAGTAGAGATATTTCAAGAAGCTTTAAATGTAGCATCTGCTCTAGTATATAGTAGAGTCCACTTGAAAAGCAGGTATACGAGTCTGTTGATATAATTAAGCTGTTGTGAAACTTTCATACGGTGAAGCAAATGTTGTACCCAACTGGATTTACACGTTTCCTCAGGATAGTATTTATTTATGCAGTTTCCATGTTGCAGTAACCTAGAGCCTCTTTTGCATATAATTTCCTGGGTGCTTTCAAAAAGACAAAGAAACAAAAATATTTCCCTGGTTCCTTAATGCACACAAGTCCCCAAAGAGCAGCTGCTGTCTGTAAATAAATAGGCACCAGTCAGCCAAAGGTCAACTATTGTCTATTAAAATTTCAAGCTAATTGTACAGCCCAACATAGTACGCTGTCTGGGATGCACACTTAACAGCTTTTCTCCAGAGCTAATTACTTCATCATACATAAAGCAAACCACCTCCTCTTACAATTAATGTTTGTAGAGTTAATTAGCTTTGCCAGCATAGCTTTACTGATCAGCTTGCCTTTGCTTAGCAATTACTGGGCCTGTGGATTCTGGTGGCACATTTGGATTGCATTCTCAAAAGGCAGTACAAAGAGTTTAAAGTAACTTTACACTGTGCGTTTCAGCATTCAGATGTTCATAGGGATTACTTAAAATTGACTGGTTCAAACTTTAGAAGGTCAAGCTGCAGCTTGAAGTGTGTGTATCAGATGTTAGCCTTTTTAGTTGCTTCAGCTTTCAGCAGCAACTTAAAAACTGAGGAATATAGTTTTAATGTAGCTTCTTTGTCTGCTACTGTTTCCTTTTCTTCTTTCCAATGTCAACTTTAAAAACAGGTCTATAAAATAATCCTTAGGTCATTCCTAAAGACATGCTAGGTCCTGTAGCCATTCTTTGGTTAGGACTGTGGGAGTCATTAGGGGTCTGTCAAGGTGTCCTGTATCTCATAGCCACTGTTAAATGTTTCAGAGAAAAAGTGAGAAATTCATAGTCAGCACTATGACTGGGTGTGGGGAGTGAGTTAAAATTGTTTTATAACTGTCTGATCAGATATTGAACCAATCATTAATTGAGCAGTTAATATAGAAGATGTAGGACCTGTGTGATTCAACTTCAAAAGTTAAACTTCATTTCTGTTCCTGCTAAACAGTTTGGTACTTGTCCAGTGATAATTTATTAATTATTCTATGAACTCTTGTAAAATAAATATTTTCCATTTAATGAATAACTCTGATCTCTTGTTTCTTATCATGCAAAATGATTCAATGAATTTTTAGGGAAGAAAGGTTGTTATTCCTACATACACAGTATCATCTGCTCTTAGACTGCTTGTAACATACCTGTATTATATTCTTGGTGCTTTGTTCGCCAGACTCAAGTTTCTCCTTTTCCTTTTACTTCAAGTGATTTTTCAGCATTGTTAAGGTGTTTTTTAACAGTAATATTTTATAGGGCAGCTTAAGTTTAGTCTAATAGTATGCTTTATTATGTTGTCGCTTCTGGTTTCCTACTCCCTGCCCTCCCCAGTCTTCATTTTGTTAACGCCTGATGTTCTTGCTCCTTACTAAAGCATTTCTTGTACTTGAGTATTGTACACACAGTATTACCTTGCATTTTGCCTTTTTGTATGTTAACCGGCTTGTGAGTTAGAGACAGATTTAATTATCCATTTAATTTTGTTTGAAATCACATATCCATTTTTCTTTTTATAAAAAAAATTGGTTTTTTTTCTTTAATGGTTGTCTGCATACATGCTTTTCCTTCTTGGCATAGACCTATTTACCCATTTTCAGACTTCTAACACACATCACAACTAAAATGAACTCCATGGCATGAAGTTGTAAAAGCTGCCTGCATTGAAACAAGTCTGATTTGTTAACTCCTTTGTGCCAAGAGCTTTTTGAGACGTAGGTTCAGAATTTAATCAGGTTAAATGGTCTCATGATAATTTTGCTAGTAAACTGAGAAATTGCAATGTCTGTGAAAGTGATTTTGTTCTGAAGTAACTGGATTGTGGGTTTTTTCTTCAGTCTTACGATAATGGCCTGGCACAGGGAGCTGGACTGGAATCTCATGGTAAGAATGATAAAATGTTCTACACCTCCTTTTAAGACTGCGATTGAAAACGCTGTGAGAGGTGCAGGGTATGTCATGCCTTTCCTTCTTTTCTGATTTTAAGGAAGTGGGATGAGGAAGACCAAATCCAAAATGTGCCTCAGGATATCATCCGTCTTCTTCCCTTAGTTCCAACTTAATATCAGACCGGATGGCTCTTTTTACATCAACTCCATTAATCTTACCTCATTAATGTTTTGTTGGAAGGTGTTGGCTGTGGATTTATCTGCAAGAGATTTTGTGCAATGGACCTGATAATCTCCAATTTCAGCAGCTGTTAGTAAAACCTAGAAACGTTTTCTCTGATAGATTACAGCATCCATTGGGGGCTCAAATCTTGAAGCAGCAGTTAATTTTGGTAAACAGTTGATAGTTGTGAAGATAGGAATTCCCAAGAGACTGGAATTTTTAAGCGAAGTGTTTCTATGACATGAAGTAGTGGTCTGCTTGTGACAGAAACTATTGACTTTTATGTGACTGATCCTAAATCTATCAAATGTTTGCTACCTTTATCCTTAGTATTGAGCTTTGATAGGATTTCATCTTTTTTCTTCCTGCAGGATGGGTAAAGTTGAGAAACTTAAATTATACCCCTATGTATTTAAAAAAATAGTTAACTAAGTTACTGTAGAACACCAGTAGTAACAGATAGCATTACTTCGGCATCCTTCTCCTGCTACATTTTAGCTTCAAAATGAAAATAACTTTATAGTTCCCGGGGTCTTCTAGCACCAGGATAGCGTAAGAAACTTTGGGCCCAAGTCATGTATCAACAGCCTTATGATGTTTCCCAGGCTGTAATTTTATCATATTGGGTAATAGACTCAGGATGAGTTTTGATGGGCTTTAAAAACCGATGGCCACATTAGACATAGAACATGAGTTTCTCTTCTAATTCCAAATTTTACCATGCAGTTTCCTTGACAACAAAAAATTCCTTAGAAGCTTAATTTCTCTTTACTACAACCATGACAGTCTAGCAGTCTTTTCACAGTGTTAACCATGCTTTTTTTTTTTTTTTTATTTTGGCTTTCTGCTTGTCAGACATTCCTGTCTGTTTATATGCTCTGGGGGACAGCGTCTGAGACTGCCTTTGGCATCTCTGCTTCAGTCTGATTGCTGGAATACCAATAGCTTCCTTTTTTAAGTTACACATGAAGAACTGTTTTCTGTTGCATTGCAGTTTGCTTATTTCGGGACTGCTGTGTAACTTAAGTTGCGCAGCAGTGAGAGGCAATCCAACTTTTAAGAAAATTAATTCAGGTTTATTTGTGCAAGAGTTGGATTGAGGCTTTTTCCCCCCCTTTGACACAAGTGCTGAACTAAAGTGTTTTTATTTTTTTGGATTTTAGACTTAAAATTAACACTTTCATACTTTTAAAAATCCATTGATTTAATTGTTACTACCGTGGTTAAAGTTCTGACTGAAATCATACAGGCTTCAGTAAAAATCTGGGTATCAAACCATTGCAAAAACAACTCTCTCTTCACAGGTGGCTCTACATTTTGTGGTATTGCATCGCTGTGTTTGATGGGTAAACTGGAGGAAGTTTTTTCAGAAAAAGAACTGAACAGGATAAGAAGGTGGTGTATAATGAGACAACAGACTGGCTACCAGGGACGACCCAACAAACCTGTAGACACTTGCTATTCCTTTTGGGTGGGAGCAACATTGAAGGTAGAGTACAGAACAGCTACAGCATAGTTACTGACTTGTTTTGATTTCTTTAAGTGTCTTACTGTTTCTTTGCTTGAAAAAGTTACATGTTTGGCACAAGCGCATGTATATCCACAGACCACTATAAAGGTCTCTCATCCTGCAAAAATGCAGGATATGGAGGTTTACCAGATTAGCGTTATCTCTGCTGTCACTACTTATCTCATAAATAGGGCCTATATTTTAGTATTAAAAATATATTAATATTTAGCATATTACTGTAGTGGTCTAATTTCTTTTCAGCTCTTGAACGTATTCCAATATACAAATTTTGAGAAAAACCGAAATTACATCCTGTCAACTCAAGATCGCCTTGTTGGTGGATTTGCTAAGTGGCCAGATAGCCATCCAGGTAAACTTAATTTTCACAGTTACGGTGAGTATGTTCTAAGCTGGAAATACATTCCATCAGTCAGAGATCCGAGAGGTGTAAAGGAAGTTTTCACATCAGTCTCCCTCAAAAAATTGGAGGGGAGGGAAAAAAAAAACCAAAACACCTTAAAATGTAGTGAGATTGTTGTGATTTAAGTGGAAGGAACACAGTGGTACAGTTTTTCCCTTTTCAGCCACAGAGCAAGTGAGCTATTGTTTAGACTATTGCTAAAGGTCTATCACTTTTCTGTTCAGAGCTGAACAAGCCTTTACATATGTATTTAACTGTCGTAGTTAAAGGGAATGTTATGCAGTGGGTATCTCTGTAGATCATCTGAGTAAAATATTTCAAAAATTGTTTCCTTAATAAAGGAATCTTTAACACTTATTCAGAAGTCATTGATGTACGTAAAAAAGTCAAAGTTTACATAGTTAGATCTTAATGATTTACAGATTGTAGTTACACATAGCAATTATACAGAGTATATCTGAAAGTTAATTATTATCCTTTTGGACTTGGATAATTTGAAGTAGTGAAAAACTTGAAAAGATGCTAAAAACTTTTAATTTGAAATAATTTTAAAAGATGCCAGAAACCAGTGAAGGCATTGCAAGCTTGTGAAAACAAACCTTGTGCCTCTAGTGTTGCTCAGTGGCATTTTGTACAGGGAAGATAAACAGTCCGTCAACCGACCAAAGAAGATAAAAATGTAGTCCTAATAAAGGATGAATCTGTGCTCTGATATTTCATCCTTTCATCATTTTACTTTGAACAACAGTTGAGAATTTTTCAAGGTGGACCCACACTGAAAACACAGTGCTTGTGATAAACGTGCTACTCACGCTCCCCTGAAGGCCAGTTTAGGATTGCTGAGGACTTAACTGAATTTACTCTGCATTATATAGATCAGTCAGTATCACTTGGAGGAAATATTTCTGTTTATCCTGATGAACCATTTACTTAGTGAGCTAGTAATTAAAAAAAAAAACCTGCTTAAAAGCCCATTCATGTGCAAAGTTCCTTAACTTGTCTTTTGGCATAGGTGTGACTGTTTGAGATAAGATTTGAGAAAGGCAAGACTACTAATAAAGCTGTTTTCCTTTGATTTGTGGTGTTTCAGCCTGAACACTGCTGTTGCCTATAAAGCAAGTTTTTGCTGTCTCTGTTGTTTTGTTGTGTAGGTGGGCTTATTGCTGCATTCTTTCCTCAGGCAGGTGGTGACATAAGTCTGTTCATGTTTTGAAGGAGAGTAAAAAAGTTTATGCCGTTCTAATGTGAAGAATGACTATAAATGCAGCATTGCAAGGATTGTTTCTATGGCACTGTGATTTCCTTGTCACACATACAAAGCTGAATTTCCTGCAAGCTAGTATCTGAAAGGCAAGCTGTCTTTTGATCATTGTATGTCACCACAATAAAAATCTCACACTTTACTGACATCAGGTGTCTGCCCAGATCGATTGCTCTCAAAAGCCTACTGTTGATTAAGCGTAGAGAGTCTCAACTTCAGTGTAAATGCAAAATGTGAAGGTAATGAGTGGTATGGGTCATCTTGCAAAGGAGTTAGTAGTTCTGTTGAGACTTAATGTGGACAGAAATTATTAATTCTCCTTGAAGCATTTAGCATTTGTAAAGCTGATAGTAGTAGCCTCAATTTGGTTTGCTTGCAAAACTCAGATGTGACAGAATATTCCAGGCGAAGTTGGCAAAATAAGAGTATGCTGTTTTTTCCAAAGGTGTTTTCTAAGGTAAGTTCAGAATTTGAACTTCTGTAGCTCCTACTTAATAAAAAGCTCTGTTTAAATTTGGATAGTCAACCTGTCTTTGCTGTGCAATAATGTTCTTAGGAAGAAGACTAGAAGAAATTGCAGAAAACAGTTAAGGGCTTGTGATAATCTATATATTACATGGTCTTCCAAAGTTGCAAATAATTTTTCACAACTAGTGTTTCAGGAAAATATTATTTTGTAGTCATGATGTTCCCATGCTAACACACGTCCAACGTTGTTGCATCTGGAAGCCAGTAGCATTATTTAACACTTTTTCTTGATTTAAAATACTGTTTGGACCAGTGTGCTTATTGAGCACTAAGCTCAGAAAACTTTATTGCCCTTCAAAATGAATCTAAAAAGTCAGAAGACTCTTAAATGCTAGTAATCCTCATGAAAACATGAGCTTCTGGGTGTCACTGTAGTAGTAGTATTACTGTTTTATAAAGCAGGCACTGAAGTAGAAGGGAGATTCATACCTCAAACCAGAACTGAACACATACTGTATTTGTTGTGTTCTTTGTTTACAAGTGACTGATAACGTATTTCATGTTAAGCAGTTAGATCCGCTACCTTGTGTTAATACTACTTGTTACAAACATTAAACCACATTAATGGGGTTTAATGGAGTTAATTTTCTCCCTAGCAGCCATATGGTCCTGTGTTTTGGATTCATGACCAAAGCAGTGTTGGAAAGGCACTGATGTTTTAGCTGTTGTGGAGCACGGCTTACACAGTGTCAAAGCCTTTTCTGTTCCCTACACTGCCCTACTAGTGAACAGACTGGGGGTGCACAAGAAGTTGGGATGGGGCACAGACAGGACAGCTGACCCCAGTGACCACAGGAGTACCTCATGGCACATGGCATTGACTTAGCAATAAAAGTTGGGGGAAGAAGGAGGAAGGGGGGGATGTTTGGAGTTGCAGTGTTTTTTCTGGGAAGTGGCCAGACACCTGTTGCGTGAAAGGGGCAAAGCGGTTTTGGCAGAAGATAAACCCCCTTGCGTTCTAACACTCGTCACCGAGGTGGGAGACTAGGTACAGCTAGGTTTAAATTCTGAGTGATGCCCAATTCAGCACTATCAGTCCAATCATGTTTAATATGTATTAAACTATTATGATTTGGATACACTAATAGTGGACTGCACCTTCAGTCTAGTCATGCTCATGAACTAGCACGGCCACTCTTGAGGCTTTGGTCGCGTTCAGTGAGAAACCGAAACGACTAGCTACTTAAACAGTGCCGTTTATTTAAACAACAGATATATAGGTTCTTAGGATTGCCGGTGATAAATACAGTGTCTGCAAAGCATGGGCAAATGAAAGTATTGTTACATATACAAAACACATGACAGACTTATAAACGATACAGCCTGGCTATAAATGTAGGAAAGAGATTCTCTAGAGACATTTCTAAGTTTCCCGACAAAGCACTCGGTATAATCAAAGTCTTACCCAAAGGCGTCCCTGTTGGGGGGAAGAAAGGCTCAGCCCATCGGCTGATCCCAGAAGTCAGTGATGGAATTCTTTCGCGATGGTGTCTTCCCTGGGTATCCCCCCTCTCTTGGGCTATTTTTATACTATTTGTTATCTTCAAGGTGGAGTTTGAGTGACTTTAGTCATACATACTTTTATTATGATTGGTGTGAAATTCTCTTGCTTCACAATTAAAGGTATAGTTTACGAGAAATTCAGGGCGCAGACTCAAGAAGGAGTGGTCGCACCTCGGAGGCGGGTAGCCTTTGGGATGGAGGAGTGTTTTGGTATTACAGTGACATTATAATGAGCAAAGTTCATACAAAGGACAGCATTTCATCAAAATTTGACAAAATGTTGGCTCCGAGTATCGAGCAGGCAGCTAATTGGCAGCTTATCTGTTTCATGGTATCATCCCATTCCTGTATCTGCTATACGTCATAAGGTAAAGCCGCGGAATAATTGCATCCCACCCTGTACCTTGTGTAGCTTCACAAGCATCCTTATCAGGGAACCGCGGATGTTTTACTCTTCATGCCGTCTGCGGCTGTTTTCTACCTCAGAAGCCTCTTGATTTTATACTTTTCCTTAATGTGTGAACAATGCCGTACTTTTGTATTTTTAGCCAATTTAGTAATTATTCCACAACACCTCTCTGCCAATGGGAGGTAGTGAACAAGTTTCTTATTTTGCTTTGCTTGCACCCGCAACTTCTACTTTCCCCGTGAACTGTTGTTCTCTCAACCCATGGGTTTCTCACATTTACTCTTCCTTTCTTCTTCTCCCAGTGGGGGTGAAGGGGGGGAAGTGAGTGAGCAGCTGTGCAGTGCTTAGCTGCCTGCCAGGATCAATCCACAACATTTTGCTCGAACACATACCTAAGCGATTTGGGGTTTTTTTCAGACTAGTGCATAAGTCATGACTAGATTTAAATAAACTTTTCTTTTAATTACTAGATGTACTGCTGCATGCACCAGGAGGTTGTACTGCAACTCTGATACATCTCGCTTATTATCTTTAAATGATACGCAGTATAAAAGAATTGGGAGCATGTGTAAATTACAGGTTGTGCAAGAGAAAAATCAAGAGGTTAATGTAAGGGTGAGAGGATGAAAATAAGTGTGTGCAATTCCTACATGTAAAACACTGAAGTGAGATGTGCTCTGGTAGAAGTATAAATACAGCATACTTCATTATGTTTTTAAGACAGCAGCCAAGCAGTTGGGAGGTTGCATGCTGCATTCTGCATTTGAGTTACTTATGAAACAAAATGTTTGGACCTATGTTTTTTGACCTTGAAAAGCTTAGTGTACTTCATGGCTTGAAACAGAGGAGTATACAGGCTGCATATGTGTTTTGGCTAGAACTAACTTGAGTATTAAGTTAGCATGGATTTGCACAACTGTTGAACTTTGTGGTTAAACCCACGAAATAGCCGTATACAGGTAATTAGGTTTGTATATGGTTTTTAGTGCATATCAATGCATCTGTCCACCGGGGTTAACGTATGGTATTTCCTGAAGTTGAGGTCTCCTTGCCTGACATACTTTCTACAAGGTCAGTAGGGACTGTATGTGCTGAGCGTGTTTTTGTCTGCTGTTTTGTCTGTTAGTGCTGAGAAGCAGAAGTCTTCTTCCAGAATCTGTCTATTCAGATACGTTCTTGTAATACCATTTTAATCAATATGAATTTACTGAAAAGATTACTAAATGTTGAGAATTTGTAAGGACAGTTAGGCAATTGTAAAGGCATATTAAGTTCACATCCTCTTTCCATCTTTAGCTTGTGATTTCATGGCTTGCTGATGCCTGGAGGAGGCATGCTCACTTCTCTTCCTCCCAGCTTCCCCAAGTACAGCTGCGTATCCTTTCCCCTTTTTTTGCACTAGCTTTGGTGTATATCAAAACCTTCTGCAAACCACTTTAATTCACTAAAATGTCAGAAAACTGTCCATTTTTTCCTGCTTGGGTTAATTTTCTTCCATCTGTTTTCAGTTGCTTTAGGTCATGGAGGGTGCTCAGCAAGCTGTAGTGCTGGTATAAGGTAGGCAGCAGGAGCAGCATGGGATAGGGGAATAAGAGCATCCCTTTCTGGTCGCAGTCATCTGTTATGGCTGATCAAGCCACCTCATGAATTCCTATCCTTAGAGTGTTCTCTCAGGAAGGGGAGAAGTTTAGGTAAAGTAACAGCTTCTTTCATACGTCTAAATCTTGCTGTTTGGCAGCTATTGGCACTGATTTTGGTGTTTCGGTAGTCAGCTGTTCATCAAGTAATCAGTCAAAAAAAATCTTTCATGTTTGGAAAAAAAAGCAGTTGTTTTGTGAACAGAAATTATTTCCAGCTCCTCAAATTTCCTTTGCTGTTTGGCCTGAGCACTCAGAAGAAATAAAGTAATAGGCAAGAATTGTTATAAAACAAAACTAGACTCTAGTTTTAGACATTGCCGACGATCAGTTCATGCTGATGGCTTTCGGCAGAAATTGATTTCTTCTGTCAGAACTCATGTTTAAAATGTAGCACCAGTTTGTTTTCCTTGGCTGTAATTATTATGGGGTGTTGGAACACTTGGCTGTGACAGCCTGACGTAAGTTTCTTTTTCTTTTCTGTCCTTCTTTCAGATGCTTTACATGCCTACTTTGGGATCTGTGGTTTGTCATTAATTGGAGAATATGGTATTTGCAAAGTTCATCCTGCCCTGAATGTAAGCACAAGAACCGCAGAGCGCCTTCATCGTCTTCATCAAATCTGGAAAACAAGAAATCTAAAGATGGGACACACCTCTCTACATGACTGATTTAGACTTGAATTAGTTCTGGTAGCATAATTGTAGCCCAAGGTTAAAAGCCATGTATAACCAATGTGCTCTTTTAAGTGCTGGAGTCATACAATCAGATCTGTGTTGCTGGCATCACTTCGATAGGGGGTTACCTTCAGCAGGTTATTCTGCATTGTGAAAAAAGGAAATATTTTGATTATATAAAATTTTGTCGCCGCAGACTGTAAATGGCTCTTCAAATGGCTTTACTTCTAAGAAATCCCTTGAGGCGTTTAAACTTCATTTCTTTAAATTTGTGCATACTGTGTCAAAAATATATAATGGGGAAGTATTTTCAAAATCTGTTTACATATCATACAGTATAGCACAGAACCTTGGAGTTCTTTATGATCATAAAGTTTGACATATTTTTGGGTAGAGAATCTCCCATATTAAGTCTCTGTTAAAAACTATCTTTTATGGTCTACTTTCAGATTCCATAAACTTTGTTAAAAAAAAATAAAGTAAATAAAATTATTTTGTGCAATATACTGGACTTCTAAAGTTGTGTGGTCTTACTGAATGAATATCATAGTTCTTCTGAGTAGCTTCTACATAGATGAAGTGGATCATTAGTCAGACAGAGTTTTTATCTGAAATACTCTCCATGTGAAAGTCAATGAGAGTATAGCATATTGATGTATGTCAGTAAGAGATATTTAGCAGAGTCTTTTGGAAGAGTAAGTAGGTGTGTTCGACAGTAGTGTTAGAACCTTGTTTCTGAAGCCAAATCTTCACAATACGTTAAAATTTTACAACTCCACTCTAGTTATTTTTTTAGACGTATTTCCCTTTTAGTTTGAAAAAATTCCTAGTTTCTTAACCACTCTGTGTAAAGAATGAAACATTGGACTTTAAGTGACAAGGGCATGCTGTTGGGGAGATGATGAGCATTCTCAGCTTATTTAGTCGTAGCGCCTTACTTCCTTTGCTTGAAGTGCTGCTCAGAATCAAAGAAGTAACTGTGCAGCTGTTGGTATTTGTGGCAGGACGGTTTGTGCGTTTTAGGCATTCAGTTGACACCAGGCTGTCTTTCTACTTGCCAGTCATTAAGGCACATTGTTTTTTCTAAAGGACTTTCAAACACAGATAGCTGAAGATCTCAAGCCAGCTGAGGTAGCTTCCCTGAACTCTGAGGTTTTGGGAGCAAGCGAATCCATTAGAAAACAAACAAACAAACAAAAAACCACTCTTGGGCTAAAAGTTATTCAAAATAGTATTTGCTTGTCCTTGATGTCAAATGGTGGCCACAAATTGACCCAAGGTAGGTTGGGGTGGGTTTTTTTGGAATGTGGTAAAGTTACAATGAAGATATGTGATTGTAGCTACCCATCACTACCTGTGCACCTCTGCCTTGCTGGAGTACTGTCTAACAGTTTATTAGCATTTAGTACACCCCTGTTAGAGGAAGTAGCTGTGAATTTTAAAAGAGTTGAAGAAGGTGCTCTAAGTCTCTGCTGGGAAACAGCCCAAATATTGATACTTTTTTCCTTTGCTTCACAAGGAATGATGTATTTGATTATCTTGGGGTAAATCTGGACTTGCAAAATCCTGAGCTTCCCTATTTGTGACCAGGTTCTCATCTGTGAGGGACATCAGGGTAGAGAAGCAGAAGTATGTGGACAAAAATGAAAAATCATATTCTGTGAACAACTAGCTAATTTATCATGGCAGTATTCTGCTTCAAAAAGCAGCTCGTATTTCTTGCTTTGGTTTCTGTGTCTGTAAGCTACCTTGGGTTGTTTATATGGATTATACATTTCACATCTTAGGCCCCGGTTATTCTACAACTTCCCCCCCTAACCCCCCCAGCTAAATAACAGTGTCTTAAAGGCTGAATGTTGACAGCAGAGTTATCCTTTTCTAAAGGTTGCAGAAGGCGTATTTGTTTCCCATTAACTCCCATGGCTTGTTCTGCAGCCAACAAAATGTGTATGCCATCACCCCACACTGAGAATCTAATTCCTTTAATTGGTTTGAAATATTTAATCTTTTTTAACTTGACAAAATTCTGTGATAATAACCAACTGTGCATGCATGATTTGCCATTCTTAAGGCCGTAATTGATGTTGGGCAAACAAAATTCCAACTGACTTGTGCAGTTAATGCTAGATTGCATTGCCTCTCCTCTTTTTGTGGTTATCATGTGTTCTGACTAGAAAAATGTTAAATGATAAACTGATGAACAACAAGTTCACAGATAAGAAGAACAATCCGTAACCTAAAATCTCTTTTAAAAAGGAGGCGTCCAAATGCAGCTAAAAGGTAAAGGTGAACTGTGAAGCTTAAATGTAGATAGAAAAAGCAAACCACACGATTGCTATCCACCTGTAATAATGCCGTATTAACCATAGCTTTACATAGCTGAGGCTGAACCTAAACAATAAATTAAATGGCTCTACCGTATGCTTGGGGGTGTAAAAAACATCTTGGCTACTAGGGCTTTGCACTGTGCAGAACAGCTACCCTGCCACAACCTTTTGATGTTCTGGCAATGGTGTCGTACAACAGACCCGCTCCCTAATTCTTCCTGTTTATCAAAGCTGTATTTGTAAAATTGATGCCTTATGTAATCCTCAGCAGCACCCAAGACTTGCGGATTTTGGCTTAGTCTGACAAACGTATGCCAGCTGGGTGCCCCTGTCTTACCTGAACGGCTCACAAACTATGTCTGTGGCTCTACCTCCTCTTCCAGGAAAACAGCTGTGAACTGGCTTGCTGAGCGAAGGAAGTTAAATGTATCCTTTCAATAGGATCAGAGAACTGAGGTTTAAAACATCGTCACTCAGGCTTTCATAGCAACTTGATTTGTACATAGCTGCTGCAGATTCGACGACACCATTTTGGAAGACTGTTTCTGCGTATGTTTGTATTTATGAACTTTTCATCTTGAGAAGTTTTGTTCTAGGTGGAACAATCATCACCTGTGCAAAAAACTAATTCAGTGCCCAATATTGGGCATTGAAGAAAAATATGTTGAAGCACATACTAAGTCTACCTTGCTCCATGCTCTAATACCCTGTAACAAAGTAAAAGACAACCTAAAAGGAGCTGAA
Organism: Stercorarius parasiticus; assembly: GCA_013396915.1. Taxonomy (NCBI): domain Eukaryota; kingdom Metazoa; phylum Chordata; class Aves; order Charadriiformes; family Stercorariidae; genus Stercorarius; species Stercorarius parasiticus. The sequence continues at coordinate 157,077 of VWZL01003262.1, forward strand.
GAAGCTACGTCAAGTATGCTATTCGCCATGGAAGCCAGTCTCAAAAATGAAATATCCCTTAGAAACAACAGTGTTCCCAGAAAAACACATTTCACCTTTGTAGTGAGTCCTCAACCATTTAGTTTGGGGTCACCTTGTGTAGAAGGGGAGGAACAGTGATTTCCAAAGTCAGAGCGTTTCTGGACGGCCCATCTCCCTACATTTCGGAAGAACCCTGCTATTGGTGACCCTGTGGATGTAGAAGACTGGCTGTCGGGACGTGAGAAGGAGAGAGACCCCCCACGTAAGGAGATCCTATTGCTGCAACTAAGATGTGAACTGTCTTTAAAATTCATCAGCTGAATGAGTTTAGGTTGGTGTCAGAATCTGTATTCTAAGAAACTCTTGTTTTGCTGTTGCAAGTAGAGACCATTAAGCAAGTTTTCCTCACTTTAGACAAGCACTGGGTGAAAGAGAAGTCTCATCATCTTTACACTAAATGGCTACTAAATTACTCCACTGAGTAGTTACAGTATGTCATAGATTTACACTTTCAGCCCACCATCTTAAAGCTTTTGTCTTCCTTGTCTGTGTTTGCCTGATTAGTTTCTGAATTTAATAAAAATCAATGAACTGTTGCTTTTGGAAGCAAGAAAACTCTATTATTCCTTGTGAGCTGTAGCTGTTGTGGGGTGGGGTTTTTTGCAAGCCAGTCAGATGTCCTGGGTGAAGAACTGCCCACACAGCATCTTCTCAAAGGCACAGAAAATGACAACCTCCAAGGGTGTTCAAGCTGAACCCACTAAAGGCAGCAAACTCCAGACTACTGCTTTGGTTTAGAGGCACTGACAAAGTGCCTTGTTTGATAACTTGCAGTGTGAGGACATCCTTTAAAATGTCCATCTGTAGGTACAAGGTCTGTACTTGGGTTTGGGACTGGACAGAAGTGGCCATTATCACTAGAGAACGAGCAGGATCCTGAGGAAGGAAGCGGTCCTGCCTCTCAATAAAAGGGAAGTTCATCAGGGAACAGAAAATCCATGTGAGACCAATCTGCAACCTCTCACTTTGAGAATTTCAAAATGTGCATGGGAGGGGAAATGTTTGTGGTAAGGAAAGAGCTTCCAGCTTGCCAGATTAGGCTGTTTACGTTAAACTCACAAATGAAAGGAGGGAGATGGGCATGTGGAAGTCTGTGTCTTGACAGACTTCCACTTAGTCATGTATATGCGTAAAGGTGGCTTCTGTGCTGACGTGCAGCAGTGATGATAACCAGGCTCTGGTATGAGGACCTGGAGCTCCTCTGTACACCAGTTAAACCAACCACCTCACATGCTTGCAGTCTGAGTTGAAATACTCGTCGGAGTGAGCACAGAGGCCTTCATGAAGCTATTTCTGCAAGAGACACGCCGGGGTTTCCATCCAGACCTCTCCCCGTGTCCCTTTTGCTACAGCACATCTATCAGAGGCTCTGCCTCACCCTGGGAGGGAAGACTCCACCTTATCTGTTTATGGGGAATCTGCAAAAGGACGATTTGACATGAAAATGACAGAATAGAAGCCAAGGCACAGCTTTCTGTTTTTCATCACCCACCCACCCTGAGTGCTTTGGGAAAGGAGTGGTGCTTATCTGGCCTAGAAAGCTAAATAGGCAGGACTGCTGTTGAAATTACAAGCTGCCTTAGGGTATTTTAAAGGTTTCCCTAAGCACTGAGCTATATTTATTTGCTGGTATGCTGTCCAGGAGTCCTCATTTAGCAACCTTCTTTAAATTATGACCATGCCTTACAAAAATAGGCTCACTTTACAAAATTACATTTAAATCTCGAATCCAGCCTTCGTACTGCATATTGTATGTACCATTAAAGCCTCCTTTAACTTCAGACCCATTGTGGAGGAGCATCACGCTGAGTGAACCTGCTGCCCCTGCTCCCCCAGGGAGCTTTCACCAGGGGTGCTCTTTCACACCAGGTTACACTAACAATTGTCGGGAAAAACATAGGGACAGCTGACCCTGCCTTGGGGCAGTTTGGTAGCTTCTGAAAGACGCTCCTGGACTGTTTTTTACAGTTCTTTAGTTATACTTCAACGCTATAATTTTTTTTTAATCCACCCTCTCCCCCTCCCAGCCTGCAAACTCTGAAATTAAGGAGAGTTTTTTCTGGTGGGACTGTTTAACGTAGTGCTGATCTGCAAGGTGCATAGGTGGGAATCGGGGCAGGGTGTTTCTATAAATAGCACAAAGGTACTTTAGAGGAAATCGTTAAGTTTTAGAAGGACTGGGCATATTTTCACTCCAGCCCGTACACTTGTGCCATACAGATCAGCTGTTCCCAGGCAGTGCTGGCTGCCCAGCATCCTTCTGAAATATGTAGCTCCCCGGCTGGGGCCAAGGACAGGATTCTGCTGGAGCTGTGTCTGGATGAGGCTTTCCAACACAGACACAGGCCTCTTCTATATTTTTGTATATGGGTCTATATATAATTCCCTGTATAAGGCCAGACAAAGTGCGTCCTGCAGAGTGGTGATAGCATGTGCTCTCTGTGGTTTCCCAGTTGCTATAGATAGCTTCCTACACAGACCACACAAACTGCTACTGCCATCAAACTTGTCTGAAGGCTCCGCGCCTTGACATTTGTCTTCAGTGTAAATAGACTCCAGCCTCAAGCAACTTCCTTCTGCAGAAGGAGGAGCTGCTGGTAAGGGCAAGGGCTGGGATGGTGGGCACCTGAAGTAAAGGTGTAAGCTGTGTTAACGAGGCGAGCCTCCCCGGACACATGCAAGTCCTGTCCCCTTCCCCTCAGCCGCCCCAGGCTTATCCCAGTTTTTATTAAACGTAGATACGAAGGACCAGCTGAGGCGCATGTTCTCTGCTTTGCCTGAGATGCACACCCCTCTGTGCTGAGGGGTGTTCCCGGCTCTGAGAAGGAGTTGGGAATGGCAGGTGCGGTGGGAAAGCAGCTCCCCAGCCCTGTACCGTCTGAGGCGTGTTCCTGTGCTCGGTGCCCCTCAGCACAGGACCCAGGCAGGCACCAAGCCCACGCTCATGCCCCGCAGGTCTCTGTGCATGGCAGCAGGAAGGCTCCCAACGCATTTCTCCTCCTGCTCACGGGTGGCGCTAACTCTGCCTCTCCCTCACCACCCGCCCGCAGCCCCTCTGGGCTGTTGCAGGCTTCCTCACCTCCTGTGACACCAAGCCGTGGTCCAGGAGCCACAGAACAGGGAGGCTTCACAGGTCCCCGCATGAAGCAGAGGCAAGCACACTGCTTTTGGCTGCAGCACAAACTGCAGCAAACACGCAGACCGGCATTTGAGATGTGACGTAGCGCGCGTTCCCCGGGGATTGCAGTTTTTTAGGCAGGAGACTCCACAGGCTATGAAGAGCAACGGTTCCCACGATCTCCCTTCTATAAAAGGAAATAAAAGTCTGCAGCAGCTGTTGATCTGGTAGCCAGTCTGGACTGGATCCCCCTCCCATCCCCTTGCTGGATGCCCAGCCTGTTCCAGCGACCTGCAGATGACTCTTGCCATCAGAACAAGATGAGCTTTTTGATGGCAGCCAGATTTGGAGGGAACAGGAACGTAAAGGAAATCTTTTTTTTCTTTTTTTTTTTTCCTTTCAAAAATAAATGTCCCCATGTCAGTCGCTCTGGTGGAGGGCTGTACACTGCAAACACTGGCAAAGGAAGATTCAGACACTTCCGAGGTGCCTTGTCTTGCAGGCTGAGACAGCTCTAGCCTACACTCTTCTGCTCATCTGCTGGCATCAGTCAGGAACAGATTGTTCTTGATTGCTTTAAACTAATGGTAAATAAATAAATAAATAAAACCAAACAAGGCTAAAATGTCCTTTTGCCAACATAGTTTATTTCACCCACCCCAGCTCTACATGAAAACAGTAAAAAGGTCATAAATAATGTGATATTCCTAGGCAGTAGGAGAAAGGTTTGTCTTATCTTTAACCAGTTTTAAATCCTTGGCTGGCAAGTTATTTAGGGAGGACGCTGGGAGGAGCCGCCCCTGGCAGACCAACATGCATTTGACTTTCATCTCTCTCCCAGCAGGGCAGAGCGAGCATGCCTCCATGAAGTACAGCGGAATCAGAGGGAAATCTGTCCCACTCAGATAGGCTGCTGCATCAGGGAGGCCTTTGTAAGTATGCCGAGGAGAACTGCTGGAGCTGTCAAGAGGCCTGTAGAAGTCAAAGGAATGAAAAGAAACTTGCATGGGAAACCAGGGAGTTTTCTTTTTCTAGAAACTCCAGAATAGTCCGTAAGTGCCCAGGGTAGTGCCCGGACTCCCATCATCAGGGGTTGTGCTTCTGCATATCACCCACGTGATAAAAGCCACCAAGGTCACGCAGCGAGGTTTGTACTAGCTGACTCTGCACCCTGTATGGGATGGGAACATCTTCCAGAGCTACAGCAAAGCCCTCCGGGCTGTGGTTTTCTTATGCTATGCCCTGTGGCTGGCTCTGCACCTTGTGGTGCTCGGCTCCTCCTGCACCACAACACACGTGGGGAAACAGCCAGAACCACCATTTTGGGGGTTTGGCCCCAAACAGTGCTCTCCTTTCTCCCTGGGCCCCTTGGCCAGCCTTAGCATCCATCTTACATCCAGGACAGATTGCTGCCCCAGGTCCTCTCCGCGCCCCAGACAATGGGACCGGGAGCAGGAATGCCACTGTACTTCACCCTTGGCTTTTTGTTAACACTACAAGGAACAACTGGCTTGGTTGTGGCTTCAGATGAACTCCCCCAGGTGACATTTCTGGCCTTTTCCTCAGCACTGCGCATCCCTTTATATACACAAGCCAACTTTGTTTTAGCCAGCAGTTGTGTGAGGGGTCACCAGCACCTTTGTGGGTCTTCAGAGGGGCAAGGAGTTGCAGGAACTGCCATCGGCACTGTGTTGCCCACCCAGGCCAGGTGGGACAGTCCCCCCACTGCACTGCAGCACTGCAGGCAGGTACTCCAACGGCATAACATCTGCCCAAGTGCTGATCCCAGATGGATGCTGGTGTTAAAATCAGGTTATTGGGATTAAAGGTCTGGAGAGCCTCAGACACCTGGAGGGGACACAGGTAAAGGGTCAGGCTCATTCTGATGCAGTGCGAAGCCGGGAGAGTCAGCACTTGTCTGGCTCTCGCAGGGCTCGGTGGGGTCCACACTGGCCCCACTCTCTGCAAATTCAATCCCCAGGGAGCTTAATCCACTTTCAGTGGGGATTAAAGACTGTATTAATCCACGGGTAAATGCAGGGGAAGAATTTCGTTGCAGGAGCACAGGGCATGCCATTTTGAAAAAGGAAAAGTTAGCTGAAACCTAATCCTGCTGCAGTTAAGCTGAAAGGAAAGTGCAGGAGCCCAACGGATACATTTAAACCTTGAAGGCATAAACTGGACGAGCTTTGTAGAGCGGTGTAATACCCTCTGAAGGCCAGCTGAGTCTGAAAAGCTTTCAGGTCTATGCCGCCTTCGTCAGAGCCTTTGCTGTTACAGACGTACCTCTCCTGCAAAACACACAAAATCACTAAAACATACATCGCCACAGCCACATGCAGATCTCAGTAGCGCTCGCCTTTCCCTTATCTTTCCCTGATTTGCATGTCTCTGATTTCTTCATTAGGCACATTCTTTCAAGTAAATGAATAGAATCAGTAAATTAATAGACTCGAGCCTGCTGTGTTTTGCTCAATTAATATTTGTTAAAACTCTAGATACCCAAAATTCTCTTTATATTGTCAAACTTCATTAACTGTAGTTGTAGCAAAAAATGGCAATTACATTATATATTCATGGTATTCATCATTACGTACTTTAGCTGATTCCTTATAAATATCTAATAACATACTCAATACATTAAATATTAATAGCACTCTACATACTTAACCCATATTTCTTAAATGAGCTTGTTCCCAGGGGCGTGTGATATTGTACTAGTATCACATGGGACAGGCTAGGAGGAAGTCATACATAAAGATAATTTTTCACACAGCACAGATGCAATTTTCACTCCGTACTTTATTTTGAGTGGTTTTGCCTCACAAATATTGAATGGATGTGTTTACAGTATTTGGACAGAGGTCTTTAAATGGAGCAAGGCTAGAGGTAGATAACTCTGGTGTCAAAAAGGTCTAAGCATGCTAGAACAGAAGTCTGGCAGCAAAATACTGTGGATTTGAAATTCACCTTTTAATTTTACTACTTTTGCCTTTGCCAGAGTACCTACATCCAGAAGTAAAGGAAATGAGAGGTACAGGCTAAGGGTGAGACTCCTTCTTCTGGCCATTCGCAATGGATGACAATGCCACAGAGCACCAGCAGAAATGCTTCAGTGTCTCACATTGATTGTTGCTCTTTATTTGCCATATTTAGTGTTACGGGTTTAGTGACCTTTTTGTTTTGCCAGTACATATTAGAACAAAGTATACAAAAATAAATAAAACCCTGCTTCGGTCTGTGGTGATGGGGAGTAAAAATTTCATCACTAAGGAAGGCTGGAGACATTGTGGAGGCAAAAATCAAATTCTCCAACAGAAAGTGAGGATCTGAATCGGCAGCTGCATCACAGAGAGAGATCTGGGGATCCCAGAGAATCACAGGCTAAATCTGAATCCTGAGTGGGGTGAGTGTCAGGGGGAAGGTGCAGGAGTTTGTCTGCTTGAGGTGGCCTTGGTGGGACCTCAGCTGAATGTGGAAGAGACGCAGAAGCAGATGGCTCCCCGACCACTCACCAAGAGACTACAGGTAGCTGTGGTCCTTTTTCTTTCCCAGAGCAGCACAGGTGGGAATGGGGAAAAACTGAAAAATCCCCCTGAGGTGCTTAAAAGAACTGGAAGGTATGGGGTTTATTGCAGGGAGAGGGTTAGTTCTACATGCTTTGAAATACAGTTTGGTCTCATTTGTTCTGCTTGTAAAACTTTTCCAGCCATCAGAAGGTCTCATCTGTTTCATGGCAATTTTTTTTCTGCCAGTGACAGTTCCCATCTACATCACTCCCTGTGGAAGGAAGCAGTTTATATAAAATTCATAAACTATTTACACAAATTCTCTTTAGTATTGCTCAAGCTGGATGCAGGCCTCTGAACACTGTTAAGAGAATAAAAGCAGGTCATAATCTTTACCAGAGACACGCACATATGGATATGCATCAGTGGTGAGGTTTTTTCATCATTTCAAATGTTTGTTCAAATGTCCAATTTAACACTGAAGTAAGCCATACTGAATACTGGCATGATTTTCCACTACTAACATCATCTTTCTTGCCATCTCCGTGGCTCTGGCATTGCAATTGTCAGTGACATCGGAGTCTGAGATGGAAGTGCATCTACACGGATCCATTTTCCCCATGCATACCGTAAAATGGAAGCGCTCCCCCTCCTCCGTACTGAATTATTTGTGGTAGCCCTTCCCGTATCCCAGCTGCAACTGGTTTCAGACATTTTTTATGTAGATTTCCTCAGGTAATGGTGGCCAACAACTTCAAGCGTGGTGTACAGCTGCACAGTGGGGGAAGACCCCCGCTGAGGACACTGCACGGCTGCCAAGGGTGCATGCTTGAGTGGATTCCCTGTATAACGGAAACGGGAAAACACCTTACCATCCTAGGGGAGCAGAAAGAAAAGAGCATTTGAGCAGGCCCCGCTGCTCAGATTTATTTCAGAAGTAGAAACTAAGTTGGAGAAGGAGATCAGCCAGAAAAACTAGGGCTGTCATTGCTGTCCTCAGAGAATCAACATAATTCACAGGTCAGGAAACACAAATTCCCTTCATATTTTAATTTTTATACCAATGTGCCAAGACAAAGCCCTGTGTTGCATGACATTTCACAGGACCAGATTTTCCACTGATATAAAATTATACAAATTATTTTGTATGAGTGGATAATCTAGCCTGTCATCCTAGCTTTTTTGTATACCTACTTGAAGTGATATAAAGCAAATTAAATCCTTCCACTGACTCATTTTAACATAATATGGCATGCTCTGAGACTGATAATTTTGTGACAACCCAAGGTTTGAATTCATTTTCAGACATCCTGGTTCCACAGAAAGGAACCGACCTGAGAGACAAAACAGAAGGAGGAAAAGCGTGAGAAGCAAATTCATATCCGCGATTTATGCGGAACAGGTGAGGAGCTCCCAGCTATTTCTGGCATACAGCCTTACCTCAGTAAAGGTTGTGTAAAATACAGCAGACGGTTACCAAGAGGAGTGAAAGTCCCTGGGCCACCAGCTGCAATGCGAAGCTTCTCCATCTGTCTCCGGCCTTCCGAGCGCACATTCCCCTGTCAGCCCACAGCCCCTCAGGACAAAGACCAGCACAAACTTCCTTCCATCTGAGGGGAGGTGAAGGGTGTCCCTCAGAATGGCTACAGGAATTGATACCTGCTGCAGAGAATAGTCCCAAATTCCTAGCTACCCTGGATCTATGGAGATAGCTCGTGTTAATGATACTGAACGGCCCACAAGGCTCTGCCCAGCCTTGCAGGACTCTGTGGAAATATGCTCTTCTGCAGGGCTGGTGGCAGCAAGCACGGGCATACAGGGGCCAGGATCATCCCAGCAAGAGCAGCTGGGGAGGGTGCCATTGACAAAGCTGGGAAATCAATGCAGAAAGTGGTTTGCGGCATCCCCCTGCTCGCCTATCGCTGGCAGCCACCCAAACCTGGCGTGGTGACAGAGCTAATGCTGAAACAAAACCGCTCCAAGAAAAGAGCATGAAAGAACCATCAGCTTCTTCTACCTTCTCCTGTATCCTTCTTGTCCTGGCTGACTTCATGACTTGAGCTACATTTACATCTCTTTACATATATGGAGCGCTCTAACGAGGAATCGTAGCACACCCCTGCTCCGGAGGACAGCACAATCCAGCTGTGACTGGGGTGTTGATCAATTTATGGAAGCAGGACATGAGGAGGTGAACCAGGAGGGGAACCAGGAACTATATCCTTTCTGTCCCAAGTCCTTGCATTTCATCCCAGGCTGGCCATAAGCTACAGTCTGTGGCAGAAAGGGAAAAAAAGAAAAAGAAAAAGAAAAAGAAAAAGAAAAAGAAAAAGAAAAAGAAAAAGAAAAAGAAAAAGAAAAAGAAGAAGAAAAAGAAAAAGAAAAAGAAAAAGAAAAAGAAAAAGAAAAAGAAAAAGAAAAAGAAAAAGAAAAAGAAAAAGAAAAAAAGAAAAAAGAAGGAAAAAAACTTATCGCACCAGTGCAACAATAAAAATATGAGATAGCAGCCAGAAATTCAGGGCACATAGTTCAAAATACCAGTGTGATTCATGGCCAAAGAATGCCAGACAAAATGGCCAATTCAGGGACGGCTCTTGGTGCCTGCACCAGGGGAGACCCTTGTCTCACAGGCTTTGGGAGGTGGTTGTTGGGGGAGGTTTAACATAAAACGTAGCAAAGCTGCAGTGAGATTCAGGTGCAGATTTGCCTCCAGCTGAAAGGGTTTCAGTGGAGTAAACCGCTGCGTGTTGTCTTCTTGCACTGTGGAGCGTAAAGGGTTGTAAATTCCTTGGCTTTCCCCACAGCCCATCATTACTGAGCAGTAAGGTCAAAGGTATGTTTGCTGCTTGATGCTGGTTATCGTTTGGAGATTCACATTGATACCGTGGTACAACCTTCCTTGACACAGGAACGCCACTGTCGCTGAGGCCGCCACCAGTGCAGTGTCCTGCAGGTGGCTACTGGACTTGAGCAGCCTGGGAGAAGTGAGGGGCTCCTTCAGGTTGTCCTTCATGCCAGCCTTGGCCAGCCCTGCTCTCTGACAGCACTCAACACCGACCCGAAGAAATTAGCTAATATTTCCTACGTGAGTGCCATTTGGTGAGCTGGAACTAGATTAGAGAATCAAAATATCTCACGTTGAGTTAAATTATGTATTGCGGATCTCTGAGCTGCGCGAGTGATGACAGCTGACTGTCCCCTGCGCCGCTGCCCATTGTTTATTCCTGGACTGTTTGCACAAAAGCAATACGTGGAACGCTGAAAGCCTGTCTATATCTCAATAACAAGATATTTGATTAATGAGTCATCTGATACATATGATTGTACTGTATCTAGTAACAGAAAAGTCTGGTAGCTATTAATGAGTCCCGTTTCCTGAGAAAGGAAAGGTTTATTGTTTCGGTGAGTAACCTGTAGAGAGAGTCTGGGATAAGATTACTACCGTATCAGTACACCTAGGAAACACAGCCTCCGAGGGGATACATTATACTGTTACAAAACACCCTTTGCTATGTTTTCACCACACAGGGGTGATGCGCTCCATGGGCTACCTGATAGCTACTGCGTAAGGGTGGCTCGTCCCCTTCCACCTCTCAGTTTGGGAGAGATCTGGTGAGGGAGCCATGGAGGGGCCGCTCACCTGCCCTTTTCCCCCAGGTCTTGGCGGTGGCTGGGACCTCCGGGTTTGGGGCAGTCCGAGACCAGAGGAGGAAGAAATAAGCCAGATGCTGGCTGAAGTGACCAGTGGTGCCTCCACCAGAAGGAAGCTATCGCAGTGGCATGGAGTGGAGACAAGCACGGAGCAGGGGTGCGATGGTCTCAAACACCATTCCCCACCCATCCCATAGAGACCCCTTGCCCACTGTGTCTGAGTACAGTGCTTGTCCTGGTAGCTGGCCCTCTTGACTGGTGCGAATGGTTCAGCGTTCCTCAAGCAACGCAGGGTACTTTAGTTGCTGGGACCAGTTTTCCTGACACAGTTGTACACAGGCATGGTGTATCCATCTCATCTCGAGTGGCAGTATCAGGCCTGGGATGCAGAAAAGTAGGTGATAGAAGTCTTCTTCCTGTTTGAGTTACCCCACAGACATGCCACCAGTCAAATGCAAACTCACGAGACAGATCATACACACCATTATGTGCATTACATTACCAGGTCCTCTTGTCTGCAGATGTGTTTAGACGCCTTTTTTTCATCTAGACAAAAGCTTGGAATTTAAGAAAACCAGATGGAGCCTGGGGACAAGTGCATCATGCTGTACCTCAGCATGCATCCCACTTCAAGCTGTGCTTCCCTCTCTTTGGAAAGAGGCATGCCCACCTTGCATGCTGCCCTGGGCAGACCTGTCTGTGGCATCAGCCCCACATCACAGGCTCAGTGAAGACCCAAGAGTGGTTCATACGGTAACACTCAGATTTGGCGAGACCATGAGTAGGAATAACCTCACCAGCTTTTACCCAGGTCTCGCAGTCATAGCATCTGAGCAGAGACAGCGTTTGTGGGCATCTCGCTGTGTCCTGGACAGTCCACCCACCCTGCTGCTGGGTGGGAGGTTTCCACGGGCATCCACCTTCCGAGCAGCATCCTCCGCGGGGGTGGGGAGCGGAGGTGAGGAGAGCATCTCTCGCACCATGCCGGCTCCCCCCGCCCCAGCCCGGAGAGCACCGTGGGGGGGCCGGAGGGACCGGCGGGGCGTCTCCTTGCCGCGACACGGCCGCCACGCGTGGGGCCATGGCGGTGGCCGCGGAGGGCGGCCGCTTCGGCTACATCTTGGACCTGCTGAAGCGGGAGAAGGTAGGGGCGGGCGCGGCCGGGGAGCCGGCGCTGCGGGGACGCCGCTGCTGCCGGCGGGGGTCCCCAGCGGAGGCGTGTGGGTCGGTGTGGCTGCAGTGAGGCATCCCCGGGGCAGCCGGCGGTGGGGCATCCCCGGGACAGCCGTGCAGGACCGGCACGGGAGAGCCGCAGGGCATGCGCTTGGACTCGGTCCGCTCCTTCAATTCTTTTTTCTTTTTTGGGGAGGGGAACTTGTCTTCAGAGCTGATGCACTTTGGAGGCTCGCCTAGTATTTGCCGCACGCTTCTGAGGCTGTCGGATGAAAAAGTTTGTGTTTTGGGGTTTTTTTTGTTGGGTTTNTTTTTCTGTTTGCCGCCACTGGAGTGGCTGTGGGTGATGCTGGGGTGACTGTGGGTGATACTGGGGTGAAAAGTGCCGCCCCCAGGAAATGATTCAGAATTTGCAAATATTTTGAGGTAAACTAGCATGTGCATTTCGTAGAAAAAGGAGAAGGTGGGGGGTGGGGTGGGGGGCAGGGAATCCAACTTCTTGTATTTGTGAGATGCTGATACATATGAAAAACAGGGAGCCCTTTTGTGCCCTTCCCCCAAGACTCTGCTGCGGTGGGTTTAAAAAAAAAAATGAAGTAGTCACGGCATTTTCAAACTTAAAAATAAGTGTGGCAAACAATGGTGTTATTTGAAAGACCGTTTGCTCTGAAGACCTTCCAGCCCATCTCCAGAGGCTGCTTTCACACCCTGTTTTTTGTGCCTGCCCTTCCTCCCTCTCCCTCTGCCCCGCTCCCTCCTCTAAAAGTCGTGGATGAACCTCTGGAGCGGATGAGAGAGCAGTTTCCTGGGTGATTTTCTGTTTCTCCTTGCCCGGGAGTAACCATGCCTGGTGCTCCAAANAGCCCGACATCTAGTATTTTTGTAGCCTTCTGCTCCGTGCGTGCGACAGTTTGTCCTTCTGCTAACCTGTGGATGCGGTGCGCTTAACCTGCCCCCCACGGCAGCCTGTTACGGGGCGGCGGGGGGGCGGGGGGGGGGCTTTTTCTGTTTGCCGCCACTGGAGTGGCTGTGGGTGATGCTGGGGTGACTGTGGGTGATACTGGGGTGAAAAGTGCCGCCCCCAGGAAATGATTCAGAATTTGCAAATATTTTGAGGTAAACTAGCATGTGCATTTCGTAGAAAAAGGAGAAGGTGGGGGGTGGGGTGGGGGGCAGGGAATCCAACTTCTTGTATTTGTGAGATGCTGATACATATGAAAAACAGGGAGCCCTTTTGTGCCCTTCCCCCAAGACTCTGCTGCGGTGGGTTTAAAAAAAAAATGAAGTAGTCACGGCATTTTCAAACTTAAAAATAAGTGTGGCAAACAATGGTGTTATTTGAAAGACCGTTTGCTCTGAAGACCTTCCAGCCCATCTCCAGAGGCTGCTTTCACACCCTGTTTTTTGTGCCTGCCCTTCCTCCCTCTCCCTCTGCCCCGCTCCCTCCTCTAAAAGTCGTGGATGAACCTCTGGAGCGGATGAGAGAGCAGTTTCCTGGGTGATTTTCTGTTTCTCCTTGCCCGGGAGTAACCATGCCTGGTGCTCCAAAGGAAAATTCAGGTGGCCACGTCTTGTTCCTGTCCATTTTATGCAATACACAAAATCGTTAAGGGCTTCAGGCAAGAAACTCCTTTTGCATGTGATCTCCCCACAAGGGAGTGATGATGTCTGTCCCTTCTCTCACAGTTAAACAGTCTGTGCTGGCAGCCTTGAATCAGACACCCTCTGAAAGAGCATATGCTTTGGTAGACAGCCGAGTTAGCACATTTGTGTGAAATATGCATGTTTATTACAAACAGTGCTGTTCTTTATACATTGAGCATCACATTGCCAAGTCCCACCCTCAGAGACACTTGATGTGCCTGGAGAAAAGAGCAGCAGCAGCAGTTGTCTGACCTTCACAGACTTTCTATCGCGGCGGTCACTGCTTGAGGCTCTCCAAGGGCCAACTCTGAGACCTCTCGCTCTCCACGTTTTCCTTTTGTGTTTCTTTAACTCCGGACAGGGAGTTTAGATTACAGCCCCTTTGTAATTTATTGATGTTATCCAGGAGCTTGTGGGCATTCTGCCGGGATAATTAAGCTTCTTTCTCAAGTGACATAAATCATGCCAGCAAAAGGACTCTTCTGCGCGGTAAACTGTACTTGCTTTGGGGAAGGGTATTACAGCTTAGAGGTCCCAGCACTCCCGTTTTCCCTCTTCTGTCCTCCCATGTCAATATAGCTTTTGCAACAAAGCCTGAGAGCATTAACGTGCTCTGAATTAACTGCTAAGCATCTGGCTTTGACTGAACACAGAACTATTAGAGAAACTGGATGTAATAACAATACTTGACACTCTCACACTCACCTCTCCGCTGCATGGGGTCCCAACAGGTACCACACACCAGCTCTTAGACCCTAGGCATGTGACATCTCGGTGCTCAAATGCTGTTTTCATGCTGGTTTTCCCCTTAGTTTGCCGTTTGAGAGTCAGGCCGCTCAAACAGGGCAAATCGTTATATATTGCTTTTCCCTGGGGGAATGTCACTTCAAAAGCCTGTTACCTCTTTTAACGATTTGTACTAATTACTCCCCTGTGACTCTGTTTCACACGCACAACTGTCACGTTGTACCTGGGACAGAAAGATGCATGTAACACACATTTTAGCCCCAATAAGACAGTCCTTGTGTAATCCATATATCCGTAACATCTGTTCAGGCTCACGACAATACCCTCTGAGATATTCTGGGCCTCTGAGGCACCTGTCACAAACGTCACAGCAGCATCTGAGCACTCCAAAATAACCCTCTGAGATAGATTAACAATTAACTGCATTTTGTGGCAGAGGTACTGAGGCAGAGGGAGATTGTATGACCTTTTTTCAGGACTCTGAAATTCCACCTAAATTCACAGCAAGGACGGACACTCAACTGTCTCAAAATGACGTAATATTCCACAAATGGTTTAGAGGCTTCTTTTTTTTTTTTTCCTCTCTCTTCTTCACTGTCTGTAAGTTTCCTTTTGCAGTAGTCAAACACACAAATATCCCTACAATTATGCATCCTCACTCTGTTCAAAATTGTTTTACTTGCACAGACGTATGTTTTCTTCATTGGAATGCATCTGCTTCTCTTGTAGTATTAACTTAAAAGAATTTTTAGAAAATTCTATAAAGAAATATTTGTGTCTGGTGGGGTAACTGATACCAATACTTGTCATCCATTTTGTAGGCATTTTCAGGCATTTTCCTGTAAGTGGAATAAAATCAATAAACTGATATAAACAAATGTGAATGTCAGAGAGAGGCTAGCAACACTGACACTGTCCTTGTGCAGTAGTTGTTGATTTTGTTGAAATAAGGATCTTGGCATACTCCGTTTTTTTAATCAAATCCCTAGTCCTCTCTGTTTTTTTCCCTCGCTCTTTTGCTTTGTTTTACCCTTGGCATTGTTTGCAGAAACTAACAGTTTGTGATTCAGGAACAGCTTTAAAAATCTTTCTCCAGAAAAAGCACTTAGAGAAATAGATACTACTAAAACCAAGCCGAAAACCCCATATGATGTGAACATGAGAAATGTACAGAAATAATTTTCAGAGCATTTTAAACTCTGCATGCCCTCCACCTGGACGCTGCAGGTGACACTGATTTATTTCCCTCCCTTCTGCTAGGTTTCATGTAGTGACCAATGCACATTTCTCTTGTGGTGGCATTTCAGCTTTTCTCCAGGCGAGGGTAAGGGACAGAGCTATGTGGGGGTGCAAAAACCGAATCTCATGAGGAACCAGAGAGAGGAAATACAGTGAAGTTTACTAGTGGTTGTGGGGGCTGGCGGGTTGCTCCGGGCTGCCTGATTCAGCTGAACTGAAGTTCTGCTCCTCATCTTTCAGAAGATAAAGCTTTACGTATTTCTTGCTTATGTGTAGGAAAGCAGTTTGGGGTTTGGGTCCCTATGAGGAGAATAGCCTGTTACTTTAAAAGCAACTTTCTTTTGTTGATGGAGTATCCAGAAGTGTGCCCAGATTATGTCTGTATTGTGAGGTGTATTTGCGTAAAAGGGTGACTTGGGTTAAAAGAGCATGTAAAGATAACTTGGGAGTTCAATTTCAGGTAACAGCTTAAATTAAATACTGCAGAGGAGTCTGAGTTTGAAATGTAGCAGCTAAGAGGAGTTAAAATCCAACTTGCCTGTCTTCACAGCTTTTAATCTGAGTTACTTGGCTGGGTTAGTCAGCCTGTGTGACAAAGGTGTGTTTCCACAGCTTAGATGTGTCCTCATCACTCCAGTGGTGGCTTCTCTGATGATGGCATGTGACACGGCAAGGGCGAGCTGCCAGCCTTGCCCTCCGTGACAGGGGTAGCTACCACCAGCAGCGCAGGAGAGAAAGCAGCGGGACAGAATAGCCATTCCCCATGTGCTATGTGTGTACTACTCATATTTTTCATGCCATGTTTTTATGTTGTCAGAAACTTGAGTCTGTGGCTGAGCTTCCTGTAAATTTTATTTTGTTTTTTTTTTGAAATTTAAATCTCTTATATTCCAAATCCTTTTAAAAATAACCACTACCTTTCATTTCTACTAAACACTAATAATTTGTTTACAGGTATGATTCTTTCTTAGTTCAGAGTTGGAGGGTATTTTGGTTTGAATGTCACTTTTGGGAAGCTTTTTCATTATAATTCTTTCATGTGCTTGGCAAGCAGTTACAATGCATGGAGGTAAACAGCAGAGTCCTCTGTGTGGACTGTTGTCTATAGCTGCTCTTTGGATCCCCTGCAACTGCAGGTGTCCAGGGGTGAAGCAGAGTAGTATACATGTGGCAGTAAGTGAAAAAGTAAAGATATACTGAGCCGATTTATCACACTTTGAGATGTGCTAGCTACAGATCCTACCCAAAGCTGATTGGAATCCCAATATTCTGGAAGTTTGGTGAGCATAGTCTTTATTGGCTCAGTGCTCTGTGCATAGCAGTGGCTGGTGTGACCTTCAAAACTTGTTTGGTCCAAGCTGATCAGGTTATGGGATCTGTTAGGAAACCCCTCTGACCATGAGGGTTATGGGCCTGTAGCACATCTCTGCAGAGCAGGTGAACAACCAGAATGAAAGGAGTAAGCTTTCGTATTTTTGTTTTATGACAAGAAATCCTCAAGTCGTCATTTTCATTTTGAAACACCCAAGGTCGGTAGGCCTTCACTGGCGGTTCAGGGTGATGCAATTGAAGGATAGCCATCAAGAAGACAAAGATGAGCCTGTGTTCCTGAGCCAAAGCAGGCACACTTCTCTCAGGCAGCATGAATTCCTGCCTTATTGCTGAGTGAATGATAGAGCTTTCAACATGCATGACTGAGAAAATCCTGGGGAAAACAGTGATCTTCAAGGTTCAACTTTTCAGGGCTAAGTAGAGAAGCAAATCCTATCACTGACAATTTACAGAGAGCGAGATGCAGGCTAAAAGCCCACTGCATCCATCCTGGCAGAAAATACTTCCATGGCACAGGGAGAAGAGCATCTCTCTGGTAACTCAGTCCCCAGCACAGTCACACTAGCACAGGAACAAATCTCACTCTTCAACCTGCGTATCTCCATGTCGTCTCGGTGCCGATGGGAGCCTCACACCAGGCCAGTAGCAGCAGTTCAATTGGAAGGGTCTCAGGGTCGAGCCACGGCTGCAAAAGCCACATGGAAAAAAAAAAGTGTCTTGGGTTCTGAGGACCTGACCCCTGAAGGCAGGAGAGGTGTTGCCAGCCTGTCCCGAGCGCTTTGGGGCAGGGCTGTGCTGTTTCATGCAGCAGGACCCCCACCGCTCTCTAAAACCCGGTGTAGGACTTTTTTGGCTTGCTGAAAACCAGTGCTGCATCCTTCTGTGAATTGTTCTGGTGGTTACTGCAAACGAGCACTTGGAAGACTACTGTGTACTGCTGATCAAATTAACAAGCACATCTAACCTGAGGTAGGAGGGAAAATAGGATGACAAATTCCCCTCCAGTTTCTGTCTTGTGCTGCTGTCTTGGGAATGCAGAGCATGCCAGCAATGCCCTGCCAGACCCTGCCTGCTGAGAGGGCAGGAGCGAGTTAGGAAGGGTATGTTGAACTATCTTGGTACTTTCCAGGTATTACTTGATGTAAAAGGAGTGCCTCATTAGCAGAAGGGGTGTCCAATCGATGCACACATGTGGCTGGAAACAAAGCAGCAGGGTAGGTCTGACTTCCATGGCCAGGCTGGTCCTACTAACCCCATCGGCAGAGGCCAACGGCAGCAGTCCCTTCTGATGGTGGTTTGTGCTCTTATCTTTCTAATGTACCAGTGATTCCTGACACTTGTTTTTTTTTTCCCCATGGTACCTTAAAGCTAATGTGGATTTTGGCACTGTGAATGCAGTCGTCCTAGGCTGAGGATGGGTCAAAAGGTTAGTAAAAAAGCATGAGTGCAGAAGGGGGAGTTTTGCCATGTGGAGGCCTTCGAGGACTTCATTGTCCATGTAACACCTTAATGTGGTGGAGGAGGAGGTGGTAATTAAAATCCTGCTCTAAAGTACCCTGAAGCCAGAGCAAACAGGCACACAAACAAGATAATACCTTAATGATCTATTAAAGGGTTGAACAAAGAGTCACTCACAGGTCCTGGCCATAACAGCAGTTGGTGGTGCATCCCAGGGCTGTGGGAGGGCCAGAGGAGAATGCGTGCTCCAGGTTTGTCCACACTAGGAACACCCGCCTCTGCTGGCACCTACACCCCTGGCATGAAGTGCAGAACGGTTTGCCTCACTGTGCCACCAAAGAAAAAATTTCTTCATACTGCTTCCAAGGTGGCAGCAGAGGCAAAGGGGCTTTGTTCTGGTGTGCAGCTGATCGTTTATCTGGACCCAAGTCAACCACTCCCAGTGTCAGCAATAGGTAGGTAGCGTGCTTAATGTAGACAAGGGCTTATTAAGAGCTACATCCTTTAAAGCCTGCCTGTAACATCAGGAAATATGGGGAGAGTAGAGGTGGTTAAGGAATAATATAGTTATTCAGATGCTTGCAAATCATGACCCAAAATGTAGTTGGAAGGCATGTCCTTACCAACACGTTTCCCCCACCAGCTCAGTTAAATGACTTTTTTCAGTCTGAATATACATAATGTACGTTACTGGCATTATCGTAAGCATTTCAAGCACAGCACTCTGTATTTTTATGAGGGTGGTTTCTAAAATAAATGTGAAATAACATCTTTACACGTGTTGTCTAGAAAGTTCTTTGTAGTACTGGACGTGCAAAAACATCACGTCTGTCTTCATGATTTCTGAGTGTATTTTTCCATTTAAATTTCATGTCCAGGCCACTGAAGCCCAGATGTAAATAATGAGCAAAACCCAAATCAGACATTTCAAGCCTGCTTGTTTTATTGACTCATATGGAAGGTAATTCTGAGGGGAAAAAGGAACTTCTTATTCTGACGTTAGTCTTTTAAATAGGCAAGTAGGTCAAACTTAGGGTTAGTCAAACTGACGGCATTTCATCATTCATGTAGTACAGGCTCCATCTGTTTTAATTAACTAAACCTCCTTCCGTTGTGTAATGTAAGGACACTGTATGCTTTCACTCTGAGTTTCCTAACTAGTGATTTTTCTCCTGTAGCCTAATGCTACATTAACTACAGCGTTGTGTCTCCGCCCTTGCCAGAACCTGAGGAAGCTGGAGATTTAAGAGTATTTTTTGTTTGCCCTGGCTGGTGCTGAAAGGGAATGTTTGCTGCACCTTTTCCGATGGAAACGTGCTCCAAGGGGAGGGTAGGAGGTGCAGACAAGCAGAACCACCTCTCCAACATCTTTTTCACCCTAGCTGCCCCCAAATCTGCCCGGAGCCTGCCTACTGTGCCCTCAAAATACCGCGTCCCGGCTCGCTTTCCCGTGCCCGGCGTACCGTGATGTTCTTCTCTCGGGGGAAAGACACACGCACCCGTGTGACATCTCTGTTATCAGGGGGCTGAGTGGGAAAGTACTAAATACCCCCTGCCGCTGGGCTGGGCGACCTTTCCGGTGCCCCTTGGCGAAAGAAAAATTAAAAAAATTTAGAAAGCGCGACAGTTTTCTCTGGGGACCGGGGTGGTGCGGGCTGACGGGGGATG
>VWZL01003262.1:176729-253449 GCA_013396915.1 Stercorarius parasiticus
GGAGAGCTCGGTGAGCGCGGGGGGAGGCGGACGGCGGGTCGGGGACGCCTTGTGCTGCGAGGGGTGGTGGAATTGGAGGGGGGAGAGGGGGTGGAGTGGAGGGGGGAGGTGTTTGTTTCGTGTGTCCCCCCGCCCGTCCCGGTGTACCCCGGCAGCCTCCGCCCTGCGCGGCCGGCGGCGGCAGGGCTCGCAGGGAGACCTTGGGGGCCGGCGAAAGCCCTCCCCCGGAGGGACATCATTCAAATCGGTCTAATCCCGCGGCTTGCAGGGACCAGGGAACCGGGAGGAGACGAGGCGGGCGCCGGGCCAGCCCGGTGTGCCCTGCGCTCGCCACTTGATGCATCTTCCTCGCTCGAGGTCTGGCTGGCCCGTGGCTTCCCCGGCGGGTAGCCCGGCCCCGAGCGCGGCGTGCCAGGTGGCCGCGGGGCCAGTGCGCAGCTGGAGGGCGGCACGGCTCCGCGGGCTGCACGCCCTTTGTGCAGGAAATTAATAAATAAATTAATAAATTAACAACGCCCCCAGCTCGAACTGTCAGCCCCATGAAGTCGAGGCAGTTTCAGTCCTTACATGTGGATTATTACACGGCAGGAGAGCCTGTTGTTTAACCAGCCTGACACTTAATTGCTTTTTTCTTAGGTGTTTTTTGGTTTGGTATTTTTTTTTTCCCTTCTTGCAAAGCGATCAGGCAAGCCGAGTTAAACGCATGGATTCCTATTGTTAAGAAGTATGGTTGCTTTCGTTTCGCTAGGTCCTTGAGTGGGAATTAAGACTACTCCCCTCCTCTCCTCTCCCCTGCAATGCAGACATGACCTAAAGATGAACTGAGTTTGCCTCGTGGCAGCCTTCGCTTCGGTTGAAATGAATGTTGTCAGTGCCTTCATAAATGTTAATTGAGATTTGTTTGCAGTGTTAGCCAGGGGAGTGCCTCAAACCAGCTAAAACTGTGTGCAACGATTATTCTAGCAGAGCTGGGGTTTGGTGACATGGTGACACAGTGACATGCAGCTGTGCGGTAGTCTTGCTGGCTCACATTTTCTGCACTCACACTTGTTTTTCCCCTCTTTCTGTCATGAAGGTTGCCATTAAGGGTATCGAAAGAGAGCTCATCTGCCCAGCATGCAAGGAATTATTTACACATCCACTGATCCTTCCTTGCCAGCACAATGTCTGTCACAAATGTGTGAAAGAAATACTCTTTGCGTTTGAAGACTCTTTTGCTGATGCAGGCTCTGAATCCTCTAATCAGAGTAGCCCTCGAATTAAAATCTCTTCTCCTAGCACGGACAGAATTGACAGGATTAGTAGATCAGGTACGTATCAGAATTTTTGTACGTATTCCTAATTTTATGTATTAGACTGACTTGAGCTGAATGGTATCTGCATTGGTAAAATGTCTTCCTGGTACTCCTGACGCGGTCAAAGAGATGACTTAAGATAGTGCAACTCTTGTTCATTCTGTGGCAAGAACAATGGGAATATTTTTAAGGACAATGCACTTTATTTCATATATAATAGATTTGTCTTTGTGGCATCCTGTAAATCTTTGTAACCATTGTGTTTGTTTATCCCCGTATTTCAGTTACATTGGGATGCAATAGCATCGTGTTCAATAGTGTTTGAGATGTAGTTTTCGTCAATTTTATTGCCTGTTAAGGTGGTTCTCTCAGGTTTGGCCAGCCTAAATTCAGTAGTTCCAGCTTCCTTCTGAGTCTCTGCAGACTTTGCAAATGACGGGTTTGTCCCACCCATTTCATTATGCTTCCAATAAATCATTTTCCATAGATGATGATCATTGCACGGTTGCAGAATTGGAGGACAGGTGACTGTAAGAAGACTGCGCCAACAGCCTCTTTCAGTGTGGTCTGCTCGAAGCTTGAGGAGCACTTCACTATAGGACTCCTCATGCTTTTTGTGATACCACACTAGAAAGACTCTGACAGCCGTCTGTGTAGTCCACGGGTGAGCTGACCTGCTTTTACAGAGGCACATCGAAAGTACTTTGTGCGTGTTACACTTCCTGAAAGGAACCTCCTCTTGGCTTTTAGGCTTCCTTCTGACATAATTATCCACTTTAAAACCACAGTCCGCGGCGCTCTGGAAGAGTCACCCACAAGACAAACCCTAAAGCTGCATCTTGCATTTCATACGTTACTAACGTCATCCTTCTCAGTCTTCAAAGTTCAAACAAAATCACAGTCTTCCAAGTTCAAATGTTTTATTTCACATGCCTCTTTTAAACAACTCCCGAGTTGTTAGTACTGGTACCTTTTCAAATCGGTTTGATAAGCAAATGCGCATCGAACAGCGTTTACTGTAGCTTGCTGGGATGAGGTTTACATGATTTGAGGGACTCCCCACACCAAATGTCTAGTTGTCTTCATTACAGTCCTGTTTTCTCGATGTGGGGCACCCAGCCCCACAGTCGCTGTTTAAGTGACGTACATACATACTGCTTTCTGAGCCCTCATGAAATTTGAATGAAGAGAGCCCACTGGTGTCTGCCTTCTCTCAAGCCCAAGTCTATTCCCTTTTTTCCTCAGGGAGCATGGCGTTCTGGCACGGCATCGAATGCTCAGAGTGAAGCGGCGGCCGGTTTCCACTGCAGCCGTCCTGCTATGGGTTTTCACGAGGAGATCTGCAGAGTTCATTTCGCAGCGCTGCCGTGGTTGCTGACTGCCCTTCTTGCAAGGTTCAGCCTTACTGCTTCCTTCCCCCCTTAATGATGATGGGGCGAGAAAGTTCTAGTCCTGCCCCTCACCCTGAGATACAGGCACGCAAGTTGCCATAGGGGTTGTAATCTTTAAATCCACAGTAGTCTGCCCCCATCCTGGCAAACCAAGGGGAAGTTGTGTGTTATCTCCTCATCTGACGTGCTGGCAGAGGGAGATGAATGCTTTCCTGACGACTTCATGCCAGGTTGATGAGTAGCAAGATAGTGCTGAGGCTTGGAAATAATGGGCTTCCCCCTCTAACCGCCCTCCCCCCCCCCACCCCCCTAAAGAGCAGTAGATGCACATCGCAGGAAAATTGCAATCTCAGACACTTCAAATTTGCAAAATGAAAAGCATATGGAAATGGGAGCTTTAAAGAATGCATTTGGACATTCAGGTTATACTGTCTTTTGCTTCTAATGTTAGAGGAGTTACCGCTCCCTTTCTGCGTGGGGTGTGAGGTTTGCTCTCAGACGTTTGGTACCAGTAGTGTTCAGCCAGCTTGCAGCTTGTATTTGTACAGTTCTCATCTTGCATCTGAAGGGCCCACACTGTGCGCTGCCTTCGCTAATTCGTTTTGTGATCCTTAGGGGAATTTGTAATAAAACAGCCCCATAAGAGAGAAAACATACAGGAAAACATCCAAAAAGTGGGGCCTCACGTGTGTAACAAAAAAAACCACTAGAATTTCTGGTAGCCTTGTGCAGGGCATGTCGCTGTCAAGACATTACTGTTAAATTTGAAAATGCATATGACACCTTGCTCCCTCTGTGGTTTTTCTTTCTTTTTCTTTTTTCCACTTATGGAATCTCTGCTATCTCCATGAGGAGCGTCATCTATTTAAAATGATTTTTGCGTTTAAATTCTTGAGATGCCAGAAGGAACTGGTCCACATTCTGTATTTGTTGTGCATGCACAGCTTGCATTTACAAATACAATTTATGTAAAAAGGCTGGAACTCATTATTTTTCAGTTGAAATGGAGTGTGTGTGCTTCTTAAAATCTAATGTGTTGGCTTAAAAAAAAAATAATGTTGCATGTAAATAAAAAAAAGGATATTTCTTATTGCTAGTCCATTTTCTGTAATGTTAGTGTAATTACCATGTTGGTGTAATTAGAGTAAAGGATATAATATGTTATGTTGTCAACAGTGCGGCACTGATGGATGATGCAAAAACTGAATGTTTGAAATATCTCTCCCTGCCCCTCCTCAAATCTCTTCTTTCTCCCTTTTTCTGTTCTGCCTAAGTATAACAGTTGTTTCTTGTGCTAGGAAATTAAACATTCTTGCCTTTCAGCCCTGCAGTAGTTTAACAGCCACAGGAGAGAAAACAGTTGATGCTTTTCACTTGAGCCATTGCCAACCAATGGTATATCTCATTTTTTGATTTCTAAACAGCTTTCTGTTCATTGTTCGCAGCCTCACAGAGGAGGTCTTTTGGGTGGAGAGGTAGAAATGATTCACTTTTTGTATTGGCTAGAGATAGCCTAGCATTTAGATCTCGAGTTAAATATTGTTGGTTAGCATATAGCTTTTTGTCAGTGGTCAAGTCCACAAAATGGCTTTTGCAGTGAGCAAAGGTACAGCAAAGGACTTCTATAAGGAAAGCTTTTCATTCTGTTTAACACTGACTTAAAGGTCAACTGGACTGGAATTCAGTTAAAAGGGTTGGATTATATTTTTTTTTTGTGTGTATGCGTGACCGAACATATATTGATGGGTGCAAAAACGCCACCTTCTCTCTTCCCTTTTAAGAAAAATCCCAACAGTCACCTCCCCACCCCCCGCTTTTTAATTTCCAAGAGTTTACATGCTTAAGTTTCAGTAAAACTGCTGTCTTACTGGTAGTGAAGTGTAATTATTAGATTGATCTCTGTAACATTGAGAAGTCATGGTTGGCCATCGCTTTTAAATGGAAGGTAATACCTGTTCTTCATTCTATCTGAGCCCGCTTAATTTGATAAAGAAGCAGATTGAAATTTACACCATGTTAATCTTAGTAGGTAGTTCTGGATCTGGCAATTTAGCACGGCACATGAATATATGAAGAAAACTAAATATTTTAAATTGATACACTTGCAATGCATGGCAAGCTTAGTGGCACAGTCAGGTTGAAGGATAGCCAATGTATCCTTGTTTTAAGTACATGTAATTTCAAAACTGAGCTAGTCTGAGCATCTCAGCCACTGTGTGGGTTTGCTAACATAAATACTTTTTTGATGTGATGCTCTGTCAAAAAGGGAAAAAAAAACCCAAAGATCTGTGTTGCCATAATATTGGCAGGCATGTGAGCAATCCATAGATATGTTGTGTCTTTCAAGAAAGACATGAACTGAACTAAACACAAACCTGAATTTTACAGTTGGTGGAGGACAAAGCAGCTAATCGGAAGTGGAAGTTTAAATTGCCTCAGCTGAAGACTGAAAGTGTCATAAAACAAAAATACCATAGGACACCCTCAGAGCTCTTGGAAAGCTGTCCTTATCTGCTCTTTTTGCAGAAAGTACCCTCGATTTTGACAAAGATTAAAGTATCTGAGAATAACATTTTGCAGCTACTGACTTCTCGCATGTTTTTTTTTCTTTTCCTTCTTCTGAAAAATCTGTCCAAAAGCATTAACTGAGTTTGGGGTGGTGGAAATACACGTGTATATTTTTAAAAAGAACATTTATAAGAATCCAGTTGACTTTTAAAATCTTTATTTTTTTTAAACTCTCACACATTTAACTTCCATGTCTTCCATAACCATAGAATTCTGGTGATACTGTTTACTTGGAAAACGCAATTTTATCTTTAAGATGTCTTATCCCTTTGCAAACCATCAGCTGCAGGTTGAGCTTTTCAACATTTTAAGTGCTGGTACCTCTCCTTGGGAAGAGGACATTTAAACAGTGTCTTTAAAAGACATGCCTAAGATTGCTCTTTGACTTGAGTCTTTGCAATCTGTATCCTAATATGTGTGAGCTTGGAGTCTGAGAACGAGCATATGTTGTGCTCATTTTTTAGTTCCTGATTGAGTTTTCATTGCAAGTGGAGCAGTCAGTTTACAAGCCACACTGCAAAATTTATTGTGTGGATTCCTGATATTTCACAAAATAGATATTTGTTTCTTGTAAACCTGATTGGCAAAGTGTAAAAGAGAATATAGGGAGGACCTAAGTTTCTCTGAGACACACATCTAATATGACAACAAACCCCATGGTTTTTGCTGCTCTGGTTTTTTGGGGGCTTTTTTTTTTAATATAAGCAGAATTCAGTTTTAGAAAACTGGACACAATACAGATAGGAACGGTAGTGCTTGAAGTAATTTATCACTTCATCAGTGCTTTCTTTTTAAAATATGAGTGTAGAAATCCTATAAGCAGAAAGCAGACTAATTCTTACTGCATGTTAATACTTTAACACTCACTAGGCAAAAAAAGAGTATTTCCATACTTTACGTATCAAAGTGGCAGAACACGCCAAGAAGCTCAGCAAGTAAACTTCCAGGTTTTAAAACACGGGGGAAAAAAACAACCCTGGGCTCTTGGGAGTGCTGTCAGTGAAAAGGGATGAGACATCTGAAGGTGCCCAGGACTTCCTTGGTGCTGGGCTGCTTTCCATAAGCAGGGTGTCACCAGACTTGGCAGAGCATGGCTCGTGATGACGGTCTGGTTTCGGTCCACCATGGGCAGAATGAAAGGCCTCCATTGGGATGGAGCTGAACTCACCTTTGAGTCGAACAAACACCCCCTCCACGTTTGAGCCGCTTGGGCCAGACTTCAAAAGCATGCTACTTGATACGAATTTCAGATTCTCTTTTTAAACTTGACCACTGCACCATGTTTGGTTTTTGTTATTTTTTTTTTTCCTTGTTATCTTGCTTTGTCATTGCTTGCTTTCTGGTATAGCGTACTGCTTGTAGGCAGTCCCTGTGCATACGACACTGTGCCATTATTCATTTTCTTAGTTTTAGCAAATGTAAGTACTGCAGATCCCTTTCTGTATCTGTTGACTGCATGGCACTGCATGCGGAATCTTTTCGTTGCTGCCATTGTAGAAGTGTGTGTAGAAGATCTCCCCGTGTTCCCATGTGCAGTGCTGGCTCGGGGCGTATGTGGGAAAATGCGGTTTGCGTTTCCCTGCTACTGCTGTGCGTTGCATGCGTGTGTTGCTGTGTATGCCAAGTTACAGGTACGGCAGGATGTACAGTTTGGGTAGTTAATTAATGAGTAAGTACTTTAAAAAAAAAATTAAAAAAATAAATCTCTGCTTCCCTTGCCCAGAGAGTTAGTTGTGCTGCTGCTCAGAACCTACAGAAAGGCATGAGACCAGCTGAGTTTGAGACTGCTGCACATTTCGAAGATTTTTAAAGGAACTACTTCCTTATGGGAGTGTTGGTTGGTTGGTTTGTTTTTATTTTTTTGAAGAGACTGGAGAGGCCATGATAGGAAGGGAGGTTTTGGGTTGTTGGGTGAAGCAGCCACGGGAGAGCAGCACAAGGCAAGTGTCTTTTGGGTAGCATCAAAGGACACTTCATAAAGAAATGAAGCATCAACATTTCTGATCGGAAGATACTGACTGAAGAAATAGATGAGAACAAATTTCCCTTTCTGACGAAAAACCAATTTCAACACTAAGAATTCAGCTTTAAGTCATACCTCCATTTACAAATTTGTTAGTTATACCAACATGCGGCCCTCCCAAAAGGATCTTAAAACCACGCTCCAGCTACAAAGGATGTTTTTTTGTTTTTTGTAAGGGGAGGCTGAGCGAATACATGTTAAGCCTAAACACTGGCTTAACCTTCTTCAGAAATACGTAAAGAACTCTTTTTGGTAGTTATGTGGTTCATGAGTGAGACATGGGGATGGACTACCTGTTGGGTAGCGTCAAAGCATTACCCCATAAGTAGCTTTTGGGTCTGTGTGAGCCGTCCCCTTGAAGAAGCCCCATAGGCTTGCGGCTTTACTTTAGCCTTTGGTCACTTTATTTTGGAGAGGAGGGGAAATTTGCACATAGCTGTTTGGTAGGAGTGCAGCTTCTCTGCTGTGCGCTTTTGAAATGAAAAGCGATAGGCGTACCCTGTGTGACTGTCCAGATCTGTGGTTCCCCAGTTCAGGGTAGAGGAATCTCTCAGATAGAACCATCTCAGCATGCCCTTTGGTATGCAGGGCTTACTGAGCAGCTCTGCTTTATCAAGGCCATTCAGCCAGGGCCAAGTCAGCTTCTGCATATTTTGACTAAGTGATTTGGCTGAGATTTCCTACTGGTAATACCTAGTTCTCTTGGTTTCCTCTTTATTTTTTTGTGATGCCTCTTGGGATGGGCCAGATAAGTTTGACTCAGACAAAGCAAACTTCAGGGAGCTCGAAGTTGGCTATATTTGTCTCAGATAACTACTCTCACTCTGGGAATAAACGTCTTTCACTTCAGTATGGTACAAAGCTGTTGCTCTCTATATGGGTAGCCACGTAACCTAAAACCAACTGGTTTCTGGAAGGTTTTGTGTTTAGTGTTTCAAAAGGTTGCAGCTTGAGTGCATCTAAAACTAGACGAAGACTATGGGATTGGAAGAGCTAAATTAATCTTAACATAGAATTAAGTTTTAGAGTAGTAGTTTGTAATGTCCCATGGACTCAGACATTACACTGCCTTGTCATGGCAAATGTATTCTCTTTGGCTTGGCAGACTGTGGATGAGTTGGTATTGTACTGGTTTGGATGATGTGCTACGATAGTTTGGAATTGGTTCATAAATTCCTGTGCTTCTCCCTTTAAAATCTAAACATCTTCTGTTTATGCTCCTCCTAAATCAGGATCTGGTATCTACACAGGCAGAAAACGCAATTCACTGACTCCTAGATCGAGTCTGTTTCCTTGTCCTGGTTGCCAGAGGGATATCGATCTCGGAGAACGTGGCATCAATGGCTTATTTCGCAACTTTACTTTGGAAACCATTGTGGAAAGATACAGGCAGGCAGCCAGGGCAGCCATCGCTATTATGTGTAACTTCTGCAAACCTCCACCTCAAGAGTCCACAAAGAGCTGCATGGACTGCAGCGCAAGCTATTGCAATGAATGCTTCAAAATACACCATCCCTGGGGGACCTTGAAAGCCCAGCATGAATATGTAGGACCAACCACGAACTTCAGACCCAAGGTAAGCAAACCATATCTTACAGAATTTGGGTTGCAGCATTCACATATAGCTTCAGCCATATCTGTGCAGTGGTAGTTGCTTTTTAGGAGTGTTGTTGCTTTATTGACTACTGCTGTTAGTTATTGAGTGAACCACAAGCTTTTGTTGTTGATGCTGAAGTGAAGTTCCCAACAACAGTAAGCTGATCTTTACTGTGCTCTTATAGAGAATTTTTTGGAGGACTGTTTGAGCTTAATATAAAGAAAGAAAAGTGCATTTTTGCATTACGTTGCATTGTTAAGACCTGAACTGAATGCACAGAGTATTTGCTGGTCTCGTAAACAATGCTCCCAGTCATTGCTTTAATTTACCATCAGACTGGAGAGCAGTTTTAACGTGTGTGGTGGGGATGGGAGAGGCACATACTGGGCTGGTTGTTCTTGACTTTTGAGAGAACTGGACAAGGTGATCTGCTGACCTCTTCTGTCTCTAGCATGCAGGCTGTAATTCTTGCTTATACGCGGAGATGAATAAAAATTTGTGGTTTCTGTTAGGTGTGACTGTGCACTGATGTGGAAGAATTATTTCCACAGACTAACAGCATGACTGTGGTTTTTGGAGATTTCTGCCTGCACAGCTAATTTTTCTGAAAAATTCCTTTGTCTTTGGGCTTTTCGCCATAGCTGAAGATAACATTTGGGGCTTGAGAGTTAGTTTCGGAGATGGTCTGCAATTTTAGCTTAGAGTGTCTGCATTTATGCTACTTTATATGCCTTTTAAATGGTTTTATCTCTTGCCTAATCCTGGAGTTGAGCAGCACTTTTTTTTCCTTCTTTGAGCAGTTATTCCAACATGCTCAGTTTTTGAAAGATGAGTTTTAGCAAACACCAGCTTTTTCACAATGCTGTTTAAGCTGATGTTGGAATTAGCGCTCAGCATGAATAACTTGTAATTGGAGTCAGACAGAAAAATTGAAACACTGGAGCCTTTTGTCTTTAAAATAACTGTGACTGGTGGTGGTGGCTGCATTTCATTTGTTGCTCCAACAGCAATGGCTATGTGTCTGATGAAGGTCTAGCTTATGCTTAAATCGTTACAGTGTTATGTCAGGTCTTGTTTTAAGGAACAGTTCATAGCTGTTTCAAGAGATGCTGGCGTGGACACAGTTAAATTTGACAGGGTGGATGTGTTGTATATTGCGTTTACAGCTCTGAACAGGAGTGTAGGGAGCTTGAGGCATGCCAACAGCTTCAGGGATTAGCAAAAGGGTTGATCGCAGTGTGGAGGCTGTGTAATGTGTACACAGGCATTGCTACAGGTTTACTCACTGCAAACCTCGTGAAATTGTGTGTTTTCACCTGCTGGCTTTCACTGGCATGGACAAATACCAAATGTGGAAGATGAAACTGAATACATAAAAATTCACTGATGAATCAGTCGCTGTTGTGGGATAATTGAGTGTTTTGATCGTTTGTTGAGCACCTCAGTTTTTGGAAGTACACCTGCATTCTCTCTGCTCTCTTTTTTTTTTCCCCAGATTTTGATGTGTCCAGAACATGAAATGGAGAGGGTAAACATGTACTGTGAAATCTGCAGAAGGCCTGTTTGTCATCTGTGTAAACTGGGTGGATGTCACGCAAACCATCGAGTAACCACCATGAGCACTGCCTACAAAACCCTTAAGGTAAAAGTAAATATTGTTGGACCTGGCCTTAAGAAGGGGAAGAGTGCTGAGCTGCTGGTGCAAGGGCAAACTCCCTCTGGCAGGAGGCCAGGATGTGTGTTTAGAGGAGGCTGAACCAGTCATGGGGCATGCTGTTGTGCAACCTCTGTTAATGTATATATATTAGTGTGACATAGTGCATGTCTGAGAAATCAAACTATATTTTCTATGAGGCTTGACCCCTTAAAAGTACTTCTGCCTTATTTTAGCCAACTTCACTGCAGTACTGACCAGTGCAGGTTTAAGCAGTTAATAGTTTACAGTCTAGCTTTTTTAAGATAAGTGTCCTCATGGCTTGGGCAAGCTGATACTTCAGAAGCACTTCTGAAGAACCCACATCTGAAGTATCTGTTGGGACCTTATATGTTTCTGAAGTTGAGTAGCTGTTAATTCCCCTAAGCACAGTGGAACAGGACAGACTTGCAAACATTGCTTTGTTGTTAAAGAATGATTGCCGCCGCCTCCTCTTCTTCCTTTTCTTCCTCCCTTGCTCACATGAAAAAAAAGAAAGACCAGGCCAGCCTGTCTTGTGCTCTTTGGCCTCCTCGCCTGTCTGCAAGGCTTTTCCTGTACAGCTGTTAACTCCTGCAACTGAGGAAGGGCAGAGACACCCATAAGTTTGTGTTTCGAACCTCTCATTTTTCTAGCAAATCTGACTACAAATGAGTTAATAACTAACAAGGCTTTTCAGTAAGTTTTAGTAACGTCTCGAAGCCTCATGTTCCCAGCCTAAGAGAGAGGGCGACTGCTGTGGCTGGGGAAGAGTGAGCCGGCTGAGGCTGTTACCTCTCTCCTGAGGGGCTGTGCCCCAATCCTGCTTACAGCAGTGGCCTCGTGTCCCTGACCAGTTCGTTGAAGGTCACCCAGCAATTCTCCATGGGGTTGCTGCTCGTAACTGGTGGCAGGATGTTGTCCCTGTAGCTAGATAAACCAAGATAAACCAGGCACTAGCTGGATGACCTGCCTGTGCTGGTTGTCAGTTTGGGTGAGATGCCCTTGTTCTGCCTGACAGCTTGGCTGTTGTGTTTTTCTTTTAACAGGAGAAGCTTTCAAAGGATATCGACTACCTCATCAGTAAGGAGAGCCAGGTGAAAGCTCACATCACACAGCTGGATTTGCTGCTGAAAGAAACAGAGGTAAGACTGGCTTGCGGATTGTCTGGGGATGGCCCTTGCATGGACACACCAAGGACTTGAACTGATTTCAGTGAAGTGTTTCAAGTCCTTGGGGTTTTTTTTTCAGTTAGCCAGTAAAACAATTTCTGAAGAGTTTGTGTTAGTCCTGAATCACATGGTAAGACCTAATCCTGAGAGCATGAGAAATCTGGGCAACATACAGAGGGGAGTTAAGTTTTGGGTGCTGCTGTGAATTTAATTGACATAAAGCTTATTTGATACCTTAACCAAAGAGAGGTGGGTTAGTCTTACAGCTCTTGTGTATTAATGGTGCTGCACAATTTCCGCTGTCTTTTTACCTTGAGGATGTTGCAGTGAAGTCAAAATTAAGGGCAAAATCTCAGTGCAGAAGAATCACAGAGCTGGGAGCTCACGTAACAAGCTGAAAAACACAATGGCAGAAATTGCAGGAGCTCCTGGCCCTGCCTGTATCTTGATACAGGTGGTCTCCATGCTTTGTAGTTCCTTTCAGACAGGGCACTAGTCAGAGATGGCACTACAGTTCTGAGGGCGTATGTGAGAAGGTGGGCTGGACGCCCAGTTTAGGGTGATTGGAGAAGGTGGAAAAGTACCTAGCTCTTGGGTGTGAAGACTTCAGAGACTGACCTGCTTTTACAGTGCTTTCCCATGAGCTGTTTAGACAAATGCTGTGCAGAACTCAAGACATAATCAGAGGAATACCGTCCTGCTCTTCATTCTCTGTGTTAAGATAGATGCTTACTAGCTTGGGTGCAGTGCTGATGGGATTTTCAGTGCTGAAGTGCGTAACAAAGCTCATTAGTCTTGTCTGTCAAACGGATGACTAGATTGCTCTGATATCTTGAACAACCCCGAGTATGTTTCTGTACACAGCCACAGTGCTGTGCAATCTGTCTAAAATGTCTTTTGTTCCCTCCTAGTGCAACAGTGAAAGAGCTAAAGAAGAAGCATGTCAGAGTTTTGAGAAACTGTCTCATGTTCTGGAAGAGAGGAAATCTGCAGCTCTTAGGGCAATTGAAGCTTCTAAGAATTTAAGGCTGGAAAAATTGCAAACACAAGCTGAAGAATATCAAGGGCTCCTGGAAAATAATGGCCTTGTAGGATATGCTCAAGAAGTGCTGAAGGAAACTGACCCGTCTTGTTTTGTTCAAACAGCAAAACAACTTCATGTCAGGTATCTTAATTACCTTCTGTTTGAGGTACAGCTACTGTTCCAGGTGTCTGGTCAGTCATATTCTTTTGACACCGGCTAGCAAAGTGCCAAGTGCAGTACGCTGAGCCTCGTTCAGTGGGACTGCAGCGGAGAGGTGGCCCATTCGGCTCACTGACACATTCCCTTGCTCAGAGATTGCATCGAGTATTTGCAAGCTAATCTAACAGGTCTCTTCTGGCTTTAAATTCTTTGATCTGAATAGTTGTTCTCCATTAGTGCTTCCTGCCTATTTTGTTCTTTGAACATAATGCTCTGAATGGTTAAAATGTTCTGCCAACTGAACGATTACCTGTTCGTTATCTTTACGCTGATGTACAAAAGGCCTTTAAATTTTACATTTGAGTTCTGTCTAGAGAGACAGAAATTTCTGGGAGACATCAGTAAGTACATGAAAACAGAATTTTTTCTTAAAGCAAAACCTAGCACTTTTACTTGAAGGAATGCACACGTGAATATCCTTTTCTCTCTTCTGCCATCCCTCTCCTTCTGTGCTTTTAGAATCCAAAAAGCTACTGAATCTCTGAAGAGCTTCAGGCCAGCAGCTGAAACTACATTTGAAGACTTTGTGGTGGACATAGCCAAGCAAGAAGAGATCCTTGGTGACTTGTCCTTCCATTCTAATGGTGAGTTGCAAGAGCTTCAGGTCTTTCTCGAGTTACAGCTTTAAGGGCTTCTCTGGAACGAGGCATAACTTATGCAGGGCTGCAGCTGCAGACCTCCGTCTTGTGACTTTCATTGTCCCTTCTGTTTCTGTGATCCACAAGGCAGTACCTGGCAGCAGTGTCAGCTTCAGCTTTGGTAAGGAAGGGAAGATACTGTTGCATTCAGTACCAGTTTACGCTGGCTTCCAAAATTGTAGTTAAGTAATACTAGGCCTTTCTAGAAGCATTTTGTTGTATGACAGAAAAGAACAGGTTTTTATATGTTTTTTTTAGTTGCCAGCAAATACAAATAATACAATTTTCAAAGTAAAATCAGAAAGTAAGGTATCTATTTTAAGTGCATGAACAGAACCATCCACATGTGCGCTCTTTGACTGAGTCAGTCAGCTATCCCCGCCCCAGTGCTATAGCCAGTCAACAAAGGGTTAATTCTAAAACAACATGTATGTAAATTTGAGGCTTTTTTCTCCTGAATCTCTGACGTTCCAGGTCTAGAAATACCAGAAATCAATGAAAAGCAGAGCAAAATGTACAACAAAGCTCTGATCAGTTGGGAATGCCCTGGGAAGACAGATTCAGCTGATATCTATGTTCTTGAGTATCATAAACTGAATAGAGAAGAGGAGACGACGACGTGGCAGGAGATCGAAGTTTGCAGCAAGAGCAAAATAATCTCTGATCTTGATGATGACAGCAGCTATGCCTTCAGAGTTCGAGGATATAAAGGGTCCATCTGTAGCCCTTGGAGCCGAGAAGTTGTTTTGCGTACGCCTCCAGCTCCAGGTATTGTTTTTTCTTATGTCCACAAGCTGCTGAATCCGTGTTTGTCGGTGTTGAGAGCTGTAGGTGGTTTCCAGTAGCTCCCAGACTTCTACTACACTGTTACTGGTTGCATAAATGTTTGGAAGCACAGTTAACAAACGGATTAAGTAGGTAGCATACTGAGACTGTGTTAGCTTGTGTGATGTTCCTGGTAGCCTTTAAAAGTGAGAAATTCTAATGCCAGCGTGACTTAAAATGTAGTTTATAAGCACAGAAGGCCAAGCACTTAACTAAGAGGAATTTTTTTTGGATACTGTTTTTCAGTTTTCAATTTTCTTTTTGATGACAAGTGTGGGTACAACAGTGAACATCTCCTGCTGAACCCGGGAAGAACCTCTGTGGAAAGCAGGGCTGGATTTCCTCTGCTGCTGGGATCTGACCGCATGCAGGTCGGATGCTACACAACCCTGGATTACATCATCGGTGACACTGGGATTGCTAAAGGAAAGCACTTCTGGGCTTTTCGTGTGGAAACTTATTCATACCTGGTGAAAGTGGGAGTTGTTTCTAGTAACAAGATACAGAAGTTGTTCCATAATACCCATGATGTGACCAGCCCAAGGTAAACTGCAGACTCTTGCTTAATACATGTTTTATGTAAGGAGATGGCTTTTTGAAAAAATAAATGAAGAGCGAGTCTGGTCTCGATGAGTAGACAAGGTGAACCTAGCCAGTCAAAAGTGATTTGAAGGATATAGTGGAAGCAGGTTGTCCTGTTCATCCCCTACTATTAGTAGAAAGATGTGCTACTTATCCAGAGTCCTATTTTCTTTCTTTTTGGGAAATAAATCAGGTTCCTATAGATATTAAGATATGTCAGTTAAAGCAAGAAGGTTAAAAAAAAAAAAAGCATCAGTTGCAAGATTGAAGCAATGCTTCATTGCCAGTAGTAAGACTCTGCCTTAATTCCCTTAGCATACTAGGTTTGGCAGGCATTCAGGGGTACAATGTTCACTGTGCATATCTGTGTACCTTTGCTGTAGCTTGCGTCAGGGTGCATTCCAAGTCACTGGTTTATCCCAGGCTATACATTTGCATATGGTACTGGAGTGGTGCTGAGCAGAAGCCAAAGTACAATGGACAAACCAGTAAAAAGATTTCCAGCTCTCAATTACAGTTGTAGTAAGCCTGGATGTGTCTAGGAACGGCTGGCTAGGAGGATTATCCCCTAGGGGCTCTCAGCTTTTTCACGAATCTAAATGTATTGGCTTTCTCCTGCATAACGTACTGCAAGTGTGAAAATGCCAGTGTCTTGAAAGTCAGATGGAGCCTTTTTGAAAAGTGAGAAATTAGATCCTGATTTCTTTCTCTTTATCCACACAAATATCTGGAAAACTTTAGCTGACACACATCCAGCCTCTCCCCAGATACCCCAAAAATGCAAACCTAGCTAGGGATTATAAGCACAGAAGAACGTGTGCTTCTCTGGTCTCTCTTCATTTGGGGATGGAAGTAGAGGGAAAAGCAGGTAAACTGAACAAATCCGGCTACAAACTTTCGCCAGTAACAATCTGGGAAACAGGGGTTCAGGG
This sequence comes from Stercorarius parasiticus, assembly GCA_013396915.1. Classification (NCBI taxonomy): domain Eukaryota; kingdom Metazoa; phylum Chordata; class Aves; order Charadriiformes; family Stercorariidae; genus Stercorarius; species Stercorarius parasiticus. The sequence goes on from VWZL01003262.1 coordinate 192,668, forward strand.
AAGCCTCCAGGCAGAGCACTTTTTTTAAAAAAAAAAAGCAAACAAACAACCCCAAAACTTAAGTCACTATTTTTTGTGTTGTGCATTTTAAAGACAATGTAATACAGCAGTGGTGTGGAAAACTCATAGGACAACAGTAATGTTAAATGTATTTACTGCTGTCTTGTTTAGTCATGATTAGTCATATTCACTAAATTACTTGTCAAGTTAACTAATTTACTGTACCTGTAGGTTCATTAATGATTGCCTAGCATGAGTACATTTAGATATATTTGCTCCTTAGTACAGCTACCGTGGTCTCATCCTCATTAGTGTTTAGCAGTTACTAATTGGTTGAAGTGGCCCAAGTGAGTGTTCTCCATCTACTAAGTGCTTCTTCCCTCCTGGCTTAGGTATATTTTTATCCAACAAGGTTTTGTGGGTGACCGTGTGGTGTTACCTAACTTACAGAAATGGTTTCTCCAGTTCACATCACTGATCTCACTTCAGAATTTGACAAAAGCAAATGGTTGTTTTTGCTATTCTAGATACGAGCAAGACAGTGGTCATGACAGTGGGAGTGAAGATGCCTTCTTTGACTCATCACAGCCTTTCACACTGGTCACTTTGGGCATGAAGAAGTTCTTTATCCCTATGACACCTGCTGCCCCCAAAGATCCAGCGAGCAGAATCCTTCCCTTGCCATCGTGCTTGGGCATCTGCCTCGACTGTGACAAAGGCAAGCTGGCGTTTTACGACGCAGGCTGTATGAAATGCCTTTATGAGTGCAACGTGGACTGCTCTGGCGTAATGTACCCAGCATTTGCCTTAATGGGTGGCGCGGCAGTTCATCTTGAGGAAGCTGTCACAGCGAAGTACAGCGAGTACCACGACGACATCTAGTGCATGAATCCCTTCCGATTGCTGTTCTGAGAGGGAAAATGAGAGCAGAAAAATTCTACCTTAGTTTTCAGTCCTGATTAGTTACATTCTATTTATGTGTTGCTCACAAGCCTCTGGGCCATGCTTTTTTTAAACAAATGGTGGAACTCTCCTGCCTTTCTTGTGATCTGTGCGATGCTGTTCTCCACAGACTTTCTTCCCAGGGGGGAGCAGGGAAGAAGTTTGACTAGCAACCAAAATTACTCTTCAGGGGTAGAAATCTGCCTTTTATGTAACTTAAATCCCTACATAGTGAGTTTTGCATTTAATGAAGTCAAAGCTGACAGCGTGTGATTGCCATTCTCCTTTTAAGAAATCTGCCTGAATGCCTCTGAGGGGTCAAATGCTTTCCAATTAACCCCTGAGCACCAGGGGTTGGGCCTTTCAGTGTGAAATAACTTACAAAAATACAATAGAACTGCAGCTGAACGTTTAGGTTGTTGTCCTGGTTTGAGGTAAAACAGAACCAAACTATGACAGTTGTATTTGGAAAGAGGAGCATAAACTAGAGTCTGATGGCATGTCATGTACCTTTAATATCACTGTAAGCTAAAACTAATTCTGACACCTGGTGTCATATAGTTGGTGGCATAATGACAAGTTTCTTTACTCTTCCAGGCTTTTACTGTAGGCTATATAAAATATATAAAGTGCAATTCTACCTTAAACATCAAACTTTAGAGTCCAAAATGAGAAGTGTTTGCATGCGTGAGTAATAGTACCTGGTATTTAGGCAAAAGCAAGTGAGTTATTGACATGAGTAATAATATGTGAACTGTAAAAAAAATCAGGTATTTCTTTTAATACTTATTTCTGTAAGTTAATTTTTTGATCTAGTAGCAGCTTGGTTTTTTAGTAAGAATCTTAAAAATGCACTGATTAAGTTTTGAGACCCAATTTCTGCCTTAAAGGATGTCTCCCTTCAAATTTCTGTTCCTCTCATGTTAAAAACTGTATCACATAGTAGTTTTTCATAGAATCATAGAATCACAGAATGGTTTGGGTTGGAAGGTACCTTTAAAGATCATTGAGTTCCCCCACCCTCACATGGGCAGAGACACCTTTCACTAGACCAGGTTGCTCAAAGCTCCGTCCAGCCTGGCCTTGAACACTTCGAGGGATGGGGTGTCCACAGCTTCTCTGGGCAACCTGTTCCAGGGTCTCACCACCCTCATCGTTAGAAATTTCTTCCTTGTATCTAATCCAAACCTACCCTCTTTCAGTTTAAAACTGTTGCCCCATGTCCTGTCTCTACAGGCCTTGGTAAAAAGCCTCTCTTCGTCTATCTTACAATTCTCCTTTATATATTGAAAGGCCACAATGAAGTCTTTCCAGACCCTTCTCTTTTCCAGGCTGAGCAACTCCAACTCTCTCAGCTCTCTCAACCTTTCCTCACAGGAGAGGTGTTACAGCACTCTGATAATTTTTGTGGCCCTCTGGACCCGCTCTGTGCTCCTGGCCTCGGAGCTGGATGCGTTACAGACCAGGCGGGGTCTTGTGAGAGCAGAGTGGGAGAATCAGCTCCTTTGCCCTCCTGCCCACCCAGCAGCCCAGGATACGATTGGCTTTCTGGGCTGCAAGTGCACATTGCTGATTCATGTTCAATTTTTCATCTACCAGGATCCCCAAGTCCATCTCTGCAGGGCTGCTCTCCATCCCCCGGTCTGTATTGATACTGGGGATACTGCACCACACCTAGGTGCAGGACCTTGTGCTTGGCCTTGGAGAACCTCATGAGGTTCACATGGGCCCACTCCTCAAGCCTGTCAGGGTCCCTCTGGATGGCATCCCTTCCCTCTAGCGAATGAACTGCTCCGCTTGGTGTCATCTGCAAACTTACTGAGGGTGCACTCAATCCCACTGTCTGTGTTAAGGAAGATACTAAATAGTATTGGTGCCAGTACAGACCCTTGAGGGACAACACTTGTTACTGGTTTCCACTTGGACATTGAACTGTTGGTTGTAACTCTTTGGATGTGGCCATCCAGACGGTTCCTCATCCATTGAACAGTCCATCCATCAAACCCAAATCTCTCAAATTTAGAGGTAAGAATGTTGTGGGGGATTGTATCAAAGGCCTTACAGAAGTCCAGGTATATGACATCTGTAGCTCTTCCTTCGTCCACTGGTGCAGTCACTCCATCACAGAAGGCCACTGGATGAGTAGGCACAGTTTGCCCTTGGTATACCCGTGTTGGCTGTCTCTAATCACCTCCCTGTCTTCCATATGTTTTGATGTATCTTCCAGGAGGATCTGTTACATGATCTTACTGGGCATGGAGGTGGACTGCATCTGTTCATAGAAATCTATGTAAAAAAACATTTGGGTACTTGCACTGTTAACTTGTGTTGTGGAAAAATAAGGATCTAAAGTGAAGGATGGTTCTAATATATACTTGGTGCTTTCTAATTTGGGGATATGCTTTCTAATTTGGGGATAGTGTTGTACCTTGATGAATGTGTGTGAAGTATGCTTAGTAAGTACATGTATACAGCTGTAGAGCTACGAAATGGGACCTGAAAATCACACTTAAATGAATGTAGGTCATAATGCAAAACCTTTGTGTGCTTTGCTGTCTGAACTGTTGTGCTTATCTGACCTGGAGTCTGGCCCTCCCAGTGTCCTCTCTCCTAAGCCTCTGTCTGGTAGCAACTGTCAGGAGAAATTGGCAGAAATGTAATCTGTGCCAAGGTGAGCATGTAAGCCTTTTTGGGGCTAGAAAGGCCCAGCAAGGGCAACTTCTTGTCTGGGTCTCACTCGCTAATGTTTCTGCCTTGGTAAGGCTGATGGAAGTATGTTCCACAGCTGCGTTGTGTGCTTGTTGGAGAAACACTTTGGTGTCCCAGGCAGCAGGTGTGAAGCATTGGGTGTCTTCTGAAACTTTCTCCTGCAGGAGAAATGGCAAATTGTCCCTCACTAGTTATCCTTTAGGTCATTTCTTTTTGTAATAGATGGTTATGATAGCCTTACTTTGCCATTATGCCCCCTTCCACTTCATGTTTCACTGGATGGAAGTCATTCTGTACTGCTGAGCATCCTGCTGCATCTCTTTCTCCTCTTGCTTTGTGAGGCTGACTGAAGGAGTCCTCCATACAGACCCTCTATTGCTGTGAAGGATGACAAAATTCTAGGTTTTTCTTCTTTCTATAGTCCTAAAAACATATTTGCTTTTTTGGTTAATACCAAATACTAAGCTGACGTTTACAAAGTTTCTTATGCAGTGTTTTCCACGAAATCCTGATGGTTAGGTGTAACCAAGCTGTGCACATACAGGGCTTCCCCATCTTGTGTGTTATTTTGCATTTGTTAATGTTGAGTTTCATCTCCTCTTTTACCTAGTCACTTACTTCTGAGGACCTCCTGCAGCTCTTCAGTTACTTCTAGACTTGAATGTTCCTGAGTAGCTTCAGAGGTAACACAAACGTGGTCATTTTTTTTTGTTTGCTTGCTTTTGCAGATCTTGAAGCAACTTAAGTTGTTGTGAGATGCAGAAAATCTCTGCTATTAAAATTTAGTGTTCCTTCCACTTTTTTTTTTTTTCCCTCAGTCGTTTATTAAACCATGATTAGCTAGTCGAGCACTGAAAACTTCTACACGTTAGTACTTTCTATTGAGTAGGTGACTCACATTAATGTGTGTGTGAGCCCAGTAGTCAAATAGACTCAGGAGAAAGGATTCTCTCTTCGGTAGCTGTGACTTCCCCCATTGTATAATCACCATTTGTCCATTCATCTACCAAACCTAGTGTGGCCTCAAAGCTATAAAGTATATGGTTGAACTTTCTGGTTTGTTGTTCCCAGACCAAATCTCCTTCCACAGGCAAATGTATCATTTTTGATTCCTCTGTTTCAGAAACTGTTTTAAATTAGAGGTTTTATGCCACAGTTCGCACTACACAGTTCCACATCTGGATTCTTTATAAGCATCTGGACCAGTATCACCAGGCTTTGGCCTTTCATTACTTTCTGGAAATACTCATAAGTTGAACATTCAGTCTTAGATATGAAGACAGTCTCTCACACTCATTTATTTAAAAATAAATAAATTTTACTGTTTTAAAAATATGAAAGTAAGAAATTAAAAATGTAGGGTTTCTTTTTCTACTATAGCTTTATCTTACATTCATTTAAGATGTGCTCTGCTATGCAATTACTTGTTTTACGGGACAGAGACTGACGCTACTTTAAACATTTATCTACCTTTTGATATGTCTGTTTGTATTTATCTCATTCTGAGTTTAAAAATTGGTTTGGCTTCTAGTGTTACTTGAATACTTAGGATGCATTCATTACAGTACTCTATGGTGCTTACTCCAGCTCATTAAATAAAAAATCCACACTGTTAGAGGCACTGACAACACACTGTCAGATATTTTCCACTACAATGGAAGTGTCACCTTTCAGAAATCCAGTTCAGCGGTACTTGCCTATCCAGATACTTACTTTTCCAGAACAAGTTTCTTCCTACAAAACAGCACTTTACAATGTAGACTAAGCTAAGAATGGTGTGGTATTGTGTGGATCTTTGTGCAATATAGCTGTTTGGTGACTACTGTGTGATTTGCAAAGCTCCATGCAGGTGTGAATCATGTAGACACTTTTTAGATATCTAAAGCTTTAACAAAAAGGCCTTGTTTAAAAATATTCTGATATGTAAATGTGTTGTCTTTTTTTTTTAATAAAAGCTGAAAATACAGTAGCTTGGTTGTTCACATTATTACATCCCAGCTCTGAAGTACACCAGTTGAAATACTGTTTCTTACAATAGATGACAACAGGTGACTTGCAGGGAGAAAGCACTGCTTTTGGTTCCCAAGTCTGCCCATATACCAGCACCTCTAATTTTAGGAGGACTAAAGAGTCTAGTTGGACTAACTGCCACATCAGGCTTTTACTTAAGGTGCTGATATTAGGAATCTGGCTGCCTGAGGCTCCAGGCAGGGGAAGAAAATGTGTATCCAGAAAGAACTTGTCTCTTGGGCATTTTCAGGGGAACCTACACATTCCTTCAGGGAGGAAGCAGATGCTGCTCAGCTCTCCAACCTGAGCAGCCCAGCCAAGAGACCTGCCGTTCTCTGCAATTCTGAAAATTGGTGCCGCTGCTTAAATCTGCATCTCTTTGAAAATTCAGTGTTTACCCTTGTACTGTACGATGCTGCTGCTTTCAGGATGTTTCAAGTTCCAGCTTCTGGTGGCTGCTGCCTTCAGGCATGCTGTGTGTGCTGTGTGCCTGCGAGCACTGGAGGCAGTATTCACAGCTAAAGTCCTCTGAGCTGTGCTCCCGCGGCTAAAGCAGACACACAGTCAATGTGTGTAGGTGTATATTTTAGGAGAGAAGGGCTGACGCTGCTGGGAAAGCAGGAGTATTGAAACCCATGTGCAGTATTCTGCTGAATTTTCTCAGCTTTCTGATTTGACTGCCATCCTCGAGTATGTCGTTCAACAGAGTAAATGATGGGTTTGTTTATTGCTCGAAGCCGAGTAAAACCGACACTGTGGAGACAGAAGGGTGGCTGAGGAAGTACTTGGAAAGGGGCTCGGGCCGAAGAATATTCTTGGCGCCACGTCAGCAGATGAATGCAGAGCTGACTGGCACTTCCTGAGGTGCGTGCCATCGGGGGAAGACTGAGATGGTGCATGGTCTTTGGCTCAGCTCCTGCTCAGTAACAACTTTCTGAAAGCTTATTTTTGAGGTTCAGAAAAACAAACCGTGTGTCTGTGTGAGAGAGAACTTCAATTTGCACTGGAGTCTCAAATTAGAAAGAAGCGGCTATGACTTGGCCTGAAGGATATTTCAAGCTCCTTGGCAAAATAGTAAGGCTTTTTGTGTATTTATTGCCCAACTATAAACATTGCACTGGGCAAATCCAATTTAGCATGAAAGGATCCATTTGTTTTAGCTAGCCTGCCTGGTTTGACAGGCTTAGTCCTTGTTCTTAACCCTTTTATTCCTCCTATCTCCTATCTCCCCTAAGACATTTGTAAGGGAAAAATGGGAGGCTCAAACGCTGTCAAAAAATGTTTCTTTCAAAAATGTATCTTTTCCTGCCTGTTTATTGAATTCTGCCTCACTTGATCCATCACACCCATAACAGCTCAGCTTTGGTGCAGCTACTGGATTTCCTGCTCTTTTCAGCAGCAGTGTCCTCTGCTCTTCCATGCACTGCAACTGATGTAGGAAGGAGGAAAAAAAATGTGGAGCTATCCTTAAACGTATCAGAAGGAGATGGAGAGAAAGTGCCCTAGGTAGACATAAAACTTTTACCTTGGGGGAAAAAAAAAACAGTTTCAGAGGAGAGAAAAAATGACTTTTTTTTCCTCAGGGTCTGCGAGTGACCATTCTGCATGGGTGGTCGAGCAGGTTCCCGACAGTGCTGCTAAACGTGTACAACGCGCAGCACAATTTGGCATGGTGTCCAGAAATAGCTGTTTCTGGGGCTGGTAACCCATGCGACCTGGTGGGCTAAAACAAGGAAGTTTAGTGCATACCTCCCAGTTTCTTCCTATATGGCATAATGTGCAGACAACTTTGTTTCTGCCTGAGCTTTCGTAAAAAGATTATATGTGGCCTCTGTCTGTGTCAGTTGTTTTAAAGGATGCCCATCTCCAACAAAAAAACTTGTCTATCTATCCATCCTTCCTTAAAAAGAGAACTGTAGTGTAACCTTTAAGAGTAGAATTTATATTAATGGAATTTAAATGAGTCATCATACTTAGTTATATAGCATGCCACAAAACCAACATAACTAAAACAATGGAATGAAAAAATTCCCTTTAAGAAATAATCTCCTAAATACTCCTCAAAGCCAGGTTAAGTGATGAATGAAGATTAAAAATTAAGAATTCACCTGAGAAATCATTTCATAAGATAATTGCAGGGATGTAAACTAACTATTTGACTATGGAAAATGAGCAGCACTTCCATTTCATTCATCACTGAACCTACCTATATATAGATGTGTGGGTGTATGCATTTATATTTGTGGGTATGTGCACGTCTCTTTTTTCTGGAAAGTTACTTGACTACTCATAAAATTGTTAGGAAGGTCAGAAAACACAGACACTCATTCATATAATACTGACAATTGTTCTTAGGACCATCTTATTCAGGATTTTGCATATTGCTGGGCCAGGTGTGCTCATCACCTCCAGGTATTTAGTCTATGTGAGGTGACAGAGGGTGGTCCTTTCCTATGCACCTGGGGGTGTACGGGCTGAAGGGACTGTTCACCGTGAGGCAGAAGGACCTGGGATGGTGCTGGTGGTGCATCTCCTGTACACGTGAATGCTACGCCAGAAGAATATGTGAAGGTGTGACATTGCACCCCAGCAGAGCTGACCGGATGATTTTTCCACAGCTTTTCTTCACTGAACCTCCACAGACGCTTGTCACCTCCCTCCCTGCTGTTTCTTGAGACTCACAAGAAGACTCTGGAGTTGGGAATGATGCTGGGGATTACCTTTCAAGCACGATTCCTGCATCTCTGCTCTGGCAGAAGTACTCCATGGTCACATCCACAGAACGCCCTTGCAGGATCTGGACACCCACAGCATCTGCCCATGCAGAAGACGCCTTCTCTGATGACCACCTGGGAGCTAACTGGCAAAGGAAGCTGGTTTTGCACAGTCATTCCAGACTTCACCTGAATTTGTCACTTCTTCCCTTATTTTGAAGATGCTATGTATCATGCATCCTTTGATACTTCAGGGTATTTATACAGGTGTGAATTCATTCATGCTGGTTTTATTAAAACTTTTTCCTGCCTCACAAGGGAACAGGCAAACCCTTACACAAAGTAAATCTAGCTCGGAATGTTAATTGATTTCCTTTTTTTTTTTTTAATGACAATAGACTCCATTTTAGAGAACTAGAACTATTAAGACAGAAAAATAAAGATGAATAAGACTAGGGCTTGTTATGAGAAAAAAATCACGTGTAGTACATATAGGCTTGTGCTATTTTAATTTTATTTCAGAGCACTTTGTTTCTTCCAGGCACAAAAAATTACAAAAAAAAGCATTTTCAAGACACTAGTGAAGAAAGGATGTACCGGTAAGACTTCTCTCTGCAAATCCTACTTCGTCTCTAAATACCTCAATTCACTTGCTAATTCCAGATTATTTTTTTTAACTTTTTGCAGCTTGTATTTTGTCAGGCTTCATGGAGGCTGGCATCACCCCAAGTCCCATCCAGTTCCCCGTGCACCATCCAGCACCTGGCAGTTGCAGCACCCAGACAGGTGCATTACTGCCGTAATCAAAGGGCAGTAACATATGGCATGCAGATTTGCAGTGTAAATGCATTCAAGAGGATGAGTGTATCTTCCAGCACCCATTTTTTAACTTGCCGTGAGAGCACCCAGTACAACAGGACACGTGGGCTTGGGGGGCCTTTCCTCAGGGCCCTGACATCATTTTTTGTTGGGTCCCAGGTGCTGATTTTGGAGCTGAGTAAGCGGACCCAAGTATGGGTAGGCTTCACTTTCACTGGCTTTCTAGTGTCTCACCTTCTGTTTAGTTTTTCCTTCTCCTCAGGTTATTCTATTTAGCCAGGTCCTGGATTTCTAGTGTTAATGCAAGCAGAAAGGTTTTTTTAGAGACGCAATGCAAAGAACATGTCTTTGGAGACCACATAGTCACTTGTAAAATTATATCTAGTAAGGAGAAAATACTAATATTCACTTGTTTAAAGTATTGACATATTGCCTATTTTAGTATATTACTATTTGCAATGATTTAAAAAAAAACAAACTTAAACATAGTTTATGAGCTTGATCTTTTTTAACTTTAAAGATGACCTATCATTACTATTTTTAAAAGTGTAGTCCATATTCATAGAATCATAGAATGGTTTGGGTTGGAAGGAACCTTAAAGATCATCTAGTTCCAACCCCCCTGCCATAGGCAGGGACACTTCCTACCAGGTTGCTCAAAGTCCCATCCAACCTGGCCTTGAACACTTCCAGGGATGGGGGGTCCACAACTTCTGTGGGCAACCTGTTCCAGTGCTTCACCACCCTCACAGTAAGGAATTTCTTCCTAATAGCTAATCTAAATTTCCCCTCTTTCAGTTTAAAACCATTACCCCTCATCCTATCGCTACACTCCCTCATAGAGTCCCTCCCCATCTCTTCTATAGGCCCCTTTAGGTACTGGAAGCCTGCTATAAGGTCTCCCTGGAGCCTTCTCTTCTCCAGGCTGAACAACCCTAACTCCTTCAGCCTGTCTTCATAGGAGAGGTGCTCCAGCCCTCTGATCATCTTCTTGGCCCTCCTCTGGACCCTTTCCAACAGGTCCACATCCTTCTTGTTCTGAGGACTCCAGAGCTGGATGCAGTACTCCAGGTGGGGTCTCACCAGAGCAGAGTAGAGGGCCAGAATCACCTCCCTCATCCACTTCTTTTGATGCAGCCCAGGATGCGGTTGACTTTCTGAACTGCGAGCACACATTGCCGGCTCATGTTGAGCTTCTCGTTCACCAACACCCCCAAGTCCTTCTCCTCAGGGCTGCTCTCAATCCATTCTCTGCCCAACCTGCATTTGTGCTTGGGATTGCCATGACCCAGGTGCAGGACCTTGCACTTGGCCTGGTTGAACTTCATGAGGTTCACAGGGGCCCACCTCTCAAGCCTGTCCAGGTCCCTCTGGATAGCATCCCTTCCCTCCAGCGTGTCAACCATGTCACACAGCTTGGTGTCGTCAGCAAACTTGCTGAGGGTGCACTCAATCCCACTGTCCATGTTGCGGACAAAGATGTTAAACAGCACAGGCCCCAGAATTGACCCCTGAGGAACGCCACTTGTCACTGGTTTCTACTTGGACATTGAGCCGTTAACTGCAACCCTTTGAGTGCGGCCATCTAGCCACTGCCTTATCCACTGAGTGGTCCATCCATCAAATTCATGCCTTTCCAATTTAGAGACCAGAATGTCATGCGGGACAGTGTCAAATGCTTTGCGTATGTCCAGGTAAATGACGTCTGTTGCTCTCCCCTTATGTACCAATGCTGTAGCACCACTGTAGAAGGCCACTAGATTTGCCCTTGATGAAGCTATGTTGGCTGTCACCAGTCACGTCCTTATTTTCCATGTGCCTTAGCAAAGACTCCAGGAGGATCTACTCCTCTATGATGTCGCTGGGCACAGAGGTGAGACTGAACAGCCTGTAGTTCCCTGGGTCTTTCTTTTTTCCCTTTTTGAAAATGGGGGTTATTTTTCCCCTTTTCCAGTCAGTGGGAACTTCATCAGACTGCCACGACTTTTCGAATATAATGGAAAGCATCTTAGCAACATCATCTGCCAGCTCCCTCAGGACCCATGAATAGATTTCAACAGGTCCCATGGACTTATGTAGCTTCAGGTTCCTTAGATGGTCTCAAACCTGATCTTCTCCTATAGTGGGCAGTTCTTCATTCTCATAGTCCCTGTTTTTGCCTTCTGTGACTTGGGTGGTGTGGTCAGAGTCCTTGCTAGTGAAGACCAAAGAGAAAAAGTCATTCAGTACCTCAGCCTTCTCCATATCCAGGTCTCCTATTTCCTTCCAGAGGGGGCCCACTTCTTCCCTAGTCTTGCCTTTATCTCTGACATACTTATAGAAGTTCTTCTTGTTGTCCTTGATGTCTCTAGCCAGACTTAATTCTATCTGGGCTTTAGCTTGCCTAATCTGGTTCCTGGGCACTTGGACAGTTTCTCTGTATTCCTCCCAGTCTACCTGTCCTTGTTTCCACTCTCTGTAGGCCTTCTTTTTTTGCTTTTGAGATTGTCCAGGAGCATCTTGTTCATCCATGCAGGCCTCCTAGCTTTTTTGCCTGACTTCTTTCTTGGGATACACCGCTCCTGAACTTGGAGGAGGCGATTCTTGAATATTAACCAGCTTCCTTGGGCCCCTCTCCCCTCCAGTGCTTTTTCCCATGTTACGCTGCCAAGCAGGTCCCTCAAGAGGTGAAAGTCTGCTCTCCTGAAGCCCAGGGTAGTGAGCTTGCTGTGCACCCTCCTTGCTGCCCTAAGGATCTGGAATTCTACCATTTCATGATCACTGCTGTGCCCCGCTGTGTTGCCCTTCCAACAGATATTGGGGTGGTTGAAGTCCCCCAGGAGGACTAGGGTCTGTGAACGTGATGCTGCTCCTGTCTACAGAGGGCCTCATCCACACTGTCATCCTGGTCAGGTAGCTTGTAGCAGACCCCCACTGTAACCTCACCTGGCCCTGCATTTCCTTTAATCTTGACCCATAAGCTCTGCGTTGACTGTTCATCCATCCCCAGGTGGAGCTCCATGCACTGCTGCACCACGTCTCAAGGATGCCAATGAGATCATAGCCCTGGAGGCGTGCGCACATCTCTTAACTCCTCTTGCTTGTTTCCCATGCTAAGTGCATTTGCATAGAGGCACATCAGGCACCTGATGAAGCTGACTTACAGGCTGGAGTGGCTGCATTTCCTTCATGCTACTCTTCAGATGGCCTTCCTTTGAGGTGTTTTATCTGTAACCCTCTGGTTCCTGTTGCCTCAGGAGCCCTTGGCTCATCTCCATGAGTCTTCGAGCGTGCTGCAGCATACCCAGCACATCTCAGAGCAATAGGTTGACGGCCTTCACTAGTGACCCATCCCTCGGACCTTGGAGTGTCATCCCTTGTCTTTTCATGAGCAAGCCTGATAATATCTCCCTCCGCCAACATGTCTAGTTTAAAGCTCGGTCAATGAGCCCCACTAGCTCATAAGCAAATACCCTCTTCCCCCTTGCAGAAAGATGCTTCCTATCTGATGCCAGCAAACCTAGTGCCATGTAGGCCATCCCATTGTCAAAAAACCCAAAGCTGTTGTAGTGACACCAGCCACCAAGTCACATGTTGACAGACTGAGCATGTCTGCTTCTTTCAGAGCCTATAACTGAGAGAAGGGAAGAAAAGATAACCTGCACCACAGATTCCCTTACTAACCTTCCCAAGGCCCTGAAGTCTCTTTTGATTACTCCTGGGCTACGGTTGCTACCTCATCACCACTCACACGAAAAAGCAACAGCAGGTAATAGTCTAAGGGTCGAACCAGGCTAGGAGTTTCCCGGTGATGTCCCTGACCCAGCCCCTAGGGAGGCAGCAGAATTCCCTCAGAAGAGGGTCTGCCTGGCATATTGGACCCTCTGTTCCTCTCAGAAGGGAGTCACCTACAACTACAATCCATCTCTTCTTCCTCATGGAGGTGGCTGTTAAACAGAGGGTAGGCCTTTCCGGTCCTGGAAACTCTTCTGGTATGGTTAGACTGCCTTCCACGTCATCCATGAGCTGGCCTACCTCCTTGAGACCCTCATACCCATTGTACAGAGGCACCTGGCTAGGGGAGGTGGGCAAGGAGGGGGATCGCTTGCTGCTGCTAACAGGGACTTGCCTCCATTCACACCTCTCATTATGGCCACTGCCTTCAGCCTGGCAGAGGGAGGGCAGCGAATCTTCTTTAGCTTGTGGCTTTTTTGGTGGCTGTTCTGGTTTCTCTCTCAGGGAGGTAAGACCCAATTCCACTGATCTATTTCTTGTAGACTTAACAAATCCGGCTACAAACTTTCCCCAGTAACCAGCTCAGAAGCATGTCAGAGTTTTGAGAAACTGTCTCATGTTCTGGAAGAGAGGAAATCTGCAGCTCTTAGGGCAATTGAAGCTTCTAAGAATTTAAGGCTGGAAAAATTGCAAACACAAGCTGAAGAATATCAAGGGCTCCTGGAAAATAATGGCCTTGTAGGATATGCTCAAGAAGTGCTGAAGGAAACTGACCCGTCTTGTTTTGTTCAAACAGCAAAACAACTTCATGTCAGGTATCTTAATTACCTTCTGTTTGAGGTACAGCTACTGTTCCAGGTGTCTGGTCAGTCATATTCTTTTGACACCGGCTAGCAAAGTGCCAAGTGCAGTATCTTGTATGGCACAGTCTCAGAGATAGTCCCAGTAGCATTCAGTAGAAATCACTATATTTGAGTGTGCGTTGAGAAAGAGCACACAGGAGGGGCTCTGTCCTGCGACAACGACAATGCGGAGCCTCGTTCAGTGGGACTGCAGCGGAGAGGTGGCCCATTCGGCTCACTGACACATTCCCTTGCTCAGAGATTGCATCGAGTATTTGCAAGCTAATCTAACAGGTCTCTTCTGGCTTTAAATTCTTTGATCTGAATAGTTGTTCTCCATTAGTGCTTCCTGCCTATTTTGTTCTTTGAACATAATGCTCTGAATGGTTAAAATGTTCTGCCAACTGAACGATTACCTGTTCGTTATCTTTACGCTGATGTACAAAAGGCCTTTAAATTTTGCATTTGAAGTCTGCCTGGACAGACAGAAATTTCGCCATCCCTGGCGCCGCCTTTTTAGGGGGTGTGGCCACTGCTGTCCCCGGCACCGCCTCCTCAGCCGCTCTCCTGAGAGCCGCCGGCTACTTGCAGGTCCCCATGTCTTTCCCCACTTCTGAAAATCTCAGGAAAAGATGAGCAACAGAAAGCAGTACTAGTGCCAGCTCTCAGCTCAAGCTGCTGCTGTAGTGTTGTGCCTACCCAGGACTTGCCCCCGGTCACCTTTGGGGACATCTTTCCTCATAGGACCTGTAGCTTCAGGTTCATCCCAATAAGGCCCATTATATGGGCTGGTGAGACTGGAACACATAGCAGGGCCACAAGGAAGAAATGTTGAAATATTTTTAAGAATGCATAATCAAGGTATATGGTTTGATAAGTAAAAATTAAAATAGCTAGGAGAGATGGGCTGTGTGGTTTCACAGCAGCCATTCGCAGTATTTCCTGGGAGACAGGCTAAGCTTGCTTTGTTCAGCTCATGTATAGTTAGTGTGTCCTTTGCTTTATACAATCAGCAGTCTCACAAATACCCATTTACTTCTCAAGGTAGAGGCACAAGATTTAAGATTGTGTGAAGTGCTCTGACACAGGACCAACCCAGGCTTTAATGTATTTTCCAATGTTACTGGTGGCATGGGGCTGCTCTCCACAGAACACATGCAAAGGCACAAGGGCTGGCTGCTTTGAAGTAAATCTGGGAAATTATTCTTCTCCTTTGAAATGCAAACCTGATGGTGAAGCCAGGGCTCCAGTGGCTGCTGTTCCCTTTGATATGGCACATACAATGCAAATTAAGGCTAGACAGTGACAATCAAAAGGCTTTGAGAAGCAAAGGACCAGAGAAAACATACTCTTATTTTCTACAGCTGTTATGCTAAGCAATACTCAGCCTGTTGAAATAGCACAAGTAATTCTGCAGAGACCAACTTGTTGGAAATTAAGTTAAAAGCTTGCACCTCCCCAGTGCGAGTCAGTGGGGGATTATACTGTGTTTCACTGTTGAGATCAATGTTGCTTACATTTGCAATGTGTTTGTAACGGGAAATTTAGGTTTGGTTTTGACATCTTCTACACAGATTACTGAGAAATGTGCTGGAAGTTCTTAAGTTGTCATTAGGGTGAACTCTGATTTAAGAAGAATTTTCCTTATCGATATGAAGCAGATTTTTTAGTCATGAGTTGACATTTGTTCCTGTTGTGTATTTAGCAAAATGTGAATTTCTTACACCTGGTAATTTCTTTTTAAATGACACAAAGCTTTTTTTTTCCCCTGTGGTTCCATCATTTGCTGAGGGTACTAAAAGGAAAAGGAAGTTCTATTGAGAAAAAAAAAAAAAGCAACTTTTTCTAATTTCTAAACAACATTACATTTTGTTTAAAAAAGACAAAAGTCTAAGAAGTGACCATAATACCCTACAGGCTGCATCTTCCTGAACTGAAACATCACTAAGAAAGCAGATGTCTGATACAGGCATAATTATTTCTCCTTTTCAGTGCAGACAGGATTTTGATCATATTCTTTAACCAACATAGCTATTTTTATGGTCTGGATTTATCTAATTTAACAAAGCAAGCTTAGGTTTCATTCAAACCTGTTTATATCATGTGTGAATGAGTCAAAACATGTTCAGCCCCAAATTGGTTGAAGTTATGAAGTGGGCTTTGTTCCAAGGCTTGTTAAAGCAAATAAGAAATCAGACGCTACTAGCTTTAAGTCAAGATACTGGAAAAGAAAAAACGATATGATCATAAATTTTGCAGAAAATTTAGGAAGTGTTATAACCTTGTCATACAGGAGCCTGCCAATTTTTACTTCTCTCTTCCCTAATTGAGTTACTGACCAGAACTTTTATATCTCTCTGCCCTTCCCCTTCTTAGAGTAGGTTTAGTCTTGCAAAATATTGTATATGTTGACATAAACAGTGGAAGAAATATTTAACAGATAATTAATTTTAGGTTGTTTTGTTTAACAGCTGAGGCTTTCAATCTTATCAAAGTGATAAGACCACAATATTGCAAATTATCAAACTATTTGTTGAAGAGGAAGGAAAACCGTGTTCTACATCTTTGTTAAAAAATTCTGATTTGATCCTTGGGTAGTTATCATTTGACACAGTTAATATTAACAAGGCTCAGATTCTTTTTTTGTGCTAAGTTTTGCACATTCAATTATTAAAACCTATTGTTCAACAGAAGAGAGAGAAAATACGTATTGAGCCTCAATCAGAAAATATCAAATAATCTTTCTTATTTTGAAACATAGCTAATCCCCTCCAGGAAAGCTCAGTTATCCTATATTTAAGAAAGTGTACTCTACTGACAAAACATCAACTGATCATTTGCTTCTGCAAAACATTTTCCATACAACAAGGTTGTCAAAGACAAAGCCAAGCAAATGGAACAGAACAAGCTTTGAGAAGGTAATTTATACCCATCTTGCTTGCATTAGCTTCAAGACCTCATCACAGCTTTTCAGTAACTTCATAAATTCCAGAACAGACCCTGAAAGAAGCCAAGAACAACATATTTCCTTCAACTCCAGATTAACTTTCTACTGGAGGGATGTGAGTGTCTGCCCACATGGATGAATGCCCACATCATGGAATGATGAAGATCTTTACTTAACGACAGCCATGATCTATAACACATTAAAAATAAAAACTAGATTCTTGCAAAGAAATAGTCTTAGACTCCTTTGTGTTCCAAAAATCTCTGCTGTTTCCCTCCTCACTCACACGCACGTTTTACCTCTCATTGCATGACGATTTTTACAGACAGTGATGTCAGGTGCCTGGACTTTCAATGTCTGAGATCATGGCTCTGGGCAATTAGCATGTTCATCTCTGCTTCTACTCGAACACTCACATTCAATTTGAAATAGGTATTTCTTCAGCTGAAAAGCCAGGTTTCTGTGGCACTGTGCAGTCTGCAGCCTTTCAGGTCTGACAGTTAATACAATGAAGTCATGAGCTTAGTTCCATTAAGTTGCTGTCATTAAATCGTGCAGCTGGCAATCACAACACCTCTTGTGAACTGCTGTGGGTACAGGGCAGTCAGAAATGCTTCTTAAACAGAATTTCAAGTGAAGCAAAGCATTCAGTCCCATATTTTCATTAAATATATTTTCGTTAAATACTGGAAAGCAATAGGTAGAAGCTGTAAGTTATTGCCTTGCTATTTGTCAATTTTTAAGAGAAGCAAGCAGCAAAGCCTGCTACAGGAGACCTGCTGAAAGCGTGAATGTCGTAGTTTTGGCCAGACTGGACAATCAGAACGACAGATGGCCCTCCCCCCACTCTCTCCTCAGAGAGGAGAGGAAGAGATAAGGAGATTTACGAGTTTAGAAAAAGAACTAAACTACTTTAATGAAAATAACAATAAATAAGACAGGGTCCTCCTCAGACGTCGGCCATTGAAGAAAAAACGATGCAGAGCAGCCTTGCCCCTTTGATCCCTTAGCTTTTATACTGAGCGTGATGCAGATGGGATGGGGATGGAATACCCCGTCAGTCAGTTTTGGGTCACCCGTCCCGTCTGCTCCTCCCTGCAGATGGGACTCCTCTACACTTCTCCACTTCTGACCCTCTAACGGGGCAAAAAGCGAAGTTAGCTGACCTTGGTTGTTATAGCAATAAGTATAAGCAAGAGCCTCTGTGCANCATAGCAGACTCTCAGGGCAGAAAAGATGATGTAAAGTTCATTGTGGTCCATGTCCACAGGTAGTATGTCCATCCTGAAGAGTTTGCTGGACACCACTTGATGAATCTAGCTCAGGTCTCGTCACCACTATGTTATACTGAAAAACACTTATAGAACACTGGTGCAAGTAAACTACAGCACCAGAGCCCATTTTCTGGGCCATTGGCACTGTTCTTGCTCATTGCATGTTGCACACAAAAGTTGCAGCCCTTTGTCTGGTTTGGTTTTTACTACCGTTTTTATTACCAGCCTGAACGTTAGTAGAGGGCAGTGCTGGGCAATAGGGATTATATTGAGTGCCCTCCTGGAGCGTCTACAAGGCAGATGCTTGGGGTGAATTATTAGGGAAAGGTGCGGTGAGACCTCATGGGGATCCCTTCTGCAAGGGTACCAGTGGGGCCCTGCCTGCATCCTGGCCCTGGCATGACTGGCCAGCAGCTGAGGGACGCTGTTGGTCTGGGGCTGCTGCGCTGTTGCAGCTCACCCAGTGCCCCCGCCCAGTGGCCACCTGGAGATCCATGAGAAGGCTGCGGATTTATGCTGACAAGCAACCAAGGTTTAGATTTGTCTCCTTTTTGTTTGAGCTGATTACAGACCATAATGCCAAGAAAAATCTGATTAAATCATGTGAAAGGTTAGGGAACGTGCATTTCTACTTGGGGTGCCATGATAGGCAAGGGGGCTGGGATAAGAAAAGAGAACGCTGAAAGGAGGATGCCTGCTTAAATTTAAAACCTACAGCTACAATCAATATACAGCGCTGTTCAAAGTCAGTTACCGAATTGCTGCAGGTAGTAGAGGTATAGATGTATTAATTTGTGATGTGTGGGTAGAGGAAGCTCTCTTTTAGGGTATATATAATTCAATATAAATCAGCTACTATAAAGGCAAAGCATTTCTAAACGTCAGTGAAGAAAAAAAGGAGCATACACTTAGAAGACTGAAGGCTAGCAGCATCTGAACGGTCTGTTCCGAAGGGTCTGTGGTCTCCAGCACCCACAGTCGTTTGCGGAGGCTGGTGTGCTCTGCCGCGGTGCTGTCGGGAGAGGGCAGCCCCGCACCGGCAATGCCAGCGGCTCCATGCAGGGATGTCCCCGGCAGCACCGCCGGCATCGGCCGGGGAGGGTGAGCCACCGCCAGCCTCACGTGAAGCATCCGGGAGTGCTGCAGCCCCCCTCCAAGAGCTGAGATGTGGCAGAGAAATCGCTGTGCTGGCATGTTCCCACCCAGATCAGAAGACGGCAAAGGCAAAGTCACCCCGGGATTGACAAAGACCTGCCGAGTGTTTCCTTACCCATGTCTCCCATGCAGAAGGGCCAGAGGTGAATCTCTGCATCATACTGGTGTGGCCATCTGCGGGCCACCTGGATGTGATAGGAGGTGCAGGATTTGTAATCCATCTGCTTTTGTTGTACTGGTACTAAGAAAACTCATTCAAAGTGCAAGAACAGATTGCAGGATGTATACACTAGGTATTAGGCAGGATACACACATTAGGTATACATTTTTACAGAGGTAAAAATGCTCCTTAGTTCATTTAGCTAAGAGAGATTTCAAAGGCTACCCAGCAGGCAAACACATAAGATGGATGAAGTGAAGACAGGTATAATGGAGGAAAAGCGTATGTGTTCACTTGGCAGTGCTGAGGAGCAGGCCTATTGACAGCAGAACAGATTTCTACCTGAATGTGGTTAACGCATCCACCGACCAGGCTTCAGGCCTACAGTTCTTCTCTCTTTAGAAATGCCAGCACTCAGCTTTGTGCCACCATATGCAGGAGCAACCAAAATGGGGTGCTCGCACTGTGTGGTAAGTCTGCTTTCTCAACTGATGGATCAGCAGGTGATTGGGGGTTGCTTGTATGACTACATGAGCCAGCCAAAAAGGATACACACCTTGTCGCTTGCCGAAAGTGTGCAGAGTTGCAAGCATGCTTTTGAAATCCCTTTTTTTTTTCCCACTTGAGAGTAAAGTTGAAGAGATACCAACTTCCCTCCCTTCGGCATCCCTCCCATGGTCATAGTACAGAGGCAGTGTCCTGTTCACAGTGCCAACTGTTCCCTGCAAATGCCTACCACTGCCTTTGCTACCCCAGCCCTGAGCTTGCCAAGCGCAGAGGGAACAATATGGTCTGTGGACAGCAGCCGGCCCAGGTGGGATGAAGCAGAGCCTTCCTCTGGCTGAGCAAGCAGGGTCTGTGCTCTGGTTGCCTCAGCTGGAGGCTGTTCTTGGCATATGTCCATTATGTTTCCAGAAGGACGTGCAGCTTGTTCTAATACTGAACACTCAGTTTGCAGTCACTGTGTGTCTCAGAAAATAAATAACTGTAAAATCAAAGAACTTGGAGAAACCCACATTACTATTTCTTAAACTGCTAATGAAAACATAGCTGGGAAGGGGACAGAACACCCATTTATGCTGCAGCGTCCTCAGTTGAGAGGACAATTTCTAAATGTGTTGTCTAGGTGGGCCTGTAGCCATCTAAAGCAGTTCCTTGGATATCTGAATCTCTTTGAATCTCCTACTAAACAATACAACTCTTCAGGGTTGGAAAGGAAACCTGCAGGGTCCTGCCAGCTGGCAAGTATACATGCAAGAGTATGTATTAATTTTTTACTTTCTTTTTTTGCAACACATAAAAGATAAAAAAGTTTCAGCTCAGTAAATGATTGCTCCATAATAAAGAGACAAATATAAGAAAATTTGACCCAGAAGGGTCCAGAGCCATGCTTGGAGGTGGGACCATTGATAACTCTGTCCTGACAAAGCATTACCTAAAGTATCCTTAACCCCCCCCAGCATGGGAGTTTCCACAGGCTCCCTAGACAGTCCTGGTACTGTCCCCTTCTCCTGCAGCAGCATGGCTTCCCTGATTAAGTTTTATGCATGATGGACTTGAGCAAATCACCCCTTTTTCTATGCAGAAGTCTCCTGAGTTTTTTAAGAGCTTTAGCACATCCCTTCCTCTTTTGTCATTACTTTTTTTAAGTGCACACCCCCACCCCCAAGTTCTTTAATCTGTCTCCCAAAGTCATGCGTTCTAGCTTGCTGATTGCTTGCCATCCTCAGCCTGTTTCTGGACCCTCTCAAGCAGCTTCTATTTTTATGGAAAGACAGCCCCAAAACTGAATCCATATCTGGGGAGAACAGACAACTGCTTCATATGTCTCATACATGCAAGCCTGTGAGATAAAGTCTGAATTACCGATGTCTCTTTTCCCACACTCTTAATGAATTTCTGACTGTAAATTTCAGCAGATATATGTATTTTTTCTTAAACAGGAAAGAAAATGAATTTAAGAAGAAACTGCTTCTCTAGGGGCAGACCAGAAAACTTCTAGTTAGTTAGACACATGGAAGTTATAGAACTAGTGTTTTAGAAGGAGTTGACCAGAAGACTGTTATTTCACCTGGCATTACCAAGCCAGTCTCTCAACACCGAGGACTTGATACCCCTGGTTTTATAGACTTGTGTGCTTGAAGAGGGCTGTGGGAGAAAAATGGACTGTTTCTGACAAGTTCAGCTATTGCCATGTCCTTCAGTCTTTCGTGGCTCACATTTCCCTGGGATCCAGGATGCTAATTCTGTATTTCCCCATCTGTTTACCTGCTTTTCCTGTCTTTGTGCTTTTATTGTGGCTTATTTCCTTAGCCCCACTTAGGAGCATCATGAGTCTACCCTACAATTAGCACAGAAATCGTTGTAGTCATCTCTTCCTCTCTGACAGATGCACGCTTGTTTCTCTGGAGCATCTGTGACTTATTTAAGGACTATGCCATCAGCACTATGACATGATTAAGTGAAGAAGGGATCTGTTTCAGGTCAAGGCTGATAAGTCACGTTTTCTGTAAAGAATACTGATGTAATTCTGTATCATAGTTTTCAGCCACAGAACTGTTTTAAGATGTTTCTGGCCACACTGCCACCAGTTTCCCCTTCCTCAGACCCCCAGCCTACGTTTTTTAAAAGGATGGTGACTGATGCTGCATGGATGAGAATAAGCAACATGCAATGGGAAGGAGGTAACCTTATTTTCAATGAAACCACATTATGAAAATGTAACAGGCAATTATGTGCTAGATACTCGATAACAAACTACTGCTAGAAGATGCAGTGATCTCTTCTTTCTCGTTTCTTTTTTCTTGTATGATTTATTTCAGTCCTGATCTCTTCTGGTTGGCATTGACTATACATGACGTTGCCAGGTTTGTGGGATTCTGTCCATTATTATGCTGTAATTTAACCAGATGATAAGCAATTTTCTGATAGCTACACTAAGCAACCTACTGGGAGCCTGAGAACTAGTGATCAGCATTGACCTCCAGAGCAGAGTCCACTCCAGCAGACTGAAAGCCCAGCATTTTATTAAAAATAGGTATTTATATATTGCATAATGGAATGGGAAATGATTTTACTCACCAAGCTGTTTCTATAGGTGTTTTAGAAGTCTCTTCTGGCAGTGATTTTGAGCACTGTGCTGCTTACTCTTTTGACATGGTGACACTAACTCATCAAATAGTGGAGAGCTTTGTTATGGTCCATGTCTGCTTCTGAATCAGGGTGCAACACAGAATTCCCTCCACAGATGGCTGAGTAGTTATTTTATGTTGGAAAATATAGCTAAAATAATCCTGATGGGGTGGCAAAAGGGCACACAAGTCCCTGCAGGTTCCCTCCCGAGGTGTCCTGCCTGCTCACACGTGTCAGAGTTAGCTGAGGCAGCCGGCTCTCAGGAGCGGTGGTGGCCAGGTGGCTGCATAGGTGCAGGCTGGCCAAGCATGGCTGCAGGAGGCCACCCTGCCTGGGAGCACTGCTGGGGCCCCAAGGGGGTGACAGCCATGGAAAAGGGCACCTGCAGTAGTACAATGTCACACGGCAGAGATTTTTCACTCTCCACAGAGGGAAATGTTCATCTAGAGTGTATGTGTATGCGATGGCGGGGTAAACAGAAAACTTTTTTAAGTTTGATCTGTAACATCTCAGTCTGGGACTTTGCAGAGAAATGTGGGAGTTGTTTTTCAGGACAGTTCTGAGAGCCAAGCTCCCACATACCTGAATCACAAGTGGGACCTTACAGCCAGATAACAGCAGGAAACAACAAAATATTTGCCAGGTTCCAACTTTGCCTATACAGTTGTAAAGATTGTACACAAATGCAGATGTTTAATGTGGTGTATGCTTTTGTGTAAGAACAAGTGGCTATCACTTAAGAAAAGCATTCTCAGAGATCTGTTTCTTCCTGGATGTTTATAAAGATGTCGTCATAATGGTCCTTAGTTTATAAATTGCTTCCTTTAGCAGTTGGGGTTATGTGCTATCATTCAGTTAACATTGGAAAATTCTCTCTAATTCCAGACTGATAGGCAAAGGAGACTTTATAAACATTGCATTATTTCTCTGCTTCAGGACTTGCTGTTGTCACAGTTACTGCTCTGTGAAGGTAGCCGGTTAGAGGAATAAAAATAGATATATTTTTTTAAATTCTTGTGTCATGACACTTTGGTGGTTGGTTTGAATTGCAATAAAGTGTCCCAGCCTCAGTCAGTGCTGTACCGCTTCCACACAGTGCAATCTTCCATGAAGATTTCATGAAGATGTTGCTTTTTTGAAGGACAAATATGCAACTGTTTCCAGCCGGTTTCTTCATGAGTATACTCACAGCTCAAATACAAGAGACTGTATTTCAGACTACACAAATACTTGACTGTATTCCCATGCATGATCACGCATGTATACACATGACCCGTGCATACCGAGCACCTGTCTACTCGTGCTCAGAAATGGGTTCTGCAGTGCTTCTCAGTCCCTGCTTCTTATCCACTTAGTGCTGATGAACTCAGCAAAGTATCTGTTGGGTCCTTTTTAGCAAGGTCAATATTTTTTCATAGAGAAAGATGCATGGGATGGTGACACTTGCTTTGCTGAGATGCCTTTTCAGGTATTTAGTGTCCTGCGATGATTTTTCGTTCTTGTAAAAAAACACTGTGGAGGCTGAAGTGCTTCCTTATCATACTATACATTCATGTTGGATAATGAATATGCAAACTTCCCTGTTAGTCCTCCTGGCCCTAACGAATGCCTTCTGCATGAGGAATGACAGAAAATTTTGTGGTGCTTTAATGTTCATGCTTGTGCCTCAGTTTCCTCACCTCAGAGGGTCCTGTGATATCACTCCATGGTAGGTTTCCCCTGGCAGTGAAGGTGATGTAAACTCTCCATTCCTTGTTGCTAGTATCCATCTTATGCTATAAAGCACTGCGTACGTGGCTCTTTGTGCAGCTACACTGAAGACTCCCTCAGACTTAAAGCTGATCTACAAAGCTTTCTACAAGTTCAGAATATGCCTAAAATTCAGTACCTGCAGTCATAATGGCCAACACAAATTCAGCTGGTGATGGAGTTGCCAACTCACCTGGGTTTTTACTGCTAGTGTGGGGGAAATCCTCGCATAAAGTGGAGAGTACAGTGGTGAGGGTGGGGAGTGTGCTCTGTTGCTCTTGACCTAGTCCATGAGGCCCAGTGAGCTCGGGGCTTGCCTGCTCCAGTGCTAGGCTTGTCAATCAGACGAGGTTATCCAAGGGGTGATACTGAAGGATTTGGGTCAACACTCCCGTTAGAGGACGCAGAGCCCTTCAGTGCACTGAGCTGTGACACCTTCCCCCTTTGAAGATAGATACCTGATTTCTTAACTTTGATCGCTCTTTGAAGACTGACACACACACAAAGGGTGCTGGAGGGAATGGTGGATTTGTGAGCTGAGTATTTGTCCATGATGCTGAGGAGAACATTTTGCTGATTAAATGAGAATAATTCCCTGAGATACAAAGAGCTGTGTCCACTTACATCAACAGTGAATCTGGCCGTGTTTTATGAATGACTGTGTGCCTCTGCATGGCAGATCTTCAGTTCAGATGCTGATGTTCTGTCTAGATTTGGCAGTACTCTGGGACTCCTTTTTAAGTATAGAAAAAAATTAGATTCTTCTCTTACTCCTCCTTCTGCCTAAAGTGAAATTCTATGCTGATTCAGGGAGTCCTATTTCCTGATTCAGGGACTATCTCAATCCATTATCAGCAAATGTCATTTCCCTCAAATAATGTTGCTGCAATTTAACTGGCCAAGACAAAGACGTGTGTCTGAATACCCAACCTGATCACCTTCAATAGTTTTGCTCCTTAGCTTGCTTCCTGGCACAACTTGGATACAGGAAATTGATTCTCCTGGCAGTCCATACATTCCCTTGCTGATTGAAAACACAGGAATGAATATCAAGAAAAGGAGAAGACCTCCTGCAGTCAGGATGACAGCTGTCAAACAAGCAGACAGAATCAGTCACTACTGTCTTGCCTTTCAGCTCTCCCTGTATTGTTAGGATTACCCTTATAGCTGGATGAATGGCGAAAATTTCAAGCCAGAAAAAAAATCTGTGCCCTTGCAGTACCCAGCCCTGCTTCACACCTGGCCACTGTCTTCCACTGCTTTTGCTTTTGAATCTCCAACTCAGATGAAGGACATAGTGGCCTAGTAGATGAGCTAAAAAGAAGTGAAAAAGCACAGTGGAGGTCAGTTCAAGAGAGAACTCACCAGTCTGAAAGGCTGCTTGTGTCATGATGTTTGACTAGAGGTCTAGTGCAGAACAGTCAATTCTGTTCGTGTCTTTAAATAGAGATTGATAACTGAATAATTATAAAACCAATAAACCACCTGTTTTCTGCAATTAATGTCATTGACTAAGATGCTGGAGCATGGAGCAAGCAGCGATTTACCTTGAAAAATACATTCTATTTGCAGCTACCAGATACTGGCAAAATAAACATGAAGTCTAGGCCTTACAGGCCTCAGCAGAGAGCTTCACCTCTGACTTTAATGTGACTGAGATGCTCCTCACTGTTCTCCCTCTGGCCTTACAGGGTGCAATGGGCCCTATCATGCTGGGGCCTTGTGACCTTGGTGCCGGGATTCATTTATTTCTTAACACGTCTTCGCTGGAAATACTACCTGACCTTGTGTGTTTTTGCCTTCATTCTGCATAACAAAGTGAGTCTGACTTGTGAAAACTCTCTCTGAAGACATCAGTAACACACTAAGGTTGCTGGATTGTCCTGAAAGTCAGAGACAAGTCTGTTTTACATGAGGAATCACTGCGTAAGGAAATGTAGCAGCTATGCTCATCTGAGGGATATCTGTGTCTCTTACTTTCAGTCACTTTCACTTACTGATTGGAATTTTCAAGCCTTTTACCAGTCTAACATGCACGTTGTTATAAGTGCTAATTATTTTATAGACACTAATTACTATTCCAGTCTATTCTTCACTCCCCAATATTTTTTTCTGATACTCTAGATTTTTTTATTATTATCATCATCACCATCAACTGTGGAGACAGAAGGGATTTGATGGGTATGGTTTTTAAGGTACTCATAATGAAGAGGGCTCTTTTGAAAGCAATGAGGTGGTGTTCAGAATGAAGAGGAGACAAAACCCAGGGTTTGAAAGAAAAATTAATTTATAAGAAGTCAGACATTTAGGGCTACTTCAGTCAGAAGTAAGAGGTACGAAGAGGGGTAAATCCAAGAACAAACAGCCTGGCAATGCTATAAAATATTAAGATTTGGGTGTTGGTTCAGAAGAGAAATATGATGTAAGCAGCGTATAATCCAGGATCAGAACAAATTACATTTGAGAGGGACTTGCTTATTTTACTCAATGGTTTTGCATTCCTCCTAATCTGCATCACACCCTATGGGGCAAATCCTTTTCCCTTCCCTGGGTATATTGACTCATGCTGCTTTCCCAGCACCCAGGCTTTTCTTCACAGGGACAAGGGACAACCCTGAGGAATTTTGCAGAAGTACCTATTGCAAATTTCTCAGCATAGGACTGACTGCACCCTAATGTGCATTAAGATTTTGAGAACAGAATGGCCAAGAGGGGTGTACAAAAGCAGGTAGGAATTAATGAGGTACCATCTTCAGCTCTTGAGATGGAGCAGACAAACACCCTCTGGTAAGGAAACACACAGGTTGGAGGTCAAAGTTCCTCCAGTTTCTTCCATCCTTTCGACTCCAACAAGGGTAACAAGATGATGGAAAAATGCTTGTGTTTGTAGCAGACATCTCTGGGCCATGTCTGCAATTTCTTGTAAATTTATAACTGTATATGTTCCAAGAGACGAGAGACAGTATGAAAGTCATCACAATATTTTTAGAAAGGTAAGTGAAATGACCTGAGTAATTTTAGGTCAATCTTGCATTGATTTTTGGCCAAAAGATGGAATGGTTAAAAGACTGAAGTAGAATTAATGTCAGTCAATAACACTTAAAAGAAAATAGGTCTTGTCAAATGTACTTAATTTAATTGCTTGAGATCACAGGTTTGGTTGATAAAAGTATAATGGTTTTCTTGGGCTTCATTTTTCTGGACACATGCCAGTCTGCTGCATTGCTTCCACAGTCTTGGCCATTGCCTGCTTTAGGATTTTCAGGAGATTTTAGGTGTAGTCCCTAGTTTGGTGGCCTTTACTTGCAGCTGCCTGACCCTTAGCATGCAGCTGACCAGGCAGCCTTGCCTGCAAGTCACAGATAGCTGCTCTGAAAACCCCAGCTAGCTGAGGGGTCTTTTGGAGTACAGCAATTCCCACTGTGTCTGCAGCATAGACATGGGGTTTTTTCCCTTAGAAACTATGCTTCATGAAATTGTCACATTGTTCTGTCATCTGGTGTGGATGCAGTTCTTCATGTAAGTTGTTCTGGTGACTTAGGTTAAACTGAGTTTAGGTGCTCTCACATTGAAATGGGTGGTGAAAAATATGTGGGGTTAGGAAAGCTCCACAAGAATGTGTTGAAGTCTGATCAATGGCCCTTCAAAAGGCGATTTAGCAGCTTGGTCTCTGGGTTACTTTTATTGTACAAAAGTGCTTATCTATCTGGGGTATTGCATCTAACTCTTCGTATTCTTATAATCTACTAGCCAAAATTATAATGAGGAAGCATAAAAGTCAAAATGAGAAAATAAATGCCTTGAGCAATCTTATCAAGGGCTAAGATAAATGGTCAGTAATTTGGGAAGCTTATGCCAGTTGACCGGTGTCTTTCTCCAGGATATATATAGATTGGCCCCAATATGGGGGCTTCGGGCAGAAGGTAGTTAGTGTCATTTTGTAGCTTCTGCTGTTTTTGCTTCAACACACTTATGAACTAACCAAACGTACAGCAGGAGGCACCTACCATTAATTACAGGAGTACTTGTCTTCTCAGGTCTGATTCTTGAATGAAATGCCTGAGTTCATACTAAGATATACACTATGCTAGATCCTCAGCTGTTAAGGATTTATTTAGCACTATCAACTTATCTGGGACTACACTCATTAACACCAGTTTAATTTTGCTTATGAGAATGCCAATTAAAGAAAGGCAAGCACTTGAAATTCACTTATCTCTGGTATCTATATTGAGCATCAAATGGAAAATTTTTATCAAAGCAGACATGTCATCTCTTGGGAATAAACAGAATTCTCAACTTCCCTCTAACTTCAGTAAACTTTTCACTTACTGTTTCATAACATGGCTGACGATTCATTTGTCATAGCGCCCCTCTAACTCAATGTTCAAATCCAAATATGACAAAAGGGAAATAAATAGTATACCCAGTTTTACGCCATAAACCTCCACGGCCTTTTTTAACCACTACTTTGACTATACCAACTGCTTTGGTATAAAATAAAAACAAAGATATATGAACACTGTCAGCTATTCTGTCAGCTCTACAAGGCCAGTATTTGACACAGACAGAGGAGTACAAACATACACAGAATTCAAACAGTTGAAAGGATAATCCTTTTGGAAGTGCAACTTGCAACATCTATCTAGGGCATGAGAAGTGCTGTATTCCAGTGAGATTCCCACAGCGATACTGAGCTGAAATAAAGATTCACTATAGTTTTTAAGGCAGTGAGAATTAAGCACATGCTTAAAAGTTTTGCTGACTGCAAATGTACTTGAAAACTTACCTGAATAGAAATAGCCAACTAAATCAGGGGCCTGTAAGATTTCTGCTGGTACTGCATCCATAGCGAAAAGTGTTCCATGAAAAAACCCAACAACCTAATATTCCTCTCTCTGTTCAGCATCTCTAAGTCCTGACTTATTTTTACCTCCTGTCATCTGATAGTGCAGCAACAAAACAGCACGTAGGCAAGTATTTTTAATAAATCATAGTCTGACTTTCTTAACTATATTAGCTAGACATGCAAGATGCCTAGTAGTTTCTTTCAATAAAAAGAAACTCAGATTTAGAAAATTCTGCATAATTACACTATCATAAAATTTGCTAATAGTTTACTATAAAGAAGATAAAATTATGTACTTTTAATATCATCATATGTATTATTACTACTCAATCTTGCAAGATGTGTCTGCATTCACTGTACTCAGGAGAGTGCCCAACTTCATTACGATAATTTTATAACTCAATATATTTTTATCTGAGCATTTTTTGTGAATAGTTATAATATCTATTTATTCACTTCAGTGGCTGTGTTTATAGAGAGAAGAGGACACCAGAGATATCAAAGATTTATCGTTCTGCACCCGAAAGAGTGATTGTGCATGACTTCTCCTGTGCTCTCTTCCCCTGCAAATACACTTGCCCATTTGTCACAGCTGGCAGTTCTGGTCTTTTGTCCAGTCAGTTCAATGCTTAGTTTGGAGGCATGTTTTCTTTCTCCAGAGTTGTCAAAAATACTTGCAGCAGTCAGCGAGCTGCATCTGTATCTCAGTCAGGTTCCCGATGGACAGCCCAGAGAAAACAAGCCACTGGGAAGAGCTCTACTGAACTCAGAAGGCTTTGGATCGAGTCTTCAGTGAGGGGATAGCAAGAAAAGAGAAATGATATCTTGTTTCTAATTTTTAGTGAAGAAAGCAGGTTATTAGGTCATGCCAGTCAGCTATCTGATGGGAATTGCTCTTTCATGCTTTCTGGAGTTCCATACAGCTTTTTATCTAGGGGGCATGCACAATTCATGAGCAGCTGAAACTAATGAGGTCAAAATTTAACAAACAAAATGGAGAAGACATTGAAATAGAAAAGACTATAACACAGTAATAACTGGAAAATAATAGAATAACAATATAATAGCAGAGACAGCCATTCCCTGCTATTAATCATGGCTGTAGTTTTGAATATTAATAAACCCAAATAGCTGCATCTGTTAAGTCAGTCTCTACCTATTTGAAAGGGATTTCTGTCACCAAAGACGAAATCAGTTTTCAGCTGTAACTCCTTGGTTGGTCTGGGGAGATATGTCAGTCCACATTTCAGTCTTTCCTCTGTTTTGTCAGCTTGATCGGATACGACTGTTGGCTTCTGTCTGAGATTGTAGGGTAGAATCAATGAGACAATAATGGATGAACCCCACTTAAGGGTTCCTGAATTTCTGCCTGGTGGTTGCAAAACATGTATTGGTTTGCCAGAACTTGGCTTATAAATGTGGTATTAGAAGAGGAAAGAGAAAAAGAACAGGTGGTGAAAATCTGAACTTTCAAAAAAAGTCCCATCACAGCAGAGGGAGGGAGGGGATGGGACTGTGGATTTTGAGAACTACCCATGCAGATTGCTGCAGAGCTCAGAGTCCTCTGGAAGATACAATGGCCAAATAAATTGCCCCACTTCAGGAGAGCACATGTAGGTCCTGAGTCAGTGTGTGTCTGTGGGGAGCAATTCAGGTAAGCTCCAGTCTACGTTAGGGTGTGCCTAAAACATATTTGTGATAAATGATACTGGAATCATGGGAAATAAAAAACCAGTACTCCACAGACAGCCCAGTTCTGCACACATATCAAGCCCTGAACTTTGGTAGATCCAAAAACAGCCTAGCCCATCCCATTGCCTGCTATAGGTAGGCAAGATTCATATTTATGGTTAGAGGCCCATATAATTTATAATTTGATGGGCATCAAATAGATCCCTTGGAATGAAACTCTCTTTCATTTCAAAGAGTGAGCCTTGATAGCTGTGAAGAAAATAAAAGTCTGAAGCATGAGCTGAAAGCAATCTTTCTGATCCTCCAGAGAACTGAAACAATTGTAGTGGAAGGTGTCAAGTGCTACAGCCATGCAACCTAAAAATGAACATTCAAATGTCTGCAAGTATAAGCCAACCACCTTAATGGGAAAGTCTCGTTTGTCTCCAGGTAAAAATTTCCCTGATTCTAAAAC
Source organism: Stercorarius parasiticus (assembly GCA_013396915.1). Lineage (NCBI taxonomy): Eukaryota > Metazoa > Chordata > Aves > Charadriiformes > Stercorariidae > Stercorarius > Stercorarius parasiticus. The sequence continues at coordinate 223,830 of VWZL01003262.1, forward strand.
CTCCATTTCTTTCCCCAAACAGCTGCTCCAGTTCAACTGTTAAATATTAAAACAGAGATCTGCAGGGAGCTGCCTGTCAAAAATGTGGGGACAGAGCAAAGCAGGAGTAATTGAATGGGGACGCTGCGCTGCGAACTGAACAGCCCAGGTGATGTGCACTGCTTCGTGTCCCTGCCAGCCAAGGTGCTATGAGAGGGGCCGTTCCTGTTGCAGTCATCTGAATTAACTGCATGGGCTTTGTACATGGCTTTTGATTTCTATCTTCTCGACAAGCTGGATGTGTCAGGAATATCCCTAGTGAAAGGCATGTGAAGGTTTGAGTGTTTACTTTGCAAACTATTACATGCAAACTGACTGATTTTTCCAAAGTAAATTTGTTTTTTAAAGCATTTTCCTCCCTCACAAATAAACAATAAATTTGTTGTTATCATTCAGGTTGTTTCCCCCAAACAAGGGACCTTAAAGCAGGATTTAAACATTAACATTAGCATATAACATGCTACAATATTCTACTGTGAAAGCATAGCCAGCCACAGAAACATTTCAGGGCCTGACCCCTCAGTCTTGATTCACAGGCACTATCCCTTCTCAAATGAGTAATCCCATTCAGCTGACAAAAACAGATGCCAGTTTAATACTAAACATTTGCTACTTCTTAAAGGCTGTTTTTGATATAAAATATTGCTTTATTGCTATTTTCAAAGATACTACTTCAGGAAATGCACCAAAAAACTGTTTTATAAGTGTTTATTTTTGTAACCCTATTCTGCTGATGCTTTCTTGATTTATGCTGCATCTTAGATACAAATGTAGCAGTGCTGAGGCAGTAGAATACAGGACAAGTGATTAACAAAGCCTAGAAATATTTTAGCATATTTTTTGCACTGTGAAACGTGATAGTGATAGCATGGAAGCCTGGGTCCTGAAAATATTTTCGGAATATCTTTCTGCTCTTTCATGTTTTAACAGCTGGTATGCTATTAAATATTTTCTTAAGAATATTTTCTTAACATTTTATTCTATATAGGAACATTCTTAAGAATATTGTCTTAAGTCTGTCTTAGCTTTAGGTAGAGAAACGCAAGAGGGCACTTTAGTCCATTTATTTATTCAAGCTGGTATCAAGGAGAATCCTCTCCACTACTCTGACCCCTTAAAGAGTTAAGCCAATGAAAAGGCATTTTTAGCACTTTTCTTTCTTTCCTAACAGAACAAAACCACAGAGCACTTGTAAAACCACAAGAGGTGGTGAACTAGGCAAGAGAATGACAAGAGAGAGAATTGGGAAGAAAATGCATGCGGTGCCTTGGGGATGGAAGTTGCCTCATGTTAAACAACTGGTGATCATGCCTATTTAATCTGTGGTGTGAAACACTCTGATTAAGCATGTAGGAAGGTAGTTGTAGGCAACACGTAGAAAGCACCTTAGAAAAGGTTTTAGAAAATGATGTTGCCGATTAGGTGACTTGCTTCCCTTTATGTCAAAACCAGGCTGGGAGTACTAAATTTATGTAAGCATGTGAAGAATAAAATCAAGCCTTTTTTTAGACCTTTTTCACGAAACTTTCCTTTCAACAACAAAGTTGAAGCTGGAGATCAAGTAGCAGTCATTCTCAGGGGAAGTTCTCCTTACCTTCTGAGCTGGACAGTGATTATGAAAATGGGGTTATTCTGGTGGATGTGTCTATATTCAGCTGCAGAATGGCTTCTATATTCGTCAGTTGATGTGTAAAGATAAAAAATAAAAAGTGCTGGGAGAGGGTGCAAGGATAATGGCAGTAAACTAAGGCCTGAAGTGCCGAGATTTTCATTTTGCTGCCTGCAATCAGACACTGTCAGCAGCACGGCACAACCAGAAAATTCCTTTAACCTTCCGGCAAGCTTTATGATATACGTTGTTCTTCAATGCAGTGGATTTCACATGTCTTTTCATTTTTTCTCTTTCTCATCCCCATTTTCAGTCTTTATTATTTTTGAGTAAGGGAGATGTTCCAGGCTCCCTGAGGTTCAGTGGTCCTTCATTGTGCTTCTATATTGCCAGGAACATTTTACTGGTAACGATATTCCCCAGGCCCCATTCTTTCCCTGTTTCACTGCAAAAACACGCTTTTCAGGTTACTAGCTGGGCAGACTTGTCTTAAGTATTTAGTTGCACAGCTACCTGCTACAATGTGTTGCATGCCTTACGAAGCCACGCTAGTGAAGGGTTCTGTCATCTATCTCCAATACACCTCTGGTCCCACCTCCCACAGTTTGAGTGCCTTTCTCTCTGCATTTCTTTGTAGACATATTACTGTTTCTGATTTTGATTAGATTTATTGATAAGAAAGCCCTGAGTGTTTGTTGAAGAATTTCACCATTTTCTGGCTGCTCCTCAAGACCTACCATACTGCCAAAGGATTCTTTGGAGGATCTGAAAAGAAGACAATTTGACAGGAGCTCAAAGGAACTGGAGGCTGAACTGCACAGGATGCAGTGGATTACCTCTCACCAGTTCTCATTGGTAGTTGCATGGCAATGAGTGAACAAATTTGAAAGTGATATAACACATGCTCTTACACACGCTCTTTAGATTCCCTAAAAATCCATTTACCTCGTTTATTGGACAGTGTTTATGATGTATCTTGAATATGAGTTTATCCGATGACAAGTTTATTTTCTTAGTTCAAGTAGAGACACATGAAGGGACTGTTTGTATGGTAAGGGTTGCCAGTTTGATTCCTAGTCTCAGCTGGTTGCAGATACATCATATATCATAGCAGCAATATGACATGGATGTATATGATTGAAGAATCCCTTGAATATTAAGCAGTGCATAGTAAAGTCAAAGGGAATTATAAACCAAAGTAAAAAGACCTAATTTATTTCTCATTGCACACCAAATCTACCTACAGGCATACATGCAATGCAACAAGGAATATATTTCTTACAGCTGAAAGATTCAGAGACGGGTTGTTATGCATTTTTTTGAATATTAAATTCTCATATGTAATAAATCATCTCTCTATATATAATTATAACCATCTGTAGAAAAGATGCTAAATTACAAAAGTGCTAAATTTCTTAGACACAATGTTGACCTAAGAAATTCTTTTCAGCCTATGAGATTCAGTCTAGTTTTATTTATATTGTTTAGACAATATATTGTCCAGACAAAGTTTGTAATAGAACACTACTAAGATGATAAATTCACACCTAGAAGGGAATAATTTTTAAACCTGTATTATTGGAACTGATTTGAGTGCCCATGGTACATAGGGTGTTTTCTGAAGCATGCTGCACTTGGCTGGGAGTCTTTTATTAGTGCTAGCAAGCTAATTGGAGCTGAGTTGCCAAAGGCCAGAGTGAGACAGGGGCATGACCCTTAGCTTTGAAATTACAGGCAGGGTGGTGTACATTACTATGACACATTTTTCAGTGTTTAGTTAGGAAGAAAACTAGCCAGCATATAAAAAGTACTGTTGGGCTATTGTATATGTAATACAGGAATATACACTGTATGTATATTATAGACAGAAAGTATGGTAATGCATATATATTCTATATATAACATAATATTTTAGCTGTAATGTCATTGTGTATTTTGGTGTCAGACAAAAAATTAAAAACAAAATCAAAAACATTTTGGAAAGTGATCCTCTGGGTGTTAACAGCCTTTGTAATAGAATACATTTATTTGGCTTACCTCGGTCTTCTCTGCACAGCTATAGGGGAATAAAAGAAGATGTAAATCTAGGAAGATACTGTCATAGCAGGGTGTATGCAAGTATTATATTAACAGCAGACATACGCCTGTTCACATTTTCATGCTGGTGTAAGAATGGCTTCATGCTTATATGTATTAGTTGTTACAATTTGCTTAATTTATGTTGCAAAATAAAGTATAGAAGATTAAATGGGAAAAAGGTCTAATCTTGGTTCATTATAGAAGTGTATATATAAAGAGTTTGTGAGTAGAACTATAACTTACATCACTGTATGTAGGAAAAGCCTGCTTTTCATGTTTCTTTGAGAAGTGAATGGGATTGCTTTTATCCATCCTTTACAAGAACACAAGGCCCTTATTAATTCAACACATTCATGCTTTGAGATCTAACAGTCATGAGGGATTTGCAAGGGATCGGGGCAATGCTTGCCGATGCATACATTTGCCGTCCATGCAGACCTGTGCTTTGATGTGCCCTTGCTGCACTATCAGCTGAAATTACTGACTTTCTGGCCCTTCCCTATCTTGCCCCCAGGACTTTCACAGCTACTCTGCAGGTCAGGAGAACCATTATATCAGCCATGATATTGTCTGAATTGCTGTGCTAACACAGTTATATAGGTAGGCAGGGGGCATGCTACAGACATACCTCTGTTTTGCCTGGTGCTTATCTCTGGCTTGCTCTTGCTTCCCTTTCCAGTAGTCACAAACCTGCAGGTTCACTGGGGGGAAACTTACTGAAATTTGAGAGAAAGCTGGAGAGCAGCAAAAAGACCACGAAGCAGCAGGGCTGGCAACTGCAGAAACATAGTTTATTTCTCTGACTCTGTCACCAGCTGTCTGTGTAACCTTGAAGAGGTTGTTTTTATCACTTAGCCTCTGAGAAAAAATGCGAAGAGGATTGCAGAGCTGCTGGCTCAAGAGATGTGATAGTGTGAGCCCTCATGCAGAAGCAGTACGATTATTATTGCTGAACTCTTTGGGGAGCACAGACGGCCCCATCGATTACTGGAGTTGGGGGTGGGAAGCGACGGGATGAGAGCAGGGCTCATGTTGATTAATTGCAGTCTGCAGCTGTGCAGCCCTGAGCCAGAAGGGCCTCAGGGCAGGGTGACCTGCGGTGGATGGCTTCCCCTGCTGGCGAGGAGATGGAGCAGCAGGCTGGCAGGGGCAAGGGGTGCTGCACTTAATTACATTCAGGCTGATTGCCACGAAGTAATAGAATTAAAAAGCAAACCCACTGATGTGTACAGATATTCAAACAGCTTTGTCACGTCACACCACATCTGAGACTTACCTGACTTGACAGAAGTGCCAGAGGCAACAAGCTGAGGATTTTTGCAAACGTTTTCTTCCTTTGCCTAACTAGTGAAAGTACGAACCTCTACAAGCTGCAGCAGCACGGTGTTTCGCTGTGACATGGCACTTTTACTGGCATGCCCCTGGGCACAGATGAGCTTTAGGAGAGGCATTGCTTTTTCTGAGCTGTCTCCCCACAAGACACAGGAAGTGGAACCGGGGCCTTGCCTGTGCCTGGCCCTGCGGCCATGCCCCGGCTCCATGCACCCTCTGGTGCTGACATGGCAGCAAGGAGGGGTTTGCTTCCTCTGGAGAAAAGCTGTACCTTTCGCAGCTTGGGACAGCCATTTGGGATTCCCTAGAAGATAGAATTTGGGTGGAACTATAAACTGGTGCTGCCATTAGCTTTCAGCTAACAAAATTAAAGTGCTCATAAATTACCTTCTTGGTAGCGAGGCCCTTATTGCGTTTGAGCTATACTTGTTTTAAAACCCAGAGGAGGAATCAAAAACACATGAAGGTCTTTCTCTGTGATCCCAGGGAAGCCACCTGGGATGTCTTGGCCACCCAGGCTGAGGAGGTCACCTCTGGACCTGGCCTTCCCCTCTGGGTTGGGGCAGCAGGTGCCAGTAGGGCTGAAGAAAGTTTAATGCCAAGTTCTAAAGGTTTATTACAGGCTGGTGGTGTTGGCTTGCAGGCTGCGTTTGGTGTGGTTGCGTGGGAAAGCTGTCAGCGTGGGGGAAAAAAAGGGGCATGGGCTTGCTGAGGCAGCGTGCTCCCTCAAACCTCCAGGAGGGAAAAAGGGGGAGAGAGTAGTGGAGCTTCCTCTGTGGAGGGGGACAGCTACTTCAGCCACTGCCACCAGACAGTCAGGGCCAGATGCCTTGAAAACAGAAAGAGTACTTTTGCTGGTTAACGAGTTGTTAACAAAGTCTTTCAAATGCAGCCTTTCCTCTCAAAAGAAAAAAAAAGAGAAAGGAAAACAAAACAAAGTAGATACCTGCTCTGTGAGGTAAAGTCCCACAGGCTTAGGGAAAGTCATACAGGGAGAACGAAGTGTGCCGGCTGTCTTGCAATCACGTTGGCACTTGAGGAAGTCCTATGAAAGCTGCAAGAACTAGGCAGTTGAATGGTCAGGGCATAGAAATTTTACAGTAAACATGAGATTTTATCAAGTTAGTAGAGAGAATCATCTTTCCAGAGGCATATGGGTGATGATGATCTATGGTTCCCAGCGATGTAGAAGTTGGTGTCTAACTCTTCACAGAGTCGCTCAGAAATTCAGAATAATAAGATATTTTTCTTCTCTGTTTGCAGTTTCTCCCACATAATCTCCCTGATCTCTCTCCTTTTTTCTGTGTCCCTGGGGGTAGGTAGGTTGCATATAGAACAGCCTTTTACAATGCTTAAGTAATCTTTTCTTCAAAGCACTGCTGAGAAGGAGTGTAATACAAAGCAGGCACCGTACTGTTTCCTGAAAGGGCTGTGGACCTTTGCTGGTTATTAACTCCACGTGCGTGCCGCTTTGCTGTCAGCGGGCCACTGCAGTGGCTACCTGGACAATACTGTCCCACCGGGTCAGCTGGGAGCCCGGAGAGCTTTGATGGGTCTTTGTTAGTGCTGAGCAGAGTAGCGGGTGGGGAACCGGTGCATTTCATTGCTACGTTAATGGTTACTTTTTTTAAGAGAATAGCTTTTGAAAATTAAAATTCTTAAATGGGCGTTTAATTTTGTCAGGACTGCTATTACCTTCTGCATTAATCGGGTACTAACTGCTTCTGAATAATGTACTTATTGACATTTATCTGCTGATTGACGGGGCTAGAAATGTACAGGTTTTTTGCAGGATAATAGCTGGGCACTTGTGAATAAACCAAAGGCTTTACACCTGCTGGTAGGTGTCTTGTTCCAAAGGGCTATTTCTCACCAGAGTACCACTGAGCAATGTGGATGGCAGTACTTGGGCATTAAAATAAACTCTGATTTGAATAACCAGTATTCTATTCACCTTGTATCATGAGGACAGTGAAGGTATAGCAATCCAGCTTGCAAAACCACTGAAATGGCAACTGACCAGAAATACAAGCATGATTTTCATTCAGAAGCCCTGCTGTGTAGCTCAGCTGGGGCAAATATGCTTCAAATATAGTGCCCAGAGGAGAATGCAAGGTGTGGGGTGGAAGGGTGCCATACTGCTACATTAGGACTCACAGACTGCTGTATGTGCAGATTTCTGCTCAGAAAGGCTACTTGGATTTTTCTAGATGTGATTAGCCTCTAGGACTAGCTAGATCCCCAGTAATTGGCTTGGCTGATTGTTATGGCAGCACTTTTTTTTATGGATAAATGTCCTTCATAAGTAAGCTAGATAAATACTCCAGGCCTTACGACTGTGGGGTTCCTGGTCTTGGTGTTTTCTTAGTTGTCTTGAACTTCTGTTTATAGAGACTATCAGTTACTTTTTGTGATCCCTGAAAGTCACCAGCATTCCCAGGGCTGTCCATGTTGTTCTGGGTCACTTCAGTAGGGACTGCAAAGAACTGTTCAGTGCCAGTGATGAGGGCTATTTCAATGGCCCATCCTGTAATGAGAGGGGGCCAATTACAAGCAGCCCTACAACCATTTTTTTGAACACTGCTTGGTGACCTGGAACATGGATTGAGTATACTGTGGTAGTTTTCTTGACAGTGGTAATTAATTACTTAATCTTTCATTCAGCAGTGGTATTCTGAGGCACTTTTCAGCCTTGATTTGGCTCTAAGCCGAAGGGGCCATCTTGTCTGTCCTGGGTCCCTAGTAGCATTTCATTTATTTGATACTACCTGTAGAGAAACTATTTCTTTAAAAAGGCTCAGTGCCTATAGCAAAGTTATCAACAGAATAGTTCCACAGACAAAACCCACCTAATTAAAGGAATTATGCCAGTAGATTTTCAACAAGAGCTGTGGTGTGGACACTGTGGGATGCATAGAGAGGAGTACTAGGAATACCCTGTTAATGATCTGTAGCTTGATAACTGCATCTGTTTTTCTTCCACTTCAAGAGGATTTAAATACAAGCAACTTGCTTTTAATGCAAACTTGTATTTTAAAGTATACACTGTAGTTATTTTCATTGCTATGGAGAATACTAGGCAGGTGTATCCATTGCAGCTGATGTAAGATAATACAGCAATAAAAGATTAAAAAAAAAAAAAAGAAGAAGAATCAAAACAGAAGAATTTGGCTTCGGATTCATGAATGCATTCAAAATTATTCAGTATGAAGATGTACCAAAGGTCTTAACAAATACAATTTCTGATGCATTACAGCCTTTCTTGTAGGTTTAACAAAGCCAATCTTCCTGTTTTGTTTTGTTCACACATTTGTGATTTAGTAAAATCGATAAAGAATTGAGCAGTCAACACGCCTCTTACAATGAAGTTTTAAAAAAACACTATACAAAAAAATACACAGCATTCCTTTGACCAGATGTCCAAACATTAACTTAAGTAACTTGCCTATTGTACAACTTTGTGAAATCAGGGCCACGTGTTGTTAGGTTATTTTCTGTAGGGCAGCCTACTAGGCAACAAGTGCAAGACAACAGAAGCAAGACGAGGGAAGTGATTCAAAGGTGAGACCTGCATTGCAGGAAACCGACTCAATACATATTTTTAAAGTTGGAAATGTAACTTAAAATTCACAAAGACAAAAGTATTCTGCAAACTGAACTAGTTTCCTTCCTGATTCCAACTCCATGCACAGTACAGGGAAGAGGGATTTTGTCTCCTTTTCTAAAGAAAATCAAAGTGAGAGTGGAAATTCTGACCCACTACAGTCAGCAAGTACTGGCATTTGGAGAAAAATGGGGAGCTTGCATGATTTACAGTCTGCATGTCACTTGGTTATTGGCAATCTTTTGAAATATCCCAGAAGAAGTTGTGGTATTTATTAATGGTTTCTATTATGATTACGTCTAATTTATCTTTCTTTCTGTATTTTGAGAACTCACTTACTGTGTGGTAAAAGCTGAATATATCTTTTAGCTGAAATGTGGTTAGATGTATGCATACTGATGTGTGAAGTCCATAAGTTATTTAACAGGTAAGGAGAAAGAAATAAAGAATGTATGTGCGGAGGAGAGAGAATACAAACTTTAAGAAGTTGAAAGGGTGGGTTTGAAGGTAAAGCAGTTACTTCAGGATGATGGTTTGTAATATGTTTCGGTGTGTTTTCTCTGTTTCATTTGCCTTGAATGCAAAAAGGACAAACCAAACTATTTTTAAAATGTGTATTGTAGGTATTATTGGTGAAACGTCTGGAGACAGTTCCAGAAACTTATGACAGAAAACTGTAGAATAAATTCAGATGTGAATGCCATTTATTTTAATGAACAACGCTGTAATCAAACTTCATGCTTGAAATTAAATTAAAAAAGATAAAAAACAGTCTTAAAAGTAGGAGAGAATACAAATCTGCATATGTTGTAAATAGTGACTGATAAATGACAACTCTGTGACTATTTTTAGAACATAATTTGAAACTGTAGTAATAGCAACAAGATTGTTGGAATAAAGATGTATAAGTTATTGTATGCAAAGTTATAAATTGTGCTGAATGCCCTTGGGATAAAATTTTACTTTGTTAAGAACCTAATGTGAATAGGTTTCATATAGAAGACTGTCGTTTTATGTATTCAACAGGAATAGTTGCAACATAATCACATATTGCAACTGCCAAGGAATGATTTGGGAGACTTTTCTGTAAACCAAGTAAGAATCGTATAAAAAGCATGACACTACTAAACCTGCCAGGCCAGCCTTCACAGAGTCCACTTTGCCTTTGCCAAAGCTCCTCAGGATCCCATAGTCTCCATGTCAAGAATAGAGGTCAGACCTGAAGACTCTTCTCACCTCACTGGAGGTAAGGACGCAGATTTTAAACACAAACAATAACTGCTAGTCGAAGCGTAGCATTTGAAGTAACATTCTGCAGGTGCAGCTGTGTGCTCAAACAAATGTTCTTCATTATGATTTCCCTTTGAGAATGTCATTGCAGCCAAGTTACTCTGATACAGATAAGTGACACTCCTGTTGCTCCCCCAGGTGCTGAGTGGTGGGGAAGCGTGCTTTTGGCAGATTCAAGAGAAGCCCAGCCTGTGACTTCAGACGTCTGAGACCTTGACCTTTCTCATAAGTTGGCTGAATGTTTGCATGGTTCCAGGGTTGGCAAGTTTTCTTATCTCTGAGAGATTTGTGATTGCAGAACAGGTATTGGCTTGGGTGATCTCCTTGGTCTGACATGATCTCTGTGTTAGTACTACGCTAGGCACACACTTAGGCTTGCTATTTCCCTGGGAGGAAAAAAACTCCAGAAACAGAACATGATGCATCTGCCCATAACTTTTCAGCTATCCACTTTAGTGACTACTTTTTCCAGTCTTTGTGAGTAACTGTAGCAAGTACTGGATATTCTATACTGACTGTCTGCTTCCTGACCCCACAGACACCAGCAACCCTGTCCTGTAGTATCACTGATACAAATACACAGACTTCTGTGAAAGCCTGATGATCTGTGGCTCCGGTTACAATCTGCTTTGGGGTCTACCCTTGCAGGAATACTTGGGAGTCATGAAGACTGGCTGACTCATCTCCCCGGCTATAGCTGTAATTTTCCATTTATACAGGGCTAGTGCATGGAAAGTGCTGGAAAATTCTGATTGTCTGTCTCCTGAGCAAGGTCAAAGCCTGACTGGATGCCACAGACAGAAACCATAATGCAAACCTAACATACGCAGTCTATTGTGAGTCACTTGTGTGCACATCACTGCTTCCAATCCAAATGCTTAGGGTCGATAAGTCTAATGACAATGGACCAAAGACAGCCTAGGTAGTATCTGGAAGCTGCCATCAGTTGCTTTGTTGTCACAAGCTGAGCTGATAGCATCCATTTTATAAAACTTTATAACCAAACTCTGGATCCCATTAAAATCTCATGTTATTATATAAAAGGCCATGCTCTGCTCTGTCTCTTGGCAATGATGAGCAAGTCTCACTCTCCAGCTGCATAGTCTTTTAGCAAATTGAGATCTTCTAATTCTTCTGAATATTCAGACCTCAGAATAGCACAGAGACAGCACTTCTGAGGATAACTAATGATATTTCACAAAATTCAAATTCTGGCCATCCACCAGCATTCATTTTGCTAAATCAAAGTGCAGTGTTCCTTTGTGAGCTGATACTAAAGCTGAATGCAATTAGAGGCATGCTGAATAGTTTACCAGAAATCAAGATCTCTCTTGACTCTGGAAATATTTCTGGCTCATGCTAAGAGGAGAAAAATAAAACCTTAACACCCGTTCCCATGTCCCAATGTACTGTCAGCGTTACAAATTGTAGTGGGACAAATAGACTGTGAACTTATGTCCTGCTAAACCCTGCAATACACAATCAGCCTTACTTAATGATAAAAACAAGGCAGTTTTTTTTCTGTTCGTCACTGTGGGTTAACCTATTGGAAACTATCTAGTGTCTACCACCGTATGGGACTACGCATATAGCTATGTTGAACAGCTGCTAAACAGTAATTTATTCAGTGACTGTACACCGTATTTCTTTCTTTTGGAAAGGGAAAGGAATGTGTCTGTCAGAGACATAGCCTGACAGCCTGAGCATGAACACAATGCAAACTAGGGGTTCCCAGTTTTGTTTTTCTTACGTACCACATACAGCAGCAAGAATGGTCATACATGTAGCCCACCACTCACTGAATTTTCTGAATTTTCAGATGGGTGTGTGCCAAGCCTCTACTACTCAGGAATTATTTATATACTGCAGTCTTACGACTCATTTCATACGCTTTGTGTCCTGGTAAGCTTCCTTCATCACCAAAAAAATAAAAAAAAAGATCAGATGGGAGAATTGTGCAAATATAGAATATAATGGATATTAATAATCAGCTCAATATTGATTTGCAATGTACTCCTTATCATTAAGGAACTTTTGAATTCAGTTTTGGGTGAATTGGAAAGTTTCAGCCAGCAGCTGTCTGTGTGATTTCTCTAGATATGAATGTTTTCTCTCAAACCTGATTGCTGCATAATTACAGTGGCAATGACAGCCTCACTGCCTTATTTTTCTTCCCTCAAAAACTCCCCTTTGAAGATAGATTTGTTTGTGTGTGACCTCTTCTGCCATATCCATAGGCATGCTTTTCTTTCCTAAGTTTTGGTAGGAATATAGGAATCACCTATTAATTTCCTTGTAACAAGACCAATCACTGACATTTGCTACCCAGTGACTCTCCATAAACAGCATCACCTGAGGATCTTAGGGTTACCTTGTGCTTTGGAAATCTCTTTCTTTTGGAGGGAAAAAAATGTGCAAAACCCAGAGTCTTGCAGGTTACTCCTAATAGAAGGAAAATTTAGTGATTTGGTTAGGCTGTCTCTACATTTCTGTTCCTTACAAGGATACACATAGTCCTGTCTGCTTCAACACGGGAAGAATCAAGCACCCAGAGCTCCAGCTCTGCCTCCAAAATTCTGCCAGCTGAAAGCCTGACTCAGAAGTGTGCTTAGTGCACTTGCAGTAGAAGAAGTTTGACCATCTTTTCCCCATTCATTTCTGAACTCTCTTGCTCAGCCTGTCTCATATGCATATCTTATCTGTAAGGAAAAGAAATCCAGAAAGCCATTTTGGCTATGAAATGTAGATTTCCAGTCAGACTTGGGTGTCCATGTTTTGGTCAAACACATGACCAAAGACATGGTTGAACACTGTGTTTTAGTTGCTTTTACCCATTCTTATGGGTACAACAGTGGAGAAAAGCCTCCTTAACATAATGCAGATTAAGCAAGGCTATCCCTACCAGTGGAGTCAGCTGAGGGACTCAACTCCAGTGTTGGTTATTTCTGGCTTTCTTCCTACGAAGCTGAGAATGACTGGAAGCCCCAGGAAGGAGATCTTTTTGTTCAGGGGAAGGAAGCATCCAATGCATGGAAATCCTCAGTGTTTGAAAGAAATGTGTTAAGGAGGTGGGAGGTCTGATGGCTGCTCCGGTTCCCAGTCTTTACCCCTTCGTTGTCAGTCCTAGGTGACAAGAGAAAATCTCTGGATTTGAGTTTCCAGGTGATTCTGTATATATTCAGACCTTCAGCAGGACATATCAGCAGCTAAAAAAGAAAAAAATTATCTTTTTGGATCCTCTAGAAGACCTGGATCCTCCTTCCCACCCCACCTACCCAGCCACTGAAGGTTCTCCAGTGTATATGGACAGATTTCTAGTTACAGTGGACCTTAACAAACCTCATAACAGGCTAACAATGCCTCAACTGCTGAAACTCAGAATAGGTAAAAACTCTTACCAGTACCTATGCTGAGAAACAAAGTAGATTTTCTCATGTCAGTGAGAAGTGTTCGCATGAATCATTTCCTTTGTTCAGAGCATTCATAGGGTCTATATCTTCTTCCCAGCTGCCTGCTTTCATTAACACTGCAGAAATTTAGAACATTAGTGTCTCCCATCCCTTCTTTTGTACAGTTCCCCACTATTCATTCACATCTAGTTGTCCTGGTTCAGCTACTAGCAAGGGTAGCATGGGACAGTAAACAAGCTCAGGGAATCGGTAGACACTAAAACTATCCCAGCAAGAGGGTCTAACTGCACAGCAACACAAGCAATTTTATTTGTCCAATTAAGGGACAGTACAGAAGAAAGGGAGTCGTGCAGCCTGGTATTTCCACCAGAAGAAATGTTTGTTGGACATGTTTGGAGAGACTGGACTGAAATCAGCTGCTGAACTCGGAAGTTAGCAGGGACATGTATGCGTGCACACATGCACAGAGGAGATATGAAAAGGAGGCAAAACCAGGATAATCTTTTCAACCTTACTACTTATTAGATGCAGCAAACATCTAGCCAAGTCATTAGTGAAGGTGCAGTGGAAGGCCTGCGTTAAGTCTATGTGTTTCTACAGCTTGTATTGGTGCCTGAGTTAGATTCTCTCTACCCATCCTACCAGAATAGTTCAATACAAACACTGACAGGGACTAACTGGCTGTCCTATAAATCTGAATTACAAACTTTTCTGGTCATATGACTCTCTGCAAATCCTGAGCTGCTGCTTGCAGTTTTGGATTGAAAGAATTCTACTTTGTAATCTAAAATATCCTTTAGTTTTGATTTTTGTTATAACCACGTTAATGAAATTAAAGGGGAGACACCCATCAAATAATAAAAAAAAAAGTCTAAAAAAATTAAATATACAACACCTCAGTCATCCCCCAGTGACTAATCTGCTGTTTCATTGAATTGTCACCAGCAAGGACATTATTATTCTTACTTGTGTATGTCACACTGCTGTTTTAACAATTTAGGTGACTCATACTGAGGAAATGCAGCAAGAGACATCTAACTTGATATTCAGCCATAGGTGGAAGCCATTTAGGTTTTCTAATTTAAAATGCAACTAAAGAGAAATAACATTTGCAACTGCCCTTGAAGAGGGTGGGGGATGATTAATCTAACTAAGAATACAATTTACTCATTGAGATAATGGGAAAAGCCTGGGATTATGAATGTGGGAAATCACTGGATCCCAGCAAGGGGCAGAATTTCATCAATTTAACTTAACTGCAATTAAGTTTTCACTTAATTGTTTTTCAACACATGGGTTTCCCAGAGGTTTGACTCCTAACCGGGGAAAAGGTAGAGAATTTGTCTCAGATCTAGTGTCTGATAGTGCAAGATACCAGAACTGCTGAATATTATTATTATTGGCGTCTAAAATGACACCTTGTCACTGGTGTTTTAAGTAGCAGTTAAAATAAGAAAGAAATTTGTAATTTCCTAGTAATTGTCTTCTCACTGCGTTGTTGGCTTAGCAGGAATAGGCTCTTCTAGGGTGCCTTAAGCCCAGTTTATTTGTAGATATGTTTGCTTAGTAATGGTGTGACTTTTTTCCTCTTTTTTTTTTTCCCAGTTTGTTCAGCCCTGCTGCTAAACAAAAGCCGATCATCAGATCAGCCCCCTGGAATCTTTGGGCACTCCTGATAAATATATTAATTTCTGTCATATGCATATGCCTACATGGGGTACACTGATCCTCTGATGGTATCTGATGTCCTTGGCTGTGGGGTTTTTAAAGTAAGTTTCATGATTGCTTTTGTCTTTTTCCCTTGCCCTTTAAAAGCTATGAAAATCTTCAGGCAATTGTTGGTTTGGGTGGAACAGTGAACTGAGAGTCATTGCATTTCCCCACCACTTTCCTGCTGATTACATTTCAAACCTTGAGTTCATTGTTGTTAATTCCAACCTCTTCCCCTTCTTGCTTTGTGGGCCATAGCCTTTGTGATCAAAATATGGACAAGCGAAAAAGATTCCAACTGACTGAGAAGGATGAGGACCTTCTGCAGCTCAGGAAAGCACTTGAGCAGATGCAGCCCAGACTGCCCATCAGAAACCAGAGAAGTCTACTCAGGGAATGCAGAAATCTGCCTGGATATTACATACTAAAAGGGTATGTTTTCACTATAGTATTAGCAGATGAAAATATCTTATCAATGGACACATGCTCAACAGATGCCTTTTGGTATCAGTATCTAAATTATTCTGCAGACATGAAAGAATCAATGTTTTGAAAAGAAACTAACAGTTCATAAAAACTTCTTTTGCAGAAGAGATCTGCAGAAAGTAGGAAATATTCCTATCAAAGCTGAAAAATAATTGTAAAAGTAATTCTTTGGGTACTTTGACCTAATATTCAAATGCATATCATAGCACTGGGTGAAAGAGAAAAGAATTGCATGAGAAGTGACACATTACTGCCTATTACATACTGTATCTTAATTAGATTAAGCTTCCTGTTCTTTCAGGAGTTTAATGTCAGCTATTATAACGCTGACAATAAGATTTCTCATATCTTCTCCTCTTTTGTTTCCCCATCTTGTTCTAGGCATTAGTCAAATGGGCTTATGATTTAATGATGAGCTATAGAACCAATGAGAAAGATTTGCTTCAGCGTCACCATTTTGTTTTTTTTGTTGTTGTTTTCGGGTTTTTTTTTTCCATAAATTCATATTTTTTGCATTTTGGTTATTGCTTAGTTGTATAAATAATGTCAGAGACGGATATTCTAATCCCTGTGCAAAATTGTAACAATGCCCAGTGTAGTATCGCCCTTTTTTTTTTTCTTCTAATCTTCTGTAGCCCACAATGTGATTGCTTTTTACCATGACACGCAGTTCAGTAGTGCTGTGCCTGCTGCTGCTACGATAAGTGGTTTCCCAACAGGACGCTACTTTAGGATTATGCGTACAGACCTAGAGAATGCTGTTTTCAGGAAGTGTTTGATGACAGAGAGCAGTATGTGTAGAAGAGTAGGTCTGAATATTACACTGCCTTGGCTCTATCTCTTTAGGCACAGATAGAGCTTGTTGTCAGAAGTGAGTTACCATCTGAGGTATGTAAAACTGGAAACTAAACACGTTACAAAACAAACATAAGCTGAGAGCAAGACAGTAACTGTAACACCATACCAGCTCTCTACCCAAGCCAACTGACATAAAGAGAGAAGTGCTGGCAACTGGGTTGTATTAAGATCACAATATGAAAATAAGAAGACTCCAAATTATAAGTAGCCTGGATGAAAATGGAAAACAAAGTAATTGAAGCCAATGGTAAATGTTGCCAAAATTGGGTGTATTGCAGCTGACCCGAAGATGCTAGAATTCTCGAATTTTTCTTCCAGTCCAACAAGTACAAACTAGCTTATTCAAAAGTAATCTTGTATTAAACAAGCCATGTTTCTTTAGGTCCTTAATTATAAATGGCAGGTGATTACACTTTACATGAAGAAATGTAAACAAACTTGTCATAGGTTACAAATTAATATTAAATTTGAATATTTGAACATTACAAAAACGGTGAGACATTTGCAGAACTAATGAAAAGCAGGAAAAGGGTACTTTGTGTGCAGAAGGCGTAAGGACTTTACGGGGCACAAAAGGCTTCACAAACATGCCATCAAACATCATAAAACAGTTTGCAAAGCCCAGGGTGAGTACTTTGTGCAGAACAAAACAGCACCACTCCTCAAGTGAACAGAAACCCTTGTTTTCAGAAAACAAAAACCCAACAAGCAAACTTTTGATGCTGGTGATACTTAGCTAGGACAAGTGGCCAATATAATAGACACACAAGTAAAAACTGAAATGCATTGAAGAAGCCGTCTATCTGTTGCTAGATGCAACACTGGTACTCTACTGTCTGATTTGAATTCTAAAGGCACAACCATTGCTTAAAAGGAAGGAAGAAAGAAGAGGTCACTAAACCAAACAGGAATGTAAGGTTTTGCTTTTACAACTAGAAGGATAATGAACTGAAAAGAAGACAGTGACTTTTAAGACACAGAGAAAGACGCATTTCTGTAGCTTCAGGCTATTACTGAAAATCACTAAAAAATAGTTCTCTTTCAAATGTCTGCCACTAAAAACTGTTGTCAGACCTTGCAAAAATAAAACCATCTTCAGAATTTAACAGCATAACAAAATGAGTAGACTGATGGCCACAGCCCATCCAGTTTTCAGCTAGTTTGGTTACTCACAGCATATGAGACCATAGAGCTTGAAACAGATCAAACCCTTTACCTAGTTTCTTGTGCAGACAGTTAGGCAGATAGCCCATATTAACTTCAGTATCAATGGCAAATTTGAACTTGCTAATTCAAGACTCCTTGGTATGTCTATATTGATACTGCTTAGATACGGCTTTACACTGCATAAAGGAAGGTGCCATGTTACTGTGACTCTGTGCTCAGAAACAAACAGGTAGATGCAGATCATAGAGGACAAGAGATTGTGGTAGTAATTTAATAAATAGGAAAAAGAAAGTTTAGGAATGGAACCAAAGTAAAATTTATTCCTACCTCCTTTATTTTCTTTCATCTACAAGCAGAAGAAAAGTCAATTGAGATATACTGAATGACAGTTTTTGTTTAAAAACAACAAGAAGGTAAAGATTGCTTTTATTCTGTTCAATATTTCATTCCACTGTGGGACTGCAGGTATTTCTCTTCTGAAGTAAAGATTCAAAATGAACCATTGCTTCAAAACTCAAAATGTTTTGATTTCAGGATATTTTCATATCAGTCTGAAAACGATGTTTCACTTGCTCTGTACATCCATTTCTCAGCAGAAAATAGTACTGACCCAAAATTTGCACAGTGCCGTAATAATAATAATGGAGGATGTGAGATCCTGATTAGAGTTCAGGGAGTATTTGGTGAGAAAGAATGGTGTACAAAGAAAAAAATGTCCCTAAATCCACCCTCTAGTGTTCGTCTTGTTCCAAGAGCTCCTTAGACGTACAGCGCTAGCAGTATAGTTTTGCGGTTTTGCTTGTGTTAGTGTCAGGAGGGGCTGTATGAGTCTGTGACATGTAGCCTTCTGCTTGCTCTGCTATAGTGGCTGCTCTGACTGGACAGAGGCCATATGCACTACCCCCATCTGTCTCCACGCCCCTGTAGGCAACTGTCCTATACCTGGGGGTGTTCATCCCCAAATTCCCAGAGAAACATACTGCACATAGACATAGAAAGCATTGCTTAGAAACCAGCATCTGTTATTACCTATTCTTGTCTGGAGAGGCACTTTCCTCTCATTTTGGAGAGGCTATAGCTCATTCACTATTGTATTGTGACAACAGCCCATTCTTCTAAATTCTCTGACAGGGAGCAACGGTCAGAGCCTGCTCACTTCCCAGACTCATCCAGGGTCATTTTTGTCTCAATGGCTGTTTTGCACATCAGCCTTCAGCTGTGACATGCTTCAGGCTTTTTCAAGCACTTCATCTTAGTAAAAGTTTGCACAGTCAAAAAGTAGATCTCTACACCAGTTCCACGGAGATGCATGATATATTTTGTTGGTGTGAAGATTACCTCAGTAGGTCATACATTAAAGAGTTTGATGTCTTCTGTTTCTTCTATGCTGGGAAAAGAATTTCTGTTGCAGCTCTTGTAAGCACTTAGCTAGTTACCTATTAGTAACAAGAAGGTTTCTGTGTTCCAGTTCAAATACTGCAGCATACAGGAGATAAACAAAACTGTAATCCACCTAGCTTGTGAAGAAACTGTAAACACTTCATAAAAATAAGCTTGTTTGCGTCATGGTGTCCAACTGTTTGAATTATTTTGTCAGCTGGTGGTGAATTTCAACTGTATCCATCAGGGGCATAGAAATCTCAAAAAATGAATTTCCTAAAAGTTTCATGAAAACTGACTAGAGGAGAAGACAATGCAGGCACTTTAACAGAGAGAAAAGGGGACTTTGGAGCTTGTATCTGAGTACAACTGAAGAAATCTAGGTGGGAATAAGTTTTATCAAAGCTCTGATACTAGGAAGAGTTTCAGTTGAGACCTATTGATCCTTTAGCCACCTGAACTGATCGACTGTGAATCATATGCTACAGGAAATGAAAATTCATTAGTTTCAATGCATATGAAACTACTTGCCTGTTGTCTGCAATGAAGTGCAATGCCACTATAAGCAATATAACAAGACAGTATTTTTCAGATATTTAGACCCTATATAAATGATTAATAAATGTTTTAATTTCTGCATCCTTGTTCTTCCAACCATGTATTACTCAGATTTCATAGAATCATAGAATGGTTTACTTTAGAAGGGACCTTAAAGATCATCTAGTTCCAACCCCCCTGCCATGGGCAGGGACACCTCCTGTAGTAGACCAGGTTGCTCAAAGCCACATCCAGCCTGACCTTGAACATTTCCACAGATGGGCCTTCCCTTGCCAACCTGTTTGAGTGTCTCACCACTCTCAGAGTAAAGAATTTCTTCCTAATATCTAGTCTAAATCTACCCTCTTCCAGTTTGAAGCCATGAGCCCTCATTCTATCACTACACGCCCCTGTAAAAGTCCCTCTCCAGCTTTCCTGTAGGCCCCCTTCAGATACCAGAAGCCTGCTATAATGTCTCCCCAGAGCCTTCTCTTCTCCAGGCTGAACAAGCCCAATTCTCTCAGCCTGTCTTCATAGGAGAGGTGCTCCAGCCCTCTGATCCTCTCTGTGGCCTTCCTCTGGACCTGCCCCAATGGGTCCACGTCCTTCTTGTGCTGAGGACTCCAGAACTGCACACAGTACTCCAGGTGGAGTCTCACCAGAGCAAAGTAGAGGGGGAGAGTCGCCTCCCTCGACCTGCTGGCCGCACTGGTACTTTTTTAAGCATCTATGTGTGTATATGTGTGTAGGGAAGAATTATTAACATGGATGTTCAAATAATGGATGTATTTATTTGAATTTGCTTGAGTTAAAAGAACTGAAACCTTTATCCTTGGTCTATTGTCTAAATCTCCAGATCTGCAATCTGCAATGCGTGGATTGCCTTGTAATCACAGCAAGCCATTGGTATATTGTATACTTCATAGCTGGAATGGGTGCAAAATTAAAACTGCTAGTGCTTATGCTAAGATTCTTGTAAAAAGCTTTCTGACTAAAGATTACCATTTATGGAGGATCATTAGTATTAGCATGTGTGAAATTTTCTGAAGAATGTGGGGAGACAAGTTAGTATCGGCCTGTGTGATTTTATCAGTCAGGAAAAAGGTTTTGGCATTATCACAGGAGGTTCTATGCAGAAGTCAGCTGTGCAGAGATCAAAAAACAAATTTAATGGTAAATATTATTAGAAAAGGAATAGAGAACATACCAGAAAACCATATTACTATGTAACTACCTGGTGCCTCTTATAGAGTACTATATGCAGATCTATATTTCCTTCTCTCCTTTTCTTACCTCCAAAGGATATATTTTGATTTGAAAATATACGAGAAGAGCAATATAGAAGGGTGTCAGGATTCTGTAACAAGGAGATTTTACATGGAGTAAGTATGTAATCTGGAAAACTAAAGAAGTACACTTTGATAAAGCAATGATTCAGCTATGGAACTTACTGCTGAGGGATAGTGAGGTACTAACATCCTAGATGAGTTCAAAAGTGATAGACTTGGATGAGTCCCAAAGAGAAAGACTGTGAGAAACTGCACAGGTGTATTGCAAGAGATCTCACTGGGTGATTGACAGTGCCTATGCTTTTTTTCCTAAGCTTTAGTGGCTACTATCAGGGCATCTGGCCTGTTGCAGTACAGTACATGCTTTTATAGAGTACTTGAATTCTAGGTGAGTCTACAGTAAGTGAGGGAAGAAAACTGTCAAAAATGTCCATGATAGTGGTATTATTTGCATTGTTCCGCTGCATTCATCACTGTTTTTTAATGAAGTACCATTTTAAATTACATTGCAATTCTACAGCTTTTGGTAAAATACACACATTAATGCTAAAGTAGATGAATCATCATACAATCACAGAAGAATGGTTTGGGTTGAAAGAGGCCTTTAAAGATCACCTGGCTCACTCCCTCTGCCATGAGCAGGGACATCTACCACTAGATGAGGTTGCTTTAAGCCCCATCCAACGTGGCTTTGAACACTTCCAATAATGGGGTATGCACAACTTCTGGATGTATGGATAACTAATTAGTACAGAATGTATGGATAGCAAATTGGTACAGATATCCTGTGCATTTTGATTTCAAAATAATTTTGAATCACAATTGTAAATAATGTAAACAGTTTATACACTAGAATTATTTGGGTCTTCACATTTGTATTCAGGAAATATTTAGGTATCTACATGCTAATAAGTTTTTGGTGTCCAGACACAAAGAGGACTACCTGATTACCTGCTTGAAGATTTGGTCATGAGTTTCAAAAGCAACTTGTCATTTTGTGTGACTGTTTTTTGGGGCCCAAAGACAGCAGTAGGGCAGTAGGGCCTGACTTTTCAAATATTTAGGCTTGGACCTGTCTACCAGCATTCTGAAAACATAAAACTCAATATTGTTCAGTACTTTTAACGTAAAAACTTACAAAGCAGGGAATCTGTGCAAGTTAGTTAGCCAATGAATGTAGTGTATTAATCATTCTTCTCCTTTCCTTTTTTTACATGATTACTAGTACCAGTTCTTTTCCTCTGTGAAATAGCAAGTTAAAACAAAATATCATGAAGAAATGATGTAAGCATGTAATTTTCATCAGAAGAATCTGATGTCTTTTCAGTCTGTTACATATATCTTTAGAAAAGTACAATGTGGTCTTCTTACGCTCAAATGGCTAAAAGTCTGAATGCCTGTGCACATTAGTCAAAAGTATTTATAGCTTTTACTTTAAATCATATATCATACAAGGTCTAAAATCGAAAGCTAGTCCACAGTTATTTGATCATTCGCAGTTTCACTTCAGGAGTTAGATACTCAAATTTTTTACAGTCTTTTTTTTTCAACAGGAGGTCATTAATGGCAATTGAGAATCTCTGTCTACCTCTGTTACATAATTTCTATCATTCTGCTAACAATTATTGATTTACTTTGGCAAATGATAGCCCTGGCAAGACCAGCAACGATGATTGCTATTCAGCAGTAACTACCAGAGAGATTCCAAATTCTACTGCCTACATGAAACTCCCAGGTTAAATAAATAAAAATTTAGCACGCTTAAAAAAATAACTTTCCCCCATACATTGCAAGTATCATGTCTTTTCTTCTAAATCTTATCTGGTCCTCACACTACCCTAGAGATAGGCACTATCAAAAATTTATTAAATGACTTGAACATATGCCCTAACTAATGTCACTAGATACAAATATGGGGCACCTCAAATTATCTTTCACGGAGTTTCTACATGGAATGTTCTTCAACTATCAATCAATCCTATATAGTTTTAAGTGCTATTGGATAGCAGTCAGTATCTCCAGGGACTTCAAAAGGCTAATTGAAAGCATTTTTTTTTTATTTATTTTACTCATGCAACAGGTCACAAGCAATTTCCAAATTACTTCCTCTTGAGGTCAAATTATTGATGCAGTCATTTAAGCCAGTTGGCTTGTAAAGAAGACATAATTAGAAACAAGATCAATAGAAGTCTGCTTAGTTGAAATATCTAACAGATGTTTCCAATGATGAGGAATAGTTACAAATATTAGAAGTCATAAGCTTTGTGGGGCATGACAGTAATGGCTATTTTTATGTGTGCCACCCTTCAGAATGTGAAAAACAGTACTAAATAGTCTATGACAGGCTTGTATCACTAAAGTCCTTTTAAAAACACAGAATTACTACTGTACACTAAAAACTTGGTGAAATGTCTGGGGAAAAAGGCTGCCTAATACTTTCAGAGAGCCAAAACCTCCTACAATATTTGTTCACAATCAAAACCAGAAGTTAAAAGAACAATTAAAATAACCAAAATGTATATTTTTCAATTTATGCTTCATTTTTCCTACATAGTTTTCCTACATCTAATTTGCAACCCAGTCCTCTAGTCTAATGCCCAGTGTGAAATTCTTCTTTGGGTATTTCATATGTTCTTTTGAAAAAGCCTTTTTTGGCTCGCCCTCTCTTGGCGCCTTGACATTTTTTCTTCACCAGAGTTCAACAATTTCAGCTGCAAACTCAGTCTGACTAGCCTCCGGAGTTGATTTGCCTCCAGCTTCAATGACAGCAAGATTTGCTTTCCTGGGCCATTGTTCAGATAACTTGGATCCCTGTTTTTCATACCTTAAAAAATGTTTGTCATTATTAATAATTGTTTATTAATTAAGAAGTCAGTGGCACCATTCTGACCTTGACATATTTGCTATATGGTCAAGTCAGTAGTTCAAACTGAGGTAAATAACTGGCTTAAGAATTATCACATTGCACTGTCAGGAACATTTACCTGATGAAAAACAATGCTGTAAAAGCTGTTGTCACAAGATCCTATGTATTATTCTCATGTCAGTTGTGCTCTGTTGACAAGTGAAAAGCTTTTTTTATTTAAAACTTTTTGCCTGCCTAATTCCCAAGGGATCTTAAAGTGCAAGGGATCAACAGGAAGACAAAGGTGAAGAGCAAAGAGCCTGACAGGACAGAGAAAATGAGAAAGAGGAGATTGGTGAAGCTCAGTCAGTAAACAATAGCACCTACACCAAAGCTCAGTGTCTTAGCCACAAGCACAATTTTGAATTGGATTTGAAGGTGAAGAGAAATCAAGTAAAAGAGAGAGAGTGTTATTGGCTTTTCTGGTGTGGAAATTAGCTTAGTTTACTGAAAAGCATAACTATTTAGTACTTTTTCTTTAAAATAGCTGTGAGTTCCCGTGTGTTTTTTTAAATGCTTCTAAAATAGTGGAAATGCTACCAGTGTGTACCTAGATAAACCATGCATATTGTACATGGTTAGTAAATATAGTTTACTCAGGCATAGGAATCTTTCTATTTTACCTGTGATATAAAGTGTGAAAGGCATGACAATAGGAATACACTTACAGCATGAAAATGGGAACGTAGAAATGAAGTTTATAAAGTGTTCTGGTTTCTGTATGAATTACAGCAAAACAAGGGCTGATTTAAAGATGAATTCTGATGTGTGAGGAGGACAGGGGGAGACAATGATTGGTGTAACTGGTTGTCCAAGCTATACTCCAAAATGTCGGTACTGTGGCTGTGATTGTCAAGCATGTATTTCTGTACTAAACATTTGGATTGCTGATACTGAATTCTCCATTTCAATCTTGGATGTAGAGTTGAACTGTATAATACTTCTAATGGTTTGCAAATGAGGCCTGCAAAGGAGAATATTTTGTTTGAAGAAGTATTCTACTCCATCACTTTTTCCTGATTTACTGTAAAAGGTAAATATAAACTATATTGTATTATTCATGTCTCTCATAACTTAAATTGAAGCAGTTTTCAGAAGAATGCATTTTTTGTTGCAGTTGTGCACTTCTACATTTACTCTTTTCTCATTTCCTGAAGACTCATGGGGGTAGTGATTTTGATATTCCTCCATGTGTGATGTTTATGCATTTACTTGAATCTGATCCAGTAGTATAGTCAGGTTACCCATGAAATAGCAATTGTGTAAACAAAAAGCTATTGTCTGCTTTGTACTTTTCAACCTTCTTAACACCATAGTTGGTACTCAGACTGGTGAATGTACTTTCCAAAAGTAATTTGTATTAAGATCATGCGTTTGTGAAACTCTAGCTGATTGCAGCTTTGCAATGACTTTCAGTTTATTTTCCCTATGATATCACAGCTTTCTTTCCAATATGGTAGAATTAAGATTAGCTTCTGGGAGAATGCCACTCAGTGAAGTCGGATTCTTTACTAATTCTATCCATCTTATATGCTGTGTAACCCACTCAGGACCAAGAAAATTAGGCAATTACTCTATGTGTGGGTATTCCTCTATGTAGCAATGGTAGAGAATATCATATGAGAAGCAGAAGAGAACTTTTTTACCATCTTTTAATTCCTGTATATAGAAGCACACAATATGAACTGTCGCTCCAGGTATCCAAACAGTGATCTATAAAAATTTTGAGGGTGAAGTTAAACAAGCAAATTCTCCCTGAGAGTGTATTATGGGAGCATTTCTTGAGACCTTTCTCTAAGGATGCATCCCACAGGCCTCATGAAGCAGCATGATGGATATTATATCGCAGAAGTTCCCTGATTCACTGGTAATGCTTTTTACCACAGCTAACCTCGTTTTACTAAAAAACTAAGTTGTATTTAAAGGTATTTAAAGGAATTATGTGCTTCAAGGCTGGAGCAGTCTCATCTTTTAAGATATTACTTCCACATCATCGAACACGTTATTTTTTTTTATGACGACAACACTGACAGCAGGGAAAACCTATGTGGGGTCATACCACTGAAAGGATATAATAACCAGACTACTTGCTTTGGAGTGCTAAACATTGAGACTTCTTTTGGTTTTACAAGTTACTTCACAGGAATCTTTCTAAAAATGTTTTTGGTAGATAATATTTTTGACATCATAAAAAACCTTGGCCAGGCAGTGGCCTGAGCATTTTGCTAGAACTTAGTGGCAATGATGAAACCAGAACATTTCTATGATTAGAATCTGAGCCTTTACTATGCAAGGTTTTGATGTAAATGAGTCACAGAGTCTGAAGTTACTGTGAAAGTGGTGTACAAGGACATCTGAGAGATGTCATTGAAAAAAGCAAAAGTGACTTGATGTTTGCCTCATCATATATAAGCATAATTTTTCAAACAAGTTTTTTTGCAGATATTTACAATGCAGACAGCATAACTTATGCTATGACTAATAGCTATCCATGTATCTCCATGGTGCTATACAGCTGTAACGAAAAAGACCGTGGATGAATGTTGAACAGGTTCACACACAATAAAATAGAGGGAGGCATAAGATGAAAATCAAAAGATTTGTCTTAAAATTTGTTGCAATTACTCTCCCCATAAGCTCCCACTAATTGTAATACTGACTCCATAAAAAAACAGTGATTCAGATCTGTGAGCTGCCTTTTGAGGACTGGGCACATATGCATTTCTACCCTGCTGTCTGTTCACATGCTGTGGAGGTGTTCATAGTCTCACTTTAAAGGCTTTTTGACTGTCAAGAATAAGATGGCATACAAATTACTCCATAAATTATATGTCTCATAAAAAAGGAGCTGCAAAAACTGCTTTGTATCAGAAATCCCCTTTTGAGGTTTGTGAACACAGAGTGGGAACATTTGCAGAACAATGCTGAAATCAGTGCTGGGGAGGGAAGAGAAACACCTAACTTATTTAGGTGCTCCCTTATACAGAGAACAGTTACCATAAATAATTTTGCAACATTAACAATGACAGGGAAGTGTTTAGACCAGCCTTCCTGCAAACCTGTACTGTAAAGGTGTTACCCTTTACAGTACTTCTTCCATAGTGCTTCACCTTGAACTAGAATACAGTGTTACAGAACAGTTTTTTCCTCTGGCTTCAGAAAATACATTGTCAGCTCAGAATACCTTTTGGGTTAATAGTGTTTATAATTGATGCCAGTGCATTCTAGTGTACTATAATGGATTTCCTTCTCGGGGAGAGTCTCTAGGCACACCACAATCAATAATAGATCAAGTAAACAGCATTTATTTTGTAGAAGTTTATACCACTTCAAGTTCACATGAGCTCTCAAAACAGAATTCCTTGTGCTGGCATCCGCAAAGGGATTTAGGTTTAACCTAGTAGGAGATACAACCAGAACTGCAAAGTGGCTCTGGATAAAGTACATCTCTCCCAAGACAGATGAGTGCCTGATGCAAAATTGGGTCCAGTTATTTTTTAATATGCCTTCATACTGCATACTTCATTCAGTTAAAACCAGTCTTTTTTAATCAAATTGCAAAAGGAGTAGAACCAGACAAATTATCTCTAGTGCTGATAGATTCTTTGTGTGTTCCCAAATGTATTCAGTGTGACACTGATTTTTATTATATGTTTCCTACCAATGATGTACAAATATATGTGAACTCTTTTCTGTTTTCTGGCATGTTTTTTAAAATAGTCTTGCAGTATTTGCTACTCATGTTACATATGTTACAAGACTGTTATTTTTGTGACATAAGGTACAAGCCCTAGAGGCAGTACACCTAAGACTGGAAAAATTATCAGTTTAGGCATGCTCTTTTTTTTTTTTCTCTTTTCTTTAAAGACACATGTAAACCATATTGGTAATTAATTACCAGCAAATTGTCTCATGTCATCATGAGAGCTGAAGACTTACCAGAAATATAGAGGATTTGCCTTGAAGAGCAAGAGACCACAAATTCTACCTCTGTCTCATCCACTCTGGCTATAAAAAGTAGGGGCTCTGGCTTTCCAAGATAGCCTCTGTGTGTGTGTGTACACCTGTCACAATATGCTTTGGTTTTGTCCAAACTCAGGCACACCATAATTTAAGTGGTTCATAATAACAGTAAATCAGATAACAAAACATGTATACTGTAACATATATGTCTGAAAACCTTTCTAATGAGGTGAAACCATCTGAAAATTTAGAGTCCAATGAACCTGAGGTAATGAGAAACATTTTACATTGTACATTTCAGATTTTGTTATAAGGCATTACCATGATGTACAACAGACTCATGCTCTAATGGTTTGGAGTTTTAGTGCTGCAGGATTTTTGGATTAATTTTTGTGGCTGTGCTAGGAAAAGCCATTGTAAATATTAGTAGATTTTTCAAAAGTAAACATTTCGGTTGCCCACAGTTTTCCTGTTTGTATAATTCAGTGATTGCTAAGAGATGTAAAACCAAGGGTCTTTATGTTTTCTTCTTAACCTGCAAGTGGAACAAAATTGTATTTAGGCTTTGAAATGTATAAGTATTAAAAGAAACACAGAATTTCAAATCCATCTAAATCAGAGCTTCTTGTATTAGTTCTAGAAGTGATACAGTGTCATACCAAAGGTTGGAAATTTAATGTTATGGCCTTGAGTTAGAATCACTAATGGCCTTAGTCCACCAGGATGTTTTCTGGTAATTTCACATCTGTGTAGGCTGACCTAAATCTTGGTCCTGTGTAGTTTCAGTCACATAGTGCCAAGCACAGTTGGATATCTTTCTTGCGGGGTTTCTCAATGCGTATGTCAAATTCCTAACTTTCTTGCCTGCTAAGTATTGGACTGCACTGGGAGCATTAGGTGAAGGGAAGTAATATATGTGCTTCCTGCAGCAAGAGATCACATCACCTAGCATGTTGGGGGCACTGGATGTAGGTGCGAGTCAATAGATATCTTAGACAGACCTGACTGCCACTACAGTGCAAGAGATTTGGCAGGTCTGTACGTGTAGTATTTCACTCACATTGAGAGTAGTAATGCCAGTGTAATAACTGTTACACTGTACAGTTCTGAACTGTGCTCCTGGGAGTAAATAGGAGTTTTGCTATTGACTGCAGTTACTCTAAGATTAGGCCATAAATAGAACATAAATGAGTCTAGAATTTTCTATGGAAAGTATTTTGTGTTTGTGCACACACATGTATGTATGTTTATATGTCTGTATTTTGTGCCTTAAAATAAGTCCTTGAAATAAAACATATGCTTCTCATTTACCTGAAGCATCCTTCTGCTATTGAGGAACATGGTGAAGGTTACCTTGTTGTCACTTTCTGTCTATTCTCAGTTTATATATTTTTTTGTGGCTTTTTTTTTTTTACAGATACCATAAAAGTAGCAGTTTCCATATTTTTCTAAACTGTTGCCCTCCTCCAGTTGGGTTGGTGGTCCCAAATATCACCGTCAATGTTCAGATTTCTGTCTGGATCTCCGAACTTCAGTTGGAATTGTCATGAACCCAGCTGTGGCCGCAACACCTAAGTTGAGAACTATTAAGTTGAGGTAAATGGGGGAGCAGAAATCGTTCCCTTTCTGGTAATAGGAGGAGTGCCAGACACTCAAGTCTGTATGCTGCAGTCCAGCAATATGCAGCTTTCATTAGGAGCGGAATGCAGCCATTGCTAATAGTTTACTATCTTGCACCTCTTTTATGTTTTACTGTCTTGTCATATTTTATTGGTGATGTGTGTCATGATATTAATTTGATTTTATTGTGGCCACTTCTGGTAGTCTTTTAACTAAACTGGGAGAATAGAATCATAGAATCATAGAATCTTCGTGGTTGGAAAGGACCTTTGAGATCGTTGAGTCCAACCATGCACACGCAGAAAACCAAAACCAAAACAGACAAGACAAGACAAGACAAGA
>VWZL01003263.1:1805-111496 GCA_013396915.1 Stercorarius parasiticus
GAGTAGAGTATCCCAAAATCCAGTGCTGGGACCTATACTGTTCAACATCTTCATCAAAGGCCTAGACACAATCAAGGGTACTTTCAACAAATTTTCAATATCTGGGCTTGTTTAGTCTAGAAAGCAGAGACAAACAGAGGGATCTAGTACCAGGGCAGAAACTATGTGGAGGGGATTTTCAGAGAAGAACAAGGCAAACTCAAGAATCTTGGACGTAAAAGACGGTGAAACAGAGAGTCACGGCCACACACTGTGGCTTAAGAGGTTTGGATTGGTTGTTCGTTTAAAAAAAAAAAAAAATCAATGGGAAGATAGTACAGCACTGGAACAGGTTACCCACAGTGGCTGTAGAGTCTCCATCCTTGGAGAGTTTCAAGATTCCTAGATGAATTTATGGGGTGGGCCACAGCTGGTGATGGGGACACTGGCACAGCTTCAAGCAGGAAAGCAAACCAGAGAACTCCAGAAGTCTCCTCCAGATGCTCTTTTTGTGAATCTATTGAAGTCATGTTTCTCCAGTGAATATAGCAAACCTCAGTAGAAAAATTAGCCAAGCCAATAATGCCTTTTAAACTGGACTTTTCCTGCTGTGAAATTAGATCTTTACCATTGTTAATGCATATAAATTATGTTATATCTTTGAGTAAGGAAAGGAAAGCAAACCACAAAGCTTGTTTTAAAAACTTGGAAATCCTACCTGTGAATATATTGGAACATAAACTACCTCAGCTAAGGTGCAAAATGGAAATAAAAAGGACAAGGAAATGGTAGGGGCTTCATTAAGGAGAGAGTAGTACAATACTTGGAGAACAGGGTCATAAGCTCTTCAAAGAAAAGTAGTGCACCTCTGACCTGTTCAGATTCCTTGAAAAAGTTAATAAAACCGTACATAAAGGTGACTCAATGAACATAACTTATTTTGGTATTTCTTTATAAGGAACTCTCAAAGAGAATAGATCTCCACAGGGTAGGAGCATAGTCTTGCACTGAATTAAAAATAACTTAAGTGAAATAAAACAATGAATGGTTGTGAGGGAAGGATTCTTGTGTTTCAATCATGCTGGGTGACTTTCATAGGTCCAGGTAATGCGAGAGATGGAACAAAACTAAGAGTGGAATATTAGCCTTTGACACTAGGCTGTCTTGATTAGTAAAAAGTGAATCATATGGTACCCTCAAGAAATACAAATCCATTAACACTCATTATCTATGTTACAGCAGACTCTAGTAGCCTTCATTGTTACCTTTCTGAGTTAGAGCCTATGCAATGCAATATACATACAGTGTTTTCTCCAGTTGTCCCCCAGAAGAGGAGTGGCTTCATGACAGTGGGTGAAACTCAGCTTAGAACTAGCAAACATGGTCAATGTGCATTACGGTTGCTCTTGGGCTTTAAGCTGTTGGGGTTTTCATAAAGAAAAGAGATGTGATTCTCCATTGCTTGAACTGTATGTTGTTTAGTAGCTGGGAACAATAGGAAATGGAACTGACTTGCTACAACCATGGTTTGACTGTATTTCACTACCACTTCAAATTGTCTATGTAAGACCAGGGCAGGAAGAGTACATTCTCAGAAACATCAGTATTATGGGTTGCACAAGTTACTGGTCTTCATGCTCAGTGAAGGAATGCTCAGGAGAGATTCCTTGTTCAAAATACTCAGGTCTTAAGAATAACACTGCTTTTACTAAGTAAACATCGTGTTTGGCAAGTATTCAGGCAGAACCAAAACCTTACTTTGCCTGTTTTTACATAACACAAATAAGTCTTTTCTCTCCCTTTTCTATATGCCCATGGGTGTACAAACAAAGACGATTTAAGTCAAGCTTCCCAAGGTCAGAGGACATCATCCTGCTGACTCTAGCAGGGGTCTGATTCAGCACACAGCATGTAAAAACATATCTGTCACATCAGCCAGAGACATAAATTTGGACTTCTGTAAGACCGAGATGTGAAAAAGAGTCTGATGCTCATCATTGAAAAACAGATAATGTATTTTCCAAAACAGGTATATCCAAAGCTTTACTACTTCTGAGAGATTTTATTTAACCCAGTAGTGCTCATAAATAGAGGGAGAAGAAAATGCAAGTCTGTTTCTACTTCCCACTATTGCATCACTGAATTGTATTTGACAATGCTCCCAGTTTCAGACATCTCTCTGGTAGGTAGTGGGCAGTGGGAGGTTGGCCTTAACAGATACACAGTGGCAGAGGTCTTTCTTGAAGGGCAGCAGGCGCGAGGTAAGACAGTTGTTAGACACTGTCAATATTATATTTAGCTGCATTTTGTGGCCCAAGTCTGAGATGACAGTTGTCCATGTGTTTGATAGATGGCACAGAAATGCATTTAGACCATTCTCATCCAAGATACAGTGGGGTGGAGAAAAGCGAGAGCAGATTACAAAATTTACTTTTAAGCTAATACAGTTATTGAAGAACTCTAGATTTAACCAATGGTAGGGTGACATAAAACGCTTTCCTTGAGCCTAATGTCTAATAAGTGCTTAAGGTGAAAATGGAATGCCAAGGCAGTTTTAATAAAATTAACGTGGATTTTGTCTTCAGTTCTGCGTTCTCCTCTGTTTTCATTTTGTCTGTTCTTCATCCCTTCTGTTTTCTCCTTCTTTAGGAGGTCAACATCTGCAGATTTCCTCCAGAGCTACTCTCTTACTTGACTTAATTTTTCAAGTTGCAAGTAGTCTTGTTGACTTAAATGCATAAATCCACATGTCTGTTTTGTTGTTATTCAGCACTGCTGAAGATCAAGCACTTGTTTCTTCTCTGATCTTTTGCTTCTTGATTTCTGTCATCCCATACGGAAAGATCTAAGTCACACTGAGCTTTGCTTTGACTTTAGCTGAACAGTCTTAGATACAGCTTAATAACCAATCTGGTCCTGCAGCTATTGACTTCCTGGATAAGTAGAGCAACCACCTGCCAAGCAATTTTAAAATTTATTTACTCCTCTTTCCTGCTTAAGGTAGTTGCAAGACACATTCTCTACGTTCCTGCTTCTTGCATCTCTCCTCTTTTTCTCTTTTCCCTTATCATGTAAAGATTCAGAGCTTCAGCAGAACTTTAGATAACTCCTATGCAAATTAAGCAGTAATTGAGTCTTTCTGCAGGGGTTAACTACTTTGCAAAGTCAATGGAAACTAATACATACTTCTGAAATCTTCTATTTGCACTAAGCGTCTCCCTCATTTCATTTTCTGGAGAGTTTTCCATTTGTGTACTGAAGGGACACTGCTGTGAAAACCTTGCTGTAAATTTGTACTTGCACAAGAATGATAAAGACAAGGGAAAATCTGTCTGTGTTTACCTGAAGCTTTTGATATTTTCCAGCTCGTTTTATGGGGAAACTGTCCAATCAGAAAGAACAAAGATGGAAACGTGCATTCCCAAGACCTCAGTTTGCATCCATGGCAGAGAAATGTCCAGGTGCACTATCAGGTGCTTTCCTCAATATATAATAAACATGGAAAGCAAACACTAAATTACCCCAGCTTTTTAAAAATCTTCTTTTGAGAAAATACAAGGAGGCAGGGCACTTTCCTGCTGTCGATGACTAAGAAGTCCAATTGAAAATTTGAGTTATCTGCAGTTATTGATCTGTAGATCTTGCAATTCACAAAACATTTTCAGGTATGCAGAGTTTCCTATTCCCTTTCCCTAAAACTTCTCAGTCCATTGAAACAACAAAAAATATTAAATGTAGCACATAACTGATAAATTTAAACCATCTTCTAAGTAAAAGGAGTAATTTAGGCCATCTCCTAAGTAAGGTTAAGTAAAGAGGCAAGCAAACAGAGGGTCAGATTCACCAATAAAAGAAGCTTCATGGAACTTGAATCAGGATTAATTTATTTGAGTGTTCCTGCTTTCGTTTCAATTTTTCTTCAGCTAAGAATCTTAAACATCAATAAAAATTATAATTTCAATTGTAGGGACACCTTAGACTAAGTGAACCCATCAGACATTGGGGAGAAAATTTCACTTTTCATGGTTAAACTGATTACTCATAGAGAAGTTTATCCCTTTTTGCTGACATAAAAATAGTTCTGTTTAGCTAAAAGATATTTATTTATAATGTTAGAGAGGAAGAGGTAGTTCTAAGTAACACTGTAAATTAGCAGCGGATTCTTTTTTCTTGTTGTTTTGGTTTTTGTTTTTTTTTTCTTTTCAAATATAGGTTTTTTTCTCCCTTCTTTTTTCAAAATTAAACCACAAAGGAAGTAGAGATGGCATATACTTCATCAGAGGAACACTAAAGTTTATTTCAAGGCTGTAGAGTTCCATTTTCCAGCATGAATAATCTCACAAATATTTCAGCATTCAGTAGCGGAAGGGGAATTTTTTTATTTCAGCCGTAGGTACAGTTGCAACAAATCAGGCAATTAAAATGGTTTTTTGTTTGTTCACAATCAAGGAAACTTGCTGAAAAAATGAACAAACCTTTATAGCAAGGCACTGCTGCATGACACCTCTTTTCAGTATAGGATGATAGAGGCTTTCACAAGAGGCTTCCTGATTGACGTTTGAGTGGGTGCAACATAAAAAAAGCCTTGCTTTTAACTTACGGGTTGCAGTGTTGTGACAGACTTTGGATGTCTTCACCTCACAGAGTATCTGGGGAGGGAGGTATCTTGTTATGTCTCCGGCCTGAAACTCGAGCCAAGATCCAATTCTGCTCTTCAGCACAGCATTCCCACCACATTCAACTCAGATCCTCCATGGGATTTAGGTGCATAATTTTCATTTGGATTCGTAGGTCTCAGTGGAAACAGAGTTTTTGAAGATTCCTAGGTCTATCAATTGTTTAATGACTACAAGCTTGGCTACTGGCTCCGGCAAGTTGATTTGGAGTGCCCATGATGCCTTCTGAACTGAAAATCTGGAATTCCAAAGAAATATAGTAGCTATCTAGAGTTACACAGTACGGAGTCCTAGGACCACAGATTTGTGTAAGCATATGAAGTTTAGATGGTATAACTGGCATCTTCAGCCACTCCAAATGGATAACATCAAGTTTTCTAGTGATTTAGACATATGAACAAAAAATTTTTAGTAGTAGTAGTAATCATTAGTGTCACTACCATTGGTGTCAGTAGTAGCAGTAGGGTGAGATCAAGAAGAGGAGGTGTTTCTAATCTTTTTCATCATGGTTCAGCTAGTTCCTCTCCGAAATAAACCTCA
Source organism: Stercorarius parasiticus (assembly GCA_013396915.1). Classification (NCBI taxonomy): domain Eukaryota; kingdom Metazoa; phylum Chordata; class Aves; order Charadriiformes; family Stercorariidae; genus Stercorarius; species Stercorarius parasiticus. The sequence continues at coordinate 7,001 of VWZL01003263.1, forward strand.
GGTCCTTACCATCCAAGAGGGAGCATTAATTTTAGGTTAGAGATAAAACTGAGCTTGGGACTGAGGTGGGAAAAGAAGAACATCTTCTATCTGTGCCATTTAATCTGTACCGCAGGGCAATTAGGAATGCGGTAGGTCAAATAAGAGAAGACAAGATGAAGCATAGTTTTGCACCCCAAAGACAGGAAATACGTGCCTGGGAAATGTCAGTCTTGAGTTTTGGTATCTGCTCTCGGAATAGCTTCTATGTCTTACCTTCAGGAGTCACTGGATGAAATGCAGAATTTGTGTATTTAGCATGCTGCTAAAAATGTCCTTACCACAATCCAGAAACTAAAAATGCCCTTGCCTCAAGCTGTATCTCTCTGATATCTGTATGTCTCACAATCAGCTATAAAACCTTTTTTTAGACATAATGGGACATAGTAACTAGAGCCTGAAATCTCTAAGCCCCTCATCTGCCTGAAGGCCCGAAGTCAGCTTCTCAAGATGGAGCATGACCTTCATTCTCAATAGACTTTCATCTTTACATAGCAGTGGCAATTCTTTGCCATGATATTCACTGTGGAGCAAGCACAGAAGAGAATATACAGAGTATACTGAAAAGGACCTTCACTCGCATTGCCATCCTGCCCATTTTATGGAATAGAGCACAAACAGGGCCAACAACAGTGCTAAAATCAATAAGGACATAACACCCACTGTTGTCACAATTTAAACAGCCACAGGACAATCTGTTTTAAATTAGTATATGACAGATTTTATAGTAAGTCTAAAATTCAGTGACTGACTCATGGAAACAAGCTCAAGCCAGCTTTAAGACAATCCAGGCTTCAGCGTAGCAACGGCATCATGAAGCCTACTGTGAATAACCATCACAGTCTCTGGACCTTGAGCGGATTTCCCAGTCTGTGCTGTACCGAGGTCCCATTGCTATAGCCTGGAAGGTAACTCAGCTAGTTAGTTGGGTATATCTAGCCTTTCTAGGGTGCACTGTATATTAAAAAGCTTTGAATTCTACCATAAATCCTCACTTCAATGAACTCGACCAAGAGAAAAGTGCAACTGAGAAGTGTTTCCACCAGGTGGCAGGAAGTATCAGACACTGAGATGGCATCAGGCATTGTTATTTTTAACTCTCATATTTTCAACTTGCAGAAGACTTTTGTTGTGGTTTTAAACTGTGGTATACATATTTGAACTGAAAATGGCTTTTAGCAGGAGGAAGGAACCCATACTGGTTAAGACCAGGTGATCTCCAAGACAATTGACTTGTGGATAAGATAGAAACTTATAGTTACGAAGTAATCATGGAGTCTGAAGTCTTAAAGTCCACTAGTTTAATATTTGATCAAAAAGTTCCTTCCATTTCCTTTGTTTAACACTTGCCTCTGGCTCCTGCATTCCAGTCAGTGGACAGTTTGGTTACTGTATGACAGCAAGAGGGTGGCTATAAGATCACCGGGATCATACTGATGGCACTTATGGATTGGAAATGGATGTTCTTTGACAGTAGCTTGGCATCACCCTATAAAATGCATGTAGAAGAAATTAAGGGAGATTATAAATGATTGAATTGCAATTGGCATATGAGTAAGGGTTTTGGCAACAGCAGGAGGGTGATGGGATAAAGATAACTTCTGGCAACGCTCCAGAGAAAGCTCTATGCATGGAAGCAGGATGAAAAGCTGTGAGAGGAAAAAATAACCTCAGAGTCAAGGGCAAATCTTGGAATTTTCATCCCTGAAAGCAAAGTGAAGGATGACAATCACAGAGCTAGAGACATCGGACAGCAATAACTCTTGATCCATATTATGCCTTCAGGCTTTGAAGGATTCAGTAGGAAAAAGTTATGGTGTAGCCAAGAGATGACAGAGCTGAGACAGGCAGATAAATGGGAAACTGAAGGATAGAAGAGTAAGTCAAAGAAGATATAGAAATGTGTGTCATCTGAGGAAAAGTGATTGCCTATATAAGCCATCTGTGGCCAGAAGCCTATAAGATACTTTCACAAAATTTTCGGGATATATTATCTGGAGCCTTTTCAATAGTTCAATCAAATACCAAACCAAGATCTTGATATTTCCCATTTTTATGAAGGCTTAAATATGACTGAAGTCTCAAAATCATTACATGTAATAGTCACCAGAATTCAGTTTGGCACATATTTTACAGTTAGGCCAAAGACATTCCTTGCTGTAACCAGGTTCACTTAGCAAAGTTATAGACAGGGTGTCATTGACCCTAATTAAAATAACAAAGGATAATGTACATAACCCTTACAAAGGATTCTTATCTTCAAAGAGCTTTGCTGTAAGGACTTAATCTTTACAAACACCCATAAAGAGAGAAACTGAGTCTGAGACTTGTCAGAGGTTAGAAAAGTATTGGTGTCACACAGAGGATTCAAGGCTGTAATTCTCAGTGTCTTGATCCGAGATCAGTAGGTAATACCTTGCTCAGATATGACATAGAAAATCCTATAAGGATATGGAAAACCATGTAGATGGTTGGTTTGGAGCCAATAAAATACACGCTTTCAAAAGTCATCTAATGCTCAAGAGTTGCCTTGCACTAGGGCCAATCGTGATAGCCACATGTATACCAATAAACTGTAAAGGAGAAACATTCCTGGGCACTGGACTTCAGCTGTTTTATTATACAACAGTTAGATTGGGATCTAAGCACACTATTGTCCCCCCAAACTGTTTATGGGCATGGTTCAAGATTTATTATGCATCTGAGACCACAGGCAGTTTGCATACAGCTATTCTCTTCTGGAGACTGAGAAAACCTAATAACACAAACATGAGCTCTTATGTTCCAGTTGGCCTCCAAATCAAGGATCAGTCTTGGGCAGATCTGGATGAGTCCTGATGTCCATCTGTGGCAGTGCATGTATCTCCACAGCTTTTTTTTTTTGGCAATGACCATTAGGCTTGAATCAGCACAAGTACTCAGCTTCACCAGGAGTCACGGTTCTGCATTAATGTACACCTATTCTCTCCCTAAACAAGTCTTTGTGCTTTTCTTAGGTCTCACTCTAGAACAGCCACCCATTTTGTCCATTTTGTTCACCAGAGATTCTCCATCTCCATCATAAGGACCATAATAAGAGGCAGCTCACTGGAGGTGACCATTCAGGATCCTCTGATTCTAACGACGTCATGAACATACCCATTTGTCCCTGTTTCTCCAGCTGTGGTCTGATGATCCTTTTTTTCTTTCTGTATAACAAGATTCATGGCACTAGAGTGTACTCAAAATAATTCATTTTTTTTTGCTATGAAATGACCCAGCTTCACTTCATCGTACAATCAATGACAAAAAAAAAATCTCTTATTCTTCTTTAAAATGTCACTAAGAAGTAGGATATAGCCTGCAAAATTCCCCCACCACCACCACCAGAAAATCAAAGATATAATTCAAAAGAAAACAAAACACATCATAGAGCTGCCAGAGGCTCCTGCACGGGCTTTGTCTCACACTTCCAGCTTCTCCAATCCCTCTTTCACCCAGACTTGTCACCTCTGGTAGACCTGGTTTCTCCTCTGTCACCAGGAGCAGCCACTCTGCCTTCTCCTGTCTGATTCAGCAGCAGGCTTCAAATCTCTGCTTATGCCTCAGTTCTCTCTCCCCTGTTCCTCCTCACTTATTTATGATTGAAGTGTGTGATTGTATTATTTACAGTAAGTCTGTAAAATGCTTGTGGAAACATTTTCCTGGACAGAATATCTGAACCAAATAATTGCATTTTAAGTACCTCTCAGATTCCTTGTGGGAGATGGAAATGAGCATAAAAATGCAATTTACCTCATCTTCTTCTTTCCTTACCTTTGTAATCTTAGACAGGAAAAAAAAGAAGTCAGGCTTTTTATGACTGCAAAACCAGAGGTCACACACCTCTGAATATTAACCATGTTCTTGCAGGGATCATTTCTGTGGCATTCAACAAGACATTCAAACTCGGTGCCCTAAGTTCATCATTCACAGGTACTATGATGGTTTTCTGCCTTGGAGGATTGAGCCCAAAACACTGAGATGAATGCCAGTCTCTCTAACTGAAGCCCTATTAGCAATAGAGACTATTTTGAGTACCTAATAAGGATGAGCCTCCTGGAAAATAAAGCCGAATAGTGAGAACAATAGGAAGGGGAGAAATGATGTATTGTGGTTGTCAACAATAAGGCAGTCTGTAAATGCACACTTGAAGATAGCAGTGAACCCCCTCATACACGCCATTTCAGACTCAAAATGTAAAGGCAGCAAGGTTTTCAAAGGAATATTAGCTCCCGAGGAAAGTGCCTACAGGGAAACAAAAAGAAATGGAAAATTTCAGAAGGAAAACAGCAAGGAAATTGTGAGTATGGGTCAGTCAAATGAGAAGGACAGACAGAAAAGTTGCTCCAAGACATTATGGGTAGCACAGTCTGTGAAACCACCTCTGTGGGTATAACAATTTCTTGTGAGAAGCAGGGTAACAAATTGTAATACGCTGAATCTCACTGGCTGATGCAATACCCTGTTAGGGAGAGAATCCAGCATAAGTTGTCCATCAAATTTACTGTATGTGTGTGAGATTAAACTCTGCAGGGAAATGAAGGGGAACGCTAGGAGTGGGTGGTTGAAAATGTATCGCTGAGCATGTAAAAGGCAGGTTCAATATCTGCGAGCAGTATTTTGTTAATCTGTTAAAGTAACTCTGGCACGTCAGCACGTTAGAGCAGGGGCAAAGAGAGCACACCTTTTTTTTTTTTTTTCCTTCTTATTCTTCTTTTTAAAAATTCAGTGGTCCTGGCACTGTCATTGCTCCTTGCAAATAAAACCCCTCCCCAACTCATTTACTGCTACTTGTGCAGTGCATGTGGCAGGGGGAGTAGCTGGCCGTGGCGAATTATAAAGCCAGGCTTGCCAAAAATCCCTGTTGAGCTGGTGGACAAAGTCTGGTTCTGTTGTTTTCAAAAAACTGTCAAGTGCATCTGAGCCATTTCCTCTATAAAAATGAGTTATCTTGCGAAAGACCTCCCTTTTGCTATAATGCCCATATATAAAGTTAGATTTGTTTATAAATGAGTTTGCATGATGTATACTCTACCACAGCTGTCTGTATTATTTCTAGGTGCAGTTATTAATGCAGAGCATAAAAAAGCAAGGGTTTATTTTTATATCACAGAGAGTTTCTTTAGGAAAGCATATAATCCTGTGCTTTCAAATTTAGCCATTTCTTACAAAGAAGCCATATATCTAATATATTTGTTATCATTACTGAAATAAAAAAGATTTAAGCATTATTTATAATTTCCTGAGGTTGGTTTTACATTTGAAATATGAATATTCAGTATCTTCTACTTGGTTAATAATAAAACTGACATAATTATAACTGAAGTCACTCTTCATCATGGCCAAGAAACACAATAAAAGAGAAAAAATAATAAAAGACTAATATTCCTAAAAGTCATTACTGATTTGAACTGCTGATTTGAATGTAACTTGTTATTGATGCACAAGAAAAAACTTTTAAAATCCTGAAAGACCTTTTTTTAACTAAAAAACCCCAATCAGATAATGCCAGTCTTTGTAAAGCAAGGGTCCTCATTTGGGTAACCAAACTGCATTGATATTAGTTCTAAAAAAAAAATCCCATCAAATTTCCAACTATATCTGTGTGTAAAACCAGTGGCTTTGCAGCTAGCCATCGCACACGGAAAAATAAGTACAACCCTCTCCCAGCCTCAAAAAATAGTGAAAAAATTAAAAAATAGTGGTAGCGTATCATTGGCTAGTGCATACAGTAGCGTAATCCCTGTGTAATTAATTACTGTGATCCCCCCATACGCACCAATCACACACTAGAAATTGAAATGGCTGAGGGTGACTTTAATCTTCATTTCTTCTTGAAGTCACAGCCCTGTTGCTATTCAAAGACCTTTCTAGGACCGAGTAAAACTACAAAATGTAGTGCTGAGGGTTGATAATTCACATTTTGTTCCACGTTATTAGTCAAAAGGGTAGAAAAAAAGTGAATTTGAGTGCTTTCATGAATCTTCTAAACTGAAGATTATGCTAGCAACATTTTTTATTAACACGATATAAACTGGGCAGCCAAATTCTTGAGCACACTTTCTTTAATCTGTTTTTTCAGTCATAGTGTAGCATTTATTTCACACAGATTCTTTTGTACTACATCAATGTCTGCTTATCATCACTCTGTACCAAGTTCTCCTGTCCCAAAAGATGATCTAAATAGGTCATTCTGTAAGGTTTTTTGTCTGAGTGATTTGCCTGTCTTCGTGCCTTTGCAGAACTGAGTCCTAAAATAACAAATAGAAATGAGTGAATGGAATACAAGCTGAAAGGACCATTAAAAAATAGTATGTGATGCTCGCTGTACTTACAGTTATGTGAAAATACCCTTGCACACCTGCTAGTCATTTTCTACAAGTATTGTCATGGAACGATCCTAAATTTCTACAAACACCTGAATTAATAAAGCTTCATACGTCAAATGGTTGGGTATTTTGATCTTATCATCAGTGTCGGTGAAGAAACCCAGGTTCCAGAAAGTGACGAAACCTGACAAATAATGATTTGGAGTAATAGTGCTAAGTCATCAGCCCAAAATCTTACCTTGAAGCACGAGATCAAATAACCTAATAGTACATGGTACCCTATGATACCTTTCCACAGCTGTCAACACTTCCCAACTTTGCAGACTGGGCTTTTAGCTCCAGTCAGTCTTGAGTGTGTTTGCCATGAGGGCATCTGTCATACTGAAGTCCCACTGATGCCTCAGTGGTGACAAGATACTAGATTGGTGTTAATCACGAGGCAAAGGCAGAAACTGAGGGAGAAGGGGAGGCAACAGTAATCATATGCATAGAGAGCCTGCTGAATACAAATGGATGCAAAACACTCTTAAATTCTCTCCCATACGCTGGCTGCAGTCAGAAAATTTCCCCACCCCTCTACCTGTAACCACCAGACCGAAATTCCTCGCTTCTGTAGTGCCTTCTGTGAGTCTTTCCACATCGTAGGATTAAGATGGAATCATGTCATGCTTCGGCATTATATTATTGTGCACAAATATTTCAATAAAATAAAAGCTGACTGTAATAGAAACTCTGGTAGTCACTGACAAGCACCTGCAACACATCAAAATGAGATAAAACATGAAATCAGCATGCACCTCAAATGCTTAGGAAGATATGCAAATGGCAGAGAAGCTACAATCAGAGCCATTGCAAAATCACAAGCGGCAGAATGAAAGAACTGGGTTTGTAATCTAGTCATCATGCAATGATTTTCTTCCTGCTGCATAGCTTGTTAATTACAAATCTATCAATTATGGTGCTTGAAAAGCCCTGCCTCCCCGGTATTCAACGAGCATTTTCAGAGGCCAAATGCCACTCTTATCTCTTAGCAGAATGAAGAAAATCGCCACTGCATGTTGGAAGTTTAATACCACGCACCAGCACCATTTTTGGTGCCCTGATAGGGAAGGGGAATATTCTCCATAGCAGGGTTTGACCTGTGTCTGCTGTTGGCACCACCATGAGGTCTCTATATAGATTTAACCTAGTTTCATAATCTCCCTGGGAGAAATCCTGGGCCTGTGGAGATTAACGGCAACCTCAATGCCTTAGTTCCCTGCCTGAGATATGGAGATGGCACACGAGGGTATTGTAAAAAGGAATTTGGGCTACACATGTACCTTAATTAACAGATGCAGAGCTCCACTGCAGAGATTGCTGCATTTAGTCATAAGTGAAATGGCTCCTGTATATGTTGCAGAGCTCATAAAGTGCTTTGGGGTTTGGGAAGTAAAAGTTTGCATAAATCAATGTATTTTTATTGTGTGATACAGCCAAAATTACGTACTTGCTCTCCAAGTCTGGAATCAGGGAAAATTTGTGTAGGGTCATTTCTTAATTCTCTTATTAAAGCAGTGCTCACTTGCTTGCAGCAAGATATTTATGGGATGCTTTGACAAACAGATCATTACTTTATATCCCTGTGTCAAGAACCCCATCATCGCTTGAGCATCCTCATATTCAGCAAGCAGATGTGCACTTCCCATGAGCTGAGCTCTGAGGTTTGACAGACTACAGTAAACATCCACTCAGTATGTGCATGGGAATCTTTTTGATAGATGGATGAAGAAAATGGGTATTCAAAAGGGACAGGAAATAACAATTCCGCAAAGCACTGTAGAGACTCTTTGAGTGTTCCTCCAGCAAGCATATCGTTTATAGCAGGATTTTACTAATGATTCTCTGTCTAATTACTGTCTCCAGTAAAATAATTTGTTTTATTCATAACACTGAGGTCAGGAAGAATTCTCTATATGTACAGTGCTTCTGAGTGAAATTTATATTGAGAAGAAGGAAATACTTTAAAAGCTCTGTGTAAGTAACTCAGTATCAGCCAATTTGCACTCAGGGGTTTACTGCCTAACAATTTTTCCCTTGACTTGATTTTACCTGTGCTCTAGGATGGACCTACCAAAGTGGTTATTGACTATGTTGTGGATTATTTTTTTTTTTCTTTTGTCATTTTGAATTACTATGAATTGGCCAATGGACTTCAGATTTTGCTGAAATACTCGTATGAAACATAAATTCTCCCACTTCCTCTGTGATGCCCTCCCGAGTCTGTGCTTGTGCGTGTGTGGTTTTGTGTGCATAAGCAATACAGAGGAAAAAAACCCAAACTGTAGTTCCTCCTTCACATACACAACACCCTTCTCCTCAGCTGTCCTCTGCTTTTGACATACTGCTGGGACGATTCCAAGGAGGCTTGTTTTCTTGTTTTATATTTAAGCAGGATTTGCAGCAAAAGATTTCATGACACTTCCACATAAGGTGTGTAAGAGTATGGTGCCTCATTTCTTAAATAACAAATAAACCAAGGTGAAACACACTAAAGTACCTTCACAAGAAAATGTAGTAAATCAGCAACAAAGGCTGGGAACAGGATTGCACGTTTCCACTCCTAACTGTAATTAGGAATAGAAGAAATGTCATTTCTAACACAGGAAGAATGATTCAAACCCTTTGTTTTTTTGTCAATTCAGGCATGGGAGTGAGAAGGCTAATTATCTTCCCAAGGTTAATAAAAAAAAAAATGGTACCTGAAGTATACTCTTTCCTTGCCATGTGCTGCAGTTATATGTTGGTTTAATAACTTCTGAAGTCAATGGTAGCTCTTTCATAGACTTCAGTCAATGCATAATCAGGCACTTGCTATCAAAGAGAGGATTTACAATTAATGTCTAGTGTGAATAAAGTGGAACATCCACATCCACAATCAGTCCTTCTCATTGCAAGTCCTTTGTTTTTTTCATCTTTTGATTCAAGGGTGCTAAAGAAAGCAGGCTGATCCTTAAAAGCCACTCCTAACTTAGAATCTCTTGATCCATTTCTGCAGTTGGAAGGAAATGCCCGAAACCACATGAAATGATTTCAAAGAAAAATGAATATGACCCTTTCTCTCACTCTTTATTTTGCTTTTCTCCCTGCCAGGAGAAGTAATCTGGGGGGGTTGGGTTGTGGGGTTTTGGGTTTTTTTTATTCTGTAAACTGTTTTCCACAAAAAGAAAAAAAAAAATCTAAACACTGAAAACGCTATACCTTGCTATGTACCTGACCAAAGCATACAGCATTCAGGGTTGTATCACACATCCATTGATGAAGAAAGGTCTCTCTACTGAGAACACAGAATTGCATGATAAGATGTTAAACACAACTCACTCTATCACAGTTGCTAGCCAGCATAAACTTAATGGCTAAAACAGAATTTAAAGCAACCCCAAATAAGTTTCCTGATAAGAAACAGCATTGCTTTGTTACTTCAAATCTTGTTAATGTATCCTTACTATTTTAAATTGGCTGGGTGCAGAATTTGCAACCTACTCATCAGGTAGAAGCCAAAAAGAAAAATAGCTCTTTTTGCATGACCAAAGTAAAATCTCATTTAGTTTCTCCTAATCATAATAATTTGGACAACAGCCATACTCAAGAATTTCTCTTCCCTCTGGGGTAAACCGGTCTCCAGTTAGTAAATGAAGAATGGAACTGCTTTGTTCTTTTTATATGTAAATTTGTACTTGGAAAATCATCAACTAATTTTAGTCTGTTTGGGTTAAAGTGGTCTCTGTGCCAAAAGTTACATTTGCATTCTAGTTTGGCTTCCTTTTGTCTATCAGAAAATTGTACATGAATATATATGTGTGTATTCAGCTCTATGCTAACTTGTTTTCTCTGAGGTATGCAGATTCCCACCACATCATAGAATTCATGCACAAAGTACTCTAAAATGGGGATTTCACTAACAGGGCTCTAATCTTACCACATCAGCATTAAAACACTTCATTGTTTATAGCTGTGCTCTGCTTCAGGAAAAATCCTTAGTGTCCATGTAATCAACAATACCATTAAGCTTCGCTTCCTTTTAAAGATAACTGATGAACTTCTCCAAATGTGGAAATTCTGGGTTATATCAATAATAGGTGGACCTGGATTTGACACAAAGACACTGATATAAACCCTGGAAAAACTGTTGCAGCCAAGCAAACAGCCCTTTGCTCTTTTGTAGCATACAATAAACACAAACCTTCTCCTTCCTGGCTCAAAACTTTCAGGCCTCACTTCAGATCTTCAGAAATATTTTAGCCTCCATCCACTCTCTGTACCTCATTGCTGTCTTAAATATTTCTATGAAATCGTGCCTCTATAATTTGATCATTTATTTATAGCAAAATCATCAGAGAAGACTTCTCTTTCTAGCTTTTCTGAAGATCTTAAAACAAGTAAGCAAAAATAAATTAAAAGGAAAACCCACACCTGAAGGATTTTGGAAATAAACTTGATTCATTATCAGTAGGATTGATGTCCTTTTGAAAAAAGAAATCTCCTGTCTGAGAGTTCAGAGCAAGTGATCATGGTGTTTCCTAATTGTCTACACAGTCTATAATTATTCTTTATCCCAATACCCAACAACTAAGCACCGAAAACGCATGCCTGGTTTGAGGGTTTTTTTAACTATTATTCTCAATTGCATTTTTCCTCCCAATGATTAGCCTTTTCCAGTGATTTGAAAGACAATGGTGAAGCAGTGACTGCTGAAGAGGTGACTGGCGTCATTGCAGAAAGCTGATGAATATTTTGAGAGCCATGGCAAAAACAGCACTGAGAAATGAGTTTGACTGGGCTGGGTGGTTGTGTTGGATTTTTCATTTAATTTGTTTTGATTTGCTTTTTTAATCTCAAACAGACCATTTGCGGCATTCTTTGGCAAAACACACCGTTTTAAAGACACGATGCTGAGAATAATGTTTTCCATGAAACACGAGCTCAACTGACTACCACGTTTCAGATATAATTACAAACTGGTATCTCAGCTGCACATCTTCTGAAAGCTGACAAATCTTTTTAATTTCATGAAACCCAGGTCATCTTATGAAAATATATGCTGAATGCAGAATTCTACATGGGTTTGACATGAAGCCAGGCAAAACAAAGGCTTTGACAAGCTTTTGTATTTTCTGTTCCAAAACTCAAACAAAACAGAGGGAAAGGATCACGGACCCATGCAGATTAAAACCCTGCAAAATATTCACATGTACTCCTGAAACCAGAAATTTCTGAGCTGTCTAAAACCAACCCCCTGGAGATGATTGATTCAATGTAGTGAAACCAAATAGAGAAATAAAACTACCAACCCTGAGAACATCTCTACTGTGCTCTTAAGGAAGCATGTTCTAACTTCAAAGTGTTTTATCATGTACTGTACAGTGTCTTCTTTACCACAAGCAGAGAACAGCACAATTCCTACTGAAGAAACTCATTGGCAGGGCTTGTCAGCACCTGCAGGATTCAGATTTCTTGATTTTTGTATCTCAATTACGTAAAAAAATTACTGTAGACCAACAGAGCTTCAGCCTGTCACTGAAAACTTGAGGAAGATGCTACCAGACAAATCACAGCATGGCTGTGGTTGAAAGGGGCCACTGGAGGATGTTTTGTCCAGTCCCCGAAATGAGTCATATTTTGGGTTTTCTAATAATCTTTTGGGAATATACAAGAAATTTTCTGTTAAATTCCATACACAGACTAGGTAATATTCATATATCCCCATTTGGGATTATTAGCTTTTGTAGCTTCCCATTTTTACCTTGTAACCCACAATGACTGTCACAGGAGACATCACAGGAGAGGAGGCAGAAAGAGGAAAGTTAACAATATGTTTAAATGACTGTTTGCTCCAGCATTTTAGTGCTCTTTGTACATGTTTTTTAATGATGGTTCGTGTATATATACTGTAATCAGAGGTGGCTGGCCCACGGATAGCAGCAGTGTATTGCATTTTGTGTATTCCAGATACGTGAGACAGGGAGAGAGATTCATTGATTGAGACTCTGTATTTTAAGTGTTACTATATTTACTAGATAACAAATTAGAGATTTGTTAGACAGCAGGCTAAGTAGCTGTCTGTGAATCATGTATTTATTATGCATGACTCTTTCAGAGTCGTTAGAAGTTGAAAAGAAAGACTCAACTAGGATGTGAAGGGGAATTCAGCTTGGAGTTGCTCAGGCACCACAGCGATGTGTCTAAGCAACAGCCACTGTTAATAACGGTCCCCAGGTTACAGTCCCGGGGCTTGCATAGGAAGTTTTCAGAGATAATTTGCAAACACTAGTACTATTATACAAATAGATAGACCAGGGCAGAGAGTCTTAACAAAGTCCCCATCAATATCTTCAACATCAGCGCTATTGGAAACAGCAGAGAACACCGTAAATCTGATTTCCACTCCTTTTACTCACCTGCTAGATAGTACATTACATTCACTGTGTGAAACTTCTTGAATGTAAAGTTGCCTAGATGCAAAACTGTAGACTATTTCATTTCCTTCCCTTCCCGCTTCGATATAACAGGGAGTCTCATTTCCTGTCTCGAATAATTTTGGGGATCCTGCTCGCAACGGTGGTGCTCGGCTACAAAGATGGCAGCTAGGTATAGGCATGCAGTGATGTTGCCATAAAAGTTAAGGAGAAGTAGGAAAGGATATTGTAAGTCCAAGAGAATATAGTTTTCACTAAAAGGTGATTACTGCCACTGGAAGAGTGCCAGAATACTGAAGAAAAATCCAAGAAAGAGCACAGCTTAATCTCCTTTCTTAAAGCAGAAACAATTCAAACAAAACAATAGCGCACAGTGAACAGGAGAGTACAGTAGTCATGCTGCACATCTAGCTTATTTTTCCTGACCTGAAGCCATCAAGTATCTCTTTAATGAACCACTTAGAGACCAAATCATCTGGTATGAGCCTTGACTGAAAGTTCTATATGGACAGATCTTAACAGTGACCTTGTCCTTATCACCACTGAAGTTATTGTTTTTAGGAGGAGACAGATCTAATACTAAGAATTTACAGTGTCAGTATCTTATGAAGAATAGTAAATATAAGCAAAATGAGAAAACTGTGACGGCTTGCTTCAGTGTTCTCTGAACCACACTAATCCTGAAGCTAAGATATACAGTAAATCTCAGTAATTCACTATGACCACGGTTATATTTCAGGCTAGACCTTTTTCTGTTCAAATTCCGTTAAAGTAACCCATGAAAACCAAGACAGAGCAGTTGACTGTAACAAGATATTTGTCCTTTGCCAATAAAATTCCACCATGTCTGACGATGCTGTTGTGGAAGTCAAGTAGGTAGAGCAGACCATGTACAAACTGAGTGACAGATTTCATCCACCATCATTACCAGAAGGGTGTGTACAAAGCATATCAGAGCTTGAAATGTAGCCTATAGTTTGAATGTCAACCAATAATTGCTTAAAGTTAGGAAGGTGAGTGGATAGAATCATAGAATCATTTAGGTTGGAAAAGACCTTTAAGACAACCAAGTCCAACCACAGAGTGAGCTGAGACATGGCTCTCCAGTGGCTGATAGAAAAAATGGTCTTGTAAGGACAGTTTTTGGAGCAAAACATCTAGATGCACACAATAAAGAGGTGATTATAGTCTTTAAACTCTTTATTGTCTAAGATGATCCTTCAGTACATGAGAGGTCAGATTGAGGCGGGTTAGGGAAAGGACAGCAGAAAAACCGCAGTGGGCAAGGTCTGGCAATGGTATAAAGATCTGCATTTTGCTTGTGAAAAGAGGTACCTATAGATTGTGGTGGCTTGCAGTCCAGAAAACAAGAAATTAAGAGTGGCAATTTAAAGTTTACAAAAGGAAGGAGAGTGATATGTTTTTTCCATAAAAGTTTAAAAGAATATACTCATTCAAAAAACCTTCATCGCATGCTGGAATAAGAATGACTGTATCAGGTTAGAACGAAGGTCCCTCTATCCCGGTATCCTGTCTCTGAAAGTGGCCTGGAGCAGATGCCTGGGGAAGGGTGTAGGAACAGTGCAAGCTGATACTCTTTCTAGGACACTCTGCCAGGCTCCAGCTCTTCACGGGGGATTTTATTTCCCTCTGGATAACTTTGTCAGATCTGGAAGCTAGAATTGCCAATTCAAGTGTAAAATGGGGATTTTAAGGTTAAAGGCAAATCTAGCTGTGGAATCTCTAAAGAAGCCTCTGCAATACTGCTGCTCCCGTAAAAGCAACCAAATATGCACTCACAGTTTCTATTGAAATCAATTTGATTTATGCATGAGTGTCTGAGGGCAAAATATGCCCCTGTGAAATTTCTCATCAATATATAAAAGCAGGTGCTTTCCCAGAAAAACAACTTTATTTATATCTCTGGGATCCTAGTATAGTCATTTTGGGTTTAATCTTTTCCGGAACACTGTTATATTAAAAACCTTTTCAGTGGAATCTATGGGATTAATAATATCTGTCATCTACAAAGACCTTACTTTCATTACAGTGATAAAATATATAGTATTTTCTTGTATGCATATATTACATTTAATTCAAGGTATCTAAGACATTTTTTAAATAAAACTTAAACGAAAGAATTGTTTCACCCATCAATGAAGTGAGCTTTTAGGGGTGAAACACAACAGCTGTTTAACATCACAGAGCAATATCATTGAATAATTTAGTTCACAAATTTGAGAAGAAAGGAATATTTATTCAGGGGAAACTCCAGATGGAATTTAGGAAGGCAGATTGTCATTCCAAGCCAGTGTTACAATTTTAACCAAAAAAAAAAAAAAAAGGCACCCAGTAATTCCTGCAATACTTTTACTCTTTCATCATGATGTTCTGTAAAATGTTAGATAGCAACAAGATTTTGTCCATTATAAAATATATTACTATAAGTCTGCCATTATAAGACTAGGCAACCCCATCCCTTCAAACACGATTCAGAAGAGTGCCACAATTCATGTCAGAAGATATAAGGATGTAAGGTTAAATACATTCGATCAGATCATTAATCTATTTAACCCAGTATTTATATTTTTTTTCTCCAGCAATGGCTAGTGTCAGCTGTTTTCATAGCCAATGTTAGACATTAAATATATCAACAACCTATAATCTGCAGTCATGGAATAAACTACTAAACAAATTTAATCCCATCAGTTAGCTGTTGACTTACATTTAATGTATGACTTACATTTAGTGTATATCCCTTTTCCAGGTTAAATCTCTCTAATGTAACTGTGAAAATTTTCATAAACAGTATGATTTCACTGGAATATGAATGTTCGCAGCCATTGAGCATATTCCATATAATCTTTATTTATATTACTGATGACCCTGTAGATATGTGCAACATGGGCTGATGAGAACTTCGGTAAGCAATTTCCTTGCATGCAGAATTTGATCCTAGTAGGGCATACTTCAACTTGATAAAACTAAAATGAACTTTGACTGTGTCTGAAATTCGAATGGAAACACGCTCTGGAAAATCTGATGGTATATTAGAGCATCAATTAGTGAGACCAGTTTTAGAGCACTAAGAGCTTCAGTTAGTCGTACCCAACCTTGCTGCTCTGACAGGAAAGTGCATCTTTTTAATTCCAGAACTTCCAGTAACCAAGTTCATCACCAAAAAGTTATTTAAATAGAAGTCTTAAAAGCCTTGAGGCATAGAAAGTTATTGTGTATTATGGATTCTTACAAGAGATGAGAGTAGCAAAGTAGCTCTAAACCAGAAAGAGAAAAAGACAATTTTAGAAAAATGACAAGTAATGTTTCCGAAGTAGAGGTCCAAAATAATGCCCAGAAAATTTTAAAGAACTCTACGTATGTGTGTGTGTAAGGGAAAGGAAGAGGAAGGGAAAGAAGTTCATAGTCCAAGAATGAAAGGAAAATGGAAATGCAAGCTGAGTATTTAGAAAAGTGCACTCAAAGATATGTCATAGAAATTCTTGTCATGTTTTGAAATCTTCACTTTTGAAAACAGTCTACATGTGAATGCATTTGAGATTTTATGTGTTATGCAGTGTTGCACCTCATTAGAAAGAATTGGTTTGGGATTCTCTGAATTCCTTGGGCTCCTCCCTTCTTTAAACTTGTTGGGAGCTGTGTTGGGCTCTTGGGCCATTCCACTTCAACCTGTTACACTTGTGGTCTGGAGCTTCTGAGGGACTTTGTAAGATCGGGGTCTTGCTCTCTGCAAGATCCAAGGTGATCTTAAAACACGCTTTCAGGAGAAAAGTCCTTTGGTAATTAGTAAAAGTAAATTTAGATTTTGAGGACAACTAAACTAACATGCAACGATAGGTGCTGATATGATCACTTATCTTCTGCTACATTAACAGAGAGGGTAACTTGTAACACAGGTTGGTTCCACATTACAGAGCAGTACCTGAAAGGTACTTCATGCCCCAAAGAGCTTACAGTCTAGGATGAGCAGCTACCAGTGAATACAACAGCTGGGGAAGCAGAAGGTAGTAGTGAAATTATAATCAGTGAGCTAAACTGATGAGTCATAGCTCATCAGCTCATAATCCAAAGTATAAGATACTGTCTAACACTGTCGGTATCAAGCAATTCATCATGTATGCTCTGCATTGTGCTTAAAGTCTTGCAAATATGGACAATTGTGGGCTGTGGGAATTTTCATCTACTCCTATTGTTGAGCGAAATTTTAGTCATCAAAGGAAAAGCAAAAGAGAAGATCTTAAATGCTCTCCCAAGACACAGTGGGGGTAGGGAAACCTATCCTGGTTGAAGCCCAGGCCATTTTGTGTTTAGCGGCTTGTAACTATCACTTGGTTTTATGATCAGAACAGAGCGTGGCACACTGTTACCAAGTAATTGCAAAGGGTGATCTAATATATTCTGCACTATTGAGGCTCTGAGCAACCTGATGTAGTTCAAAATGTCCCTGCTTACTGCAGGGAGGTTGGACTAGAGAACCTTTAAAGGTCCCTTCCAACCCAACACATTGATTCTATGATCCTATTTTGATGTTTCTGAGAGTTACACCCAGACAGATGACACCACTTGCTTCTGGACTATTGCTAACAAGTTATAAAATGTGAAAAATGTCCATATCCCAGTAGAGATGTTGTGGTTTCCTGGATATCACTAAATAGGAAAAATCAAAAAAGAGTCCTTTCTATAAGAGAAACTAATACAGCTGCTGAGGAGGTGTCTCCTTGTACCACAAACTCTTAAACTGCCAAATGCATGTAGATTTAGGTATAGAAATGAGCTGGTAGTTTATGTTGACAAAGTCATGGAAGAGGGCCAAGAGGTGTGTGCTGAACTGCCAGAGGTGATGACATGTCACAGGGAATGGTCCAACTGCCCCAGCACCTTGCAGGGTCTCAGTCTTGTAGGTGGGAGATGGGCTCTGGTTGAGGCACTGAGATGCCAGGTAAAAGGGCTGTTGGAGGACGTGAGCAGAGCAGGCTGTGCAGTATCAAGGAGGACAAAAAAAAGAATAACAGATTGTTTGCAAAGTCCTTGGAGAAGCAGAATCCAAATCCCATATTGCTTGGAAGGAGGGATAGTTAGAGGCTATGTCTAAATAGGAGGAGTATTGATACTGCCAGATTGAAGGATGGAAGTTTGTGGCTTTTAGTAATGGAAAGAAGGCTTTCTCTTTGCCTGCAGATGTCAGATGTGCATTTACAGGTATGCTTCTAACAAGTGAAGAGGATCAAATTTCCTCAGGGGAGGCATCTGGGCCAGCAGACACTGATCCACATGTTGTCATTCAGAGGAAAGGGTGGATGGTCATGGCTACACGCGTCTGCAGAAGACAGAAATGCTCATCTGCCAACCAGACTTCTTGTCTCAGGAGGTTCATCATCTGTTGAGGCTTGCTGAAATCTATTCATACTTTAGACGATTACCCATTGCTGCCCATCCTCTTGAGCTTATACTTTTAAGCATCAAATGACCTTGCATATATAAA
Source organism: Stercorarius parasiticus (assembly GCA_013396915.1). Taxonomy (NCBI): domain Eukaryota; kingdom Metazoa; phylum Chordata; class Aves; order Charadriiformes; family Stercorariidae; genus Stercorarius; species Stercorarius parasiticus. The sequence continues at coordinate 25,345 of VWZL01003263.1, forward strand.
GAGTAGCTAAAAGCCTCTAGGAGGGGCCCAGGGCTGTTCTTTTTAGTCACATCAGTCAAGAAGAAAGACTTAGGTAGGGGTGGATGTTATCTTTCCGAACAATACCTGGTTGCACAGATGGTGTTTCAGGCATGACCTTAGCTCTAATTACTGTGGGATCCTCCCAGAGGATAAAGGACTTCTGGGGAGAGATGGGATCCATCTGACAAAGTCAAGCAAAAGCATCTTGGCAAGTCAGCTTGCTGACCCAGTCAGGAGGGTTTCAAGAGAAATCTATCAGGGATGATGACCACAGACTAATGACAAGTAGAGGTATAGGGAAGCTCAAAGGGACAGCATGATGGCAGGGGTCACTGGTCTCGCATTTCACTTGAAATAGACACATGATGGATCTATCTTAAGTGTCTGTACATGAACACATGCAGCATGGGAAATAACAGGAGTTACTAGGCTGCAGGCTGCAGGGCTATGATCTCACAAACACAGGGGGACAGGTCTTATGGCTGGACAACTGAAATGGGTGAGTAACACCCTTCTAAAAGAAAGGCAAAAAAAGGTGTCACATCCCCCCTCAACGTGAAAAGCAGCTTGAATGCATGGGGGTTTGCCTTAAAATTTATAACAAGATAATTAGGAGTTTATGTGTAAGGATCAGAGGAGACACCAACAAGAGTAATATGGAGGATATTACCTGGACCTGCTCCAGATCACATGATGAAGAAGAGGGAGCAGATAAGGCTTTACTTAGAACGATGGAAGAAGCACCACTAGTCCTAGCCAACCATCCTGACATTGCCTAGAAGGATAACCTGAGGCCATTTGCAATGTAAGAGGTTTTCAGAGACCATCAAGGACAACTTTTTGACACGGAATAGCAGTGATCTGACTAGGGGCTACACTCTGCTGGGCATGCTTTTCACCAAAAATAAAGAATTCATGCAGGATATGAAAGCTGATATCAGGTTTTGCCGAAACAATCATGTTCAGGTAAGTGAACAAGACAAATGCAAAAGGTAGAATTACAGCTCTGGACTTCAGGACAATAGATTTGAGCTTGTTGAGGAACTAGTTAACAGGATCCCATGGGAGATTGCCCTGAATTTCAGAGGGGACTAGGACACACTGGGTGCTCACTGGATAGAAAGCAATTTTGCAGAAAAAGACTAGGGGGTACTGGTGGACAGCCCATGGAGTGTGAGTCAATGGTGTGATCTTGTAGTGAAGAAAATCTATAGCATATTGAGCTGTATTAGCAATAATGTCATCAGCAGGCTGATGGAGGTTCCCTCTATTCAACACTCACAGGACTGCTTTTGGAGTTGTGTGTCCAGTTTGGGCTCTGCAGTACAAGAAAGACATAGACATGCTGAAGTAATTCCAGTGAAGGCCACATAGATGTTTAGAGAGCTAGAGGACATGAAATACAAGAAGATCTTGAGACAACTGAGTTTGTTCAGCCTTAAAAAGAGGCAAAAGGGACATCTAGAAGTACTTATTAGGAAGATGTACAGGAGACAGAGAAGGAGACTCTCTCAGACGTGTAGCAATAGGATCAAAGTCTATGGAAGCAAGTTGCAACATGAGAAATTATGATTAGATATAAGGAAAAGACAGAAAGAGTGGTCAGATGCTGGAATAGGCTGCCCAGGGAGGTGGTGGAATCACCATCCCTGAATGTCTTTAAGAGTCATTTAGATGTGGTGTTAGGGGATATGGTGTAGGGGAGAACTGTGTAGAGTGGGGTTGATGGTTATACTCGATGATCCCAAGGGTCTTTTCCAACCTAAATGATTCTATGATTCTAAATATTGGAAAAAGTCCTAGAGCTGTTGTGGAATCTCCAACCTTTGAAATATTTAAGGGTCAGTAATATCTGAGCAAACTGACCTAACTTCAAAGTCTTTTATAATTGCACAAATCTGAACTGAACCTGTCTAGAAATATGTAAACTTATAAAAATACATGAAATTTTTAGTCTGCAAACATTGGCTGCAAGCAATCACTGGCTATAGTAAAAACAATTCAAAAGGTTTTGTTTTTCCAAATTGAGTTTTCTGTCATTCTTCTTACTCAACTATTAACTATGAAAATGTGCTTCAGAAATAAAAAGGATGCATCATAGTCTATGTAACCATGAAATATTTTCAAAGGATTTAAAAAAGAATGTGAGTTTACTTAAATAAATCTGTTAAAGATGAAGCTGAAGAGCTGAAGAGCCTGTCTTGCAGTTTTTTGATTGGTCTCTGATAAGAGATTGGAAGTTGGCTGGAACAAAAACACTCAGAAACTGCTACAGAGTCTGAGTTAATTTTCCAAGAAAAAGAAGTGACTCAGTTCTGAAGGAAGCATATGGAGGTTATTGACGATTGTAGCATAAACGTGGATGAGAATCCGTATTGCTGAGAGCTGGAAAATCTTGGGAAATTTAGAGACAAACAAGAACAGCACATGGAGCAAACGCCGAGGACCAGCACAAGCTAAGATAATGTCAGGTGTATTGGGAAAATGGAATAAGCTACAATAGATTTAGCAACTTTTCAGAAGTTTCAAGTACCATCATTGCATTTGGCTGTGGATAGCACAATGCTAAGGTAGTGCCCTGTAAGGCGGTAGGTAGAGTTGTGACAAAAGTTGAGTCAACTACCAGAAATTAAATGGGATATTTAAACTTTTAGGATGGATGTTACTGTAGAAGCCATTCTGTTGACAGATGCATTCTGCAAACTTTAATAGAAGAGCTGCAGATATTAGAAGGGTAAAGAAGTTAAATGTGAGTGAAAGCTTGTATTCCTTAAAGGCATATGTGTCTTAGCTGTATGTGTAAATAAAAAACAGAAAAGATGCAATCTGTAATAGTATAGCATAGAGGAAAATCATTTTGGGTTGAAAGTGCATCTTACTGACGTTCTCAATAAAACTACCTTTGTTGAAGATGAGAGTTGAAAAGAGTTTTAAAAGGTGTATTCCTGGGAATAGGTAGGCTGTTAACGTGATAAATGTAGATAAAGAAGCCTAATCTTCGTGCTGTGTGGAGAGTTGCCCTTATATAAGAAGTGAAAGTTAGAAGAGGAGATACATAGGCTTGTTTGCACTAAGAATGGCAGGGCAAAGCTGAAAAGGAAAAGCGCACCTGTTATTGTAGAGGGAGAAGAACCTGCACCTCACTAAAGAAATTAAATTAATATTAAAAGTATTGTTCCTGGGTTTGACATGTTATGCTTAGCAAGACTCTTGGCAGGTGCTCTTAGAAAGAGACTGTGTAAATTCAACGCTTTCTATGGGACGCATGCTTTCCCCACAATGCATCTGGGTTTTCTGAGGTACTCAAGGTATTCGCCTTTATGAAATTTGATCTTCTGAAAGGTTATACTTCCAAGGGCTCCAAGGTGCTTTGGCATGAGTCAGACACATGAACAGAAAGGATAAGCAACGTAACGCCGAGCAATTGTGGACACCACTTCTATGTCAGCCCTACAGACAAAAAGAAAACACATGTATTCCTTGAAGTAGTGAACATTATAACAGAAATTCGCAGCTAATCTAAAAACTTTTGGTCAACAGACTAGTGTGTATATCTATTCATTGCACTGGATACCATCTTAGATTTTGACAAAAGCCCAAAATTAAAGATACACCATCCATGAGGTACTGACGTGATACCAAACTAAGCTGTCTATGAATACCTCCAAAGATAATCTTCTCAAGATGCAGTCATTAGCATGTTTTCTTCATTACAGGAAGTCACAAAGCCTGTGTGTCAATACCAACAAATAACAAAGGACTCTTGGGCCTCATGCCATGGGAGTAAAGATGCTCTCAAGGCTTGCTGAATAGGCTGGAAACACAGGCTGTGTTATGGAAAAGACCCTGACAGAGCAGGAGAAAGTGGTAATTGGGAGAAAAATTTGCCTGAATTTGCTTATGTGCAGTGGAAGAAAAAAAAATTATTCTGTACTAACTGTCCCAACACCATTGAACCCAGAAGATCTCACAGCAAAGCACAAGACTGAAGTCTAGTTCTGCTAGATGTGACATACTTCACAAAGTACCAGTCAGACACAAGTCAGTGGGCATTGCCTGGTGCAGCATGAGCTGTAGGTCACGCTATGTTGGAGCAGTTGTGTCACTGTTTCTTCCTCTCAGCGTGTCAGTACTGCAGTGGGTTAGAAGCTGCTGGAGATCTGCACTAATGCCTTTCGCTGTGCATTGAGATAAAGACGGAGTTAAGATCTGGAAACTCTGTTTTGAACAGACAGTTTCTTTGGTGAGGAGCCGAATGAGGGAGGCTGGTGGAATCCATATTTTATTGCTTTCTAACTAAAACACCAAAAGAATGCGTCTAGTTGAGTCACTGAGAGCTTGTCTCAGGGTCGTTCCTTTCTACCGGAGGGGAGCAGCTGGGTGGACGTGTTGTGGCCAGGAACAAAGTGCCATCTCCTGGCAGCTTGGCGGTCTGTGAGAAAGCATGGTGGCCTCTCACATTCTCTTCACAGATGGGCTTTGAACTCTGGGGCAGACAGCCCAGGCAAACTCATTATCTGACACCTTCCATTTCTCATGTGATGTGTAAAGACAGCTATTAGTGCAGTAACTACCCAGACAGACAATTCTGGGCTGCTAAAGCAGCAAAGAAACATGGATCAGGGAAAAGGGCAGCAAAATCTGCCTGTGGTGCTCACTTCTTGTACCCCTTGTTCATTCCTTATTTAACTGCTTTTTGAGGCAGGAGTTGAGTCTTTGTGTACAGCACCTCATCTCATCTGCACAGCAGATCTTCCAACATTGCATCAAGGTAGGAACTGTCAGATACAGTACAACCTGTGGCCACACATTGCTTGCGCTCCACAAAAGAAGATCATCTTTTCTTCCTAGGTCATAAAGATTGTCTTTCCCTAATTCTCTGATTCATTTTCCAGCCTAATATCCTGGCATTTAGTCAGCTTTGTTATGCATGGTCTATTGCTGTTTTAATTAGCTCCATTCACTGCCATAAGCAGATGAGACATATTTTGGATGCAATGGAAAACTAAGCTTATACAGCTACTGTATTTATCTTAGGAGTAAACTGGCCATCTAGCTTTTTGAGGATTGTGTGACTAGGAAAAAATACTGTTTGAACTAGTAAGGCATAAAAAATCTCTAGACCACAGTCCTCAAGACAGTAAATCAAACGCATAAACCACAAGGAATCTGATACATACCCTTGATCCAAAACAGTAATTTGAGGATCGGTGCTTCAATATTGCCCCTGGAGCAACCATTTTACTGGGATTTTGCTGAAAATATTATAAAGATAGTAGGGAAACTGTAAACTGCGTTTCTCAGTGTCACCATATGTAATCCTTCAAGTGCTCGTGTTAGGAGTTTGTTCATCCACTACAAGTCCTCCCCACCCATGTAGGAAAAGGAAGAATCACATACAAAATACATAAATAAAACGGAAAAAACGCCAACTTTTGCTATCAGAAACCTAGATGTCTCCCACTGTGCCTAAATCCATTCCTGTCCCCATTTTCACATGCACAACAAGAGGTCTGTGGTTAGGGCAGGTAATTGGGTCAATTGCCCCAAAACAGGATTCAGAGAAAACAAGCAGATGGTTAACTCTTGCACAACCAGAAATATTATTACTGCTGGATCCTTTGTATATGATCCATCCCCTTCCTTCTCCCACCACTGCTCGGCCCCAACTTCCTGTATATGAGCTCTTCATTTTGTGCAATGTCTGAAATTAGGCTCAGTTTTAGTAAGGCCAGGTCTTACTAAACGAAGCGCCCAGTGTGCTTTTGCAAAATGCTTTATCAATTGAAATGCATTTCAATATTTGAGGTGTTCAGATACTATCCAAATGCTCTCGAGTTCACAGAGCATGATAACTATCACAAAATGCGAAACGGATCTGACAATTCACGTCTGACATTTGGCCTGGGATATATCTTAAAGACTGTCCATCTTTCCAAACACAATAGAGCATCCACCCATCCTCTCAATTTTGGATCCCTGTGTGTCAAGTTGGACACTCAAAATAGCCTTTTTTTCCCTCAGTGTTTTGGCCAGTGTTTTACATTCTGTATCCAGTTTACTGCAGCTGCAGTAAAAGAGGTCTGATATGTTGGCTTGTCTGAATAGGGCTTGGTTATATAAAACCATGGATATTGTGCTAGCAAAAGGTTTCCTGATTGCGTGAAGAATAGAGTGGTCAAAGAACAGAATGTTTAAATAATAGGTACCAAGAAATGACTCAAGTGCGATGATGATTATACTAGAGCTTTTATGTGTGAGGAGGGAGTAATGTTGAGCCTGTTCTGTTTTAAAAGCTGTGATATCATGGCTAAAGTATTTAGACCAGAATGAAAAATGTTTTGAAGAAAGCTTCGTAATAGATTTGTGTTGCTGGGCCAGACAGAAATGAGAGAAGATATCTTTAGATTGTGCTAATTCCACTTTTAAAAGCTGCAGAAATTTTGTCATTGATCTTAGTGGAATGGAATATGACTGTGTGAAAGCGAATGTTTATGGACTACTTTTAAGGAGGTATATTTTTATGGGAGCAGTGAACAAACAAGGCATCCATTATAAGGATCTTAAGTCAGTTCTTATTGTCTAGGAACAGCCAAGAATCTTAGTGCTTAAGAAGCAGCTCTTCACTGATGGAGCTTTCCTCCTTCCGATTTGACTGCTTAACCCCATAGAAGAGCTAGAAAAACATTAAGTCACAAACAATATTAAGTCACATTTGAAATCCCTGATTCAAAGTTTTCAGTGGGATGAGACAGTAGTGCACAGGCCTTTTTCTGTCTCTGTGCACAGGAAATAGCTTTCACCCTTGCAGAGGAAGGGTTTTGATCTGCTTCTGACAGCACATACAAATATAAAAATAGTCACAAGTTTACCAAACTTAGAAAAATTCTGAGATAAATTCAATATCACGTATGAAATAGAATGTGTCTATACTTTGAGTATGACGCAGTTTTCAGCCTGGAGCTTCACCTTGGTGAACTCTACTGGCATGTTGTCTCTGTGTTTTGAAGTTAGGACCTAGACAAATCTCGTGCATGCTCTATTTCATACATAGATATTTCCCTTGCAGACATCTAGGATGTGACTCAGCTCTAGTTTAAAACAAATATACTTGTATAGCTGCTTGTAGGTATCTATGTGTACATTAGAGGTGTCATTCAGCTCCCCATGTACAGATCTCACACTGTCTGTGATATCCTATATCCTTGGGACTCTCATTGGGCTTCCAGCTATTCCAGCAGACACAACTCTTCCACAAGGTCTCCGTTGTGTCCACTAGTCCTCCGTGAACACTTTGGATGCCCTAGGACACGTGAAGTGGCACAAGAAATCTTGAGCAACCTAATTCAACTCTATGTCTTCACTGAATACAGTGACCTTAAACACCCAGTACAACAGTAAAAACTTACAGTCAAGTGTTCTACTCTGCTACTGAATTTTAGTCCTAAAGTTGGATGAGGTGAATTCCCTGCTTTCTCTCCAAAGTTGTGCTTGTAGGTAAGGTCTGAATTCAAACAGGGTACATACAAGCCAAAACATTGTAGCTCTGCTAACAGATGTTATCAGCATATCATCACAGAATAACTGAAAGATGCCAGATGCTCTTTTACTTTTTGCTCTTCAGTTAACTGTGGTGATCACAGGCTGATGCCTGAATGCAAAGAGCCAGTCTCTATGAAGTCAGAAGTTGGAGGGACAAGGCAGTTATAAGTAAAATTTATCTAGCCTTCTTAGTAATCAAACACACATGATTTTCCATTATCTTTTATAGAGGTAGACATGACTCCTACTCAATTGAAACAGAGATTCTTGGGCTTCTTCCATGAATTGGAAATCTTCTGACAACTTGTAAAGCAGCTGGTGAATGTGGTCTTGGTTGCAGAAGTAAATGGTGTTGTTCGAGGGTAGATGTACATGGCAGGAGCCATGATTTCGCCATGGAAAAAATTTTGTCTCAGTATGGGCTCAAAATATTCCCCATGTACTCAGCGAAGCACGTCATCCCCTCAGCTGTGCCAAAACCACTGTGGGGCTGCTCGAAGTGGGAACCCAACCATACTTTCCATTTAGCATGAAAAAAGAAAAAAAAGCCCAGCAAAAAATGGTTTTCATTGGTTTGTTTTCTAAAAGCTGAAGCTAAAGTTTCATTTATTATACATCCCACTTACCATCACAGCTGGTGATGTATGGGAGAAAAGTGCTTTAATGGACCTAGGCTACAATTTTTTGGCCATGAAGCATTTTGTATGACGAAGCCATGACTTAATGTTGAAGGTACATGAGATATTGTCACCAGGACCACAAAAAGGTTAGGACATTTCTGTAGCCTCACACCCTAACAGCTTCCTCCTCTTCCCTTCATCACTGCTTATCCACCTCCCACCCTGCTGCTTCTGCTGATACAGCTGCATCGGGGGAGCACTACAAAATAACACGCCTCGCATGACCCAGGTTAAAAGTAAACCTCCTTTACCCAGGATGGTTTACTGAATAAGTTTCCAGCCAAGTTATGTCATTATAAGAATCAACATATAGGATCAAACCACTTGTCCCTTTAGCCCTATATCCTGTCTCTGGCAAGACAGAGTAGGCAACAGCTCAGGAACCTCCTGCACAAGCAAAAGTAGTGTTCACTCCCCTAGCAGTCCTTTGAGCGGAGCCGTGGGAATGGTAAACACAGTTTATAGGTGGAAACGGGACCCTGAAGAAAGAGGGGGGCAAAGCCATCAGTCTCTGTATCGCAGAGACAGCTTTAGCTATTTGGCAATTTTGGACATACCTAACTTGAAGAAAACAGTCATGTAAATTGTGTACTACTGCTAGTATTTATTCCCGATTATTTTCTTATTTCTAAAAATATGTTGTTTATAAATATCAGGGATTATGACAATTAAAGGCATCCATGTGACTTTCTCTTCAGCTAGACTAGAGCCTAGACACTAAATCTTACCTATTCTGCAGAAACCCTAGCCAAAATTCCTTCAATTTTTAATGCAAATGTGCTTTGCTCCCTGAAAAAGTGTTAAAGACCTTCATAGGTGGGAATGGTATCATTCTTTGAGACATAAGAGCTTCTTGATTGAAATGTCGCTAACATTTTTCATCAACCTTGACTTTGAATGCCTTGTGTTTCTGCATGTTAGAACAGAAGTTGCCAAAGAATAGAGACGGGAAGAGTTAGGAATACAATTTTGAAGGTAACTTCTTCTCAAGGTCATGGGTCAAAGAAGAAGCCAGAGCAATGTGAATGTTATTAAATCTTCTGTACTGCAAGTAGTCTTCTAAATATGTATATATACATGCACCGGCTGGCTGCAACCCGAGTGTATTATCATTCATTACCCGCCCATTGGGGACCATTGGGATAGTATCAGAGAGAAGAAGAACAAGAATTGTAATAAGACTTCATGACTATGATGCCAGGAGAACAGTATAAGCCTTGCTGAAAGTGCAAATAACAATTAGCTCTTCAATCTCCAGGGAGCCAGGGGGTAAAACTGATGGAACGTCTGAGAAATGCTTCCTGAAGAGATAAAATCGTTCGAAAACCTTAAGGAAATTTGCAAGAATGAGGCATTTATGCTGCTGGTTCCATTTTTAGAAGCTTAGAGAAAAGGTTACCTTTGGATCCTGGAATGAATGCTTTATTAATTTAAGCTGGTAGCGTTGCTTTCTTAAAGGTGACAGTATACAAGGTCAAAGTTTTGACTCCTTGGTTGTGTCTATGAATCCTTCCAAATCCTTCCTTTATAAGAGAACAAGCAAGGGAAAGAAAAGATAAATAAGGAAATACTTTTTCAGCTTTGAAAAGTGAAGTCTATTTTGGATTTCCTGTCATTAAAAAGTCAGTGAGTCCATGAAAAAGCAATATTTCAAATGTGATTTGTCAAAAACATGCAATACTTTCATCCAGTTACAGCAATTACTATCTACTGAGAAAAGTAACTTGTAAATGCTGTTCTGAGAATTAATACCTGGGGTGTGTTTCCATTTCTGCCATATCATGAAGCTGTATGTAAAAATTAACACTCTCTGCCTTTGCCACAATAAGAATGTGTTCCACACACTGCGAGTAGTCCAGATGGAAAGGTGTCTTGCTGTCTCTCCAAAGCAAGAGTTCCAAGCATGATATCTTCAATTCATTTCCTAGTGGAGTGAATAAATTCATGCCACTGGAAATTACTGCCATGGAAAATTAAAAAAGAATGCACTTAAACTCAAAAAAAAATCATGCAAGCAAATAATAGAAATCACTGAAAAATACATTGTTTGGAACGAGCATGAATATAGATAAGCAGACATCACTGACTGTCACTTCAAAATCATGTAGAAAAATGTTATCTTTTCTCTTCTGATACTGAACACCAGAGTAACAAGGCTCTGCTTGCCATGAATAATGCAACTAATATATTTCCTAAGTGTGCAGAAATATGAATTTGTTCAATAAATAACATAAGTACCAGTGAGAGACAAATTAAGAGTTAAGCTTCGGAAATGTAAAGCAGCACAGGGACAGCACCTGTTACTAAACTAGCTAACATTTTCTTCCGTAGCGCTTCATTATCACGTGTTTGAAACATTGCTGTTTTCACTTGCTTTTGCCTATGCTTGGCATTTGCCTTAAGTGCTTATAGATGTAGATTTGAACAGATTGGAAGCAACGAGAGGATGATACGGTCTGCACTTGGTGTTTTCTTCCAGGCTAAGGCTTTTTTATCAGCAGGCATGAGTTTCGAAATTTAACTTTGTGAGCCTAACTTCAGTGCCACGTTGCCTGTGCACGAACCAGCAATTTACGTGGTGTGTTTTGTTATTAGATTTGAAAAATTAAAGCCATGATGAGGGAGGAGATGGGGAGAAGGGAAAGGGCAGGAGAATGAAGAATGATCTAGATTAATTCATTTACCTGCATCCAGGAAAATTAAAAAAAAAGCAAAACAACAAACCACCAACATATAAAGGATATTTATTTACCATATAAATGAAAAATGGCTTATAAAAACTATTTTATTTACCTGATGCTTTCCTCCATTAAAAATCACAATAGGATAGCTGAGTTAATGTAGTTATCTCCTGCTGTAAATGGAAAGAAATGCTCCGTTATTCTAATCTTGCTGCGTTGGCCAGTGTTGACTTTTTAAGTGCTGAGTGCAATTTGTCTGTTGTTTGATAGAAACCAACACCTCTTAAGTACTTAGACCAGTGTGTCAAGATTCAGGCTAGAATTGATTTCCTTACAGCTGTGTTATAAAATCCTGCAAATAAGTTTTTTCTGGAAGAAATGTTGACAGGTCCTTAACTAGATAGTGCTATTGAATGCCAGTATAATTAGCTGGGCAAATCACACAAAGTATGCAGACTGTCATTCATTTCTGTCACTACTCGTGTTATCAGGCCTTACTAATTTTGCACCTGTCTCCTCTGGCTTCTCAGCTGGAGACTAATATTGGAGATATTTTGACTTAGACAGCTGAGAAGTCCAATTGTCGCAAGTTGTTATGAAGTCCATTCAGAAAAAAGCCACATCGCCATGGCGATGGCTACTTCTGCTAATATTTCTTTTTCCTATCAGTGTTTTCAACTCCTACTATTTTTGGTAGGAATTAGAACGACAAAGTCTGTAGACTATTGGTATCCACTTGTTTTGTTTTGCTACTTTTTCTCCTTAGGGGTGTCTCTAGTTAGCAATAAACAGTATTCCTATAGCTGAACAAATTCCCTTTCAGATTCAAAGAATTTCAATCAGAAGACATTTAATGATTTAAATGCTCATTATGGGTTATTCAACTTGTAGAAAATGGACAAACCTAAAAAAACCCAAATGTGACATCCCCTGAAACAGAGAAGCTACTCATATTACATCCAGGGAAATAAAGATACTAACTACAATGTAAGGAAAGGACTTGATGCCTCCTGAATTATTTTGATTTCCTAATTCAATAATTCTACACTTTAAGAATGATTGGAACAAAACAGAGAATACAAACGGTTTCCCTAAGAATATTTTTTTTATTATCATAAAGAAGTTGGGGTTTTTTTCCACATCTTTCCTTCCTGCAGTTGGGCAAAAAGTTTAGAAAGCCAACACACATGATGAAAAAAAAAAAAAAAAAGATTACCAAATAGCCAGCCAACGAGATGCAGGAGAGATGCAGCGGAGCTTATTTATCCTGTTTAATGAAATAGGTGACTGCAACAATACGCATCCCATTTAAGCTCGCAACCTTCCCTGTCTAATTTCCTCACCAGCCAAGCCTTTGACTTTGTCCTGTTTACTGTAGTTATCTGTGTTTACCTGGTAGGGTGCTAAATGCAATTTTGGTTCTGTCAATGCTGTATATGCAAGGCTTTGCTTACACCATGTAACTCCATTGTATATGTGAGCTACATCTAATCACTTTGCAAAGCCAAACAATTACATTTTCAGTGATTTTAACAATTGCGTTCTCTTAACCCGTCTGGAAATGCAGTATGGACTATAACAAGAGAATGTTAACTTTCTTATAGAAAATTAAGCTTCCTTACAGAAATCTTTCTTGAAGTATGTAATCTTTATTAAATTCCTTTGCCCAACTTAAAATTGCACAGAGAGGATCTCAGTCATTAAGTATTTCATGCTAAGGGGATTATTCCATCTTTTTGTCTTAAAGTCCTCTGTCTTAATTTTGCCTTAATCTCTTCTAGAGATTTCTATTCGTTCTAGCCCTATTAAATTTTATGGGACTCTTTTTTCATGGCAGAATGAGCTGTATAGACAGTTAGCTGCTCGTTGTGCAAATTTTCTTCTGCTGAAATGTTGCTCAGTAGGATGCCACTTTCCGGATTCTATCTGTTTCTTTAATTTCACATTGTTCTCCAAAAAAGCCCCACATTAGTAAGGTTCACAAAGCACTTCCCATTCTTCACCTCTCTGCATGGTCGCTCACATCCAAATTTGGATCATCAGTCAGATACATTGTCTTTCTCTTATCCATCACAGGAGTGAGGCACGGAACTGCAGCATTAATGAATCCTGATTAACTTTGTCTTCGTTGATTTGGAAATGTCCAGTAACGGGTTTTTTTTTCTCTTTCTTTCTATTTTTTCTGTGTGTATGGTTAGTATAATTAGGTAGAAGACAGCTACTTTATGTTTCGATGAGCATTTGTAGATGCTAAGTTCTGAATATAGGAGTTATATAATGAATATATGAGTTATATATTAATATATAAGTTCTGATGATCGTGTTATGTTCATTATGTTTTACAGTGAAATGTCTTTGCGGTGTCCTCAGTAAATTCTTCTAGACATCTGGATTTTATTTTTTTTTTTAATAAAACACTGCAAACTTTAAAAGTTTTGACTGTATCTGGTCTATATGGATTAGGTACGCCTCTTTTTAGCCACTAAAATATCACTTGAATGGTTACGAAATAAACTAGTCATTTAATAAATAGGGGTGTTTGTAAGGGGGGGGAAAGGTATGTGAGAAGATTCGCTCCCAGAACAATTCACCTGAGCAAATCTAAACTATTCCCATATCGAAGCTGAATCTCTCAACAGTCCACCTAGACAATGACTATCCTCCCATGAAGATTTTAGCTGTGTCTGCAACCCTCTGAATCCAGCATAGACGTTTTGAGAGCTTAAAAAAATGAATGGCGAAAGGAGTGAATTGGGGTCTATTTGCGTTCAGAGTATATTTGCCTCCTTCGTGTCCCAAGGTGACTTTCCATTTAGAAAAACAGAAAAAAAGGAAGCGCTAAAGATCATCTTACACTATATAGAGTCCTTTGGCTATAGAAAGTGTGACTTTAATCTGTAAAAAAGGTTGGGTAGAAGTAAGACTGTATAGTTTCAGTAACATGTATATTCAATTAGTTAAGAGCTTGTGAAGCTCAGAAAACTTGCTTCAATTTAACTAAATCAATTTGCAACTGAATTAGCCTCATAGTGTGGACCTGATGTATTTAGGTACATTTTAACCCCTGCTTGAATTGCTTTGCAAAGGTATGCAAAAGCCTCAACAAAGCAAAACCAGATGCTAATGGAAGCTAAATCAGCTGAAGTGCATCTACATTAGGAGCTCGTGCTGCCTATGCAAGAACACTTTAAAAACCGACTCTTGCAACACAGAATACCTCAATCATCCATAAAAAAAAAATAAAAATAAAAGGGTAGAGCTGTGACATTGGCAAACCATTGCTGTTCACCCTGTTGTTCTATTGTCCCTTTCCCTTTACGTTGTCTGTTTGGAGGCTTGATTCATGGGCTTTGCTGCTGGAAGGAACTGTTAGATCCCAGGCTGCGGACTCGTGGCTCCACAGCTGCATTACCATGGTTTAACAAATTTAACAAATTATTCACTGACTGGGAGCCACAGGAACAGTTGTGGGGCATGTTCTTGGCCCACCCTAAAAGTGATGTAATGCACCGAAGCTCAAACTTCATTGAAGGAGCTTTAAGCTAAGTCACATTACTTCGCATTTGGGACACATTAGGAGCATGCACATGGGCAGTTACCATCCAAAAATACATGCCACCTAAGAGACAGTAACCTATTAGGCTCCTATAGCTCCTTCATGTGCTGAAGCCATAAGTCTTGTCTCCTTTATGATATAAGCCATAAAATTTCAACTAGTTGCTCTTGTACTGGGCCCCCAGTAATCTCTCTGGGGCAGGAAGCACCATCTCAGTGTCATTGCATCCCACACACTGATGAGCTAATTCAAAGTATCATGATGTAAACCAGACATTGTCTGCAAGTTAAGGGGGAATTTTAGTCTGGTTTTTCAGGAAAGAGCCTGCTGTAGTCCCACTGCGTGTCAGCTCCATCCTTCAGTCCGCTTTCCTGTAGCCTCTGAACAGACTGGCTTAACTGAGACAAGTTTGGCACAGAGATAAAGGATAAAATGTGTATTTTTTTTATAAGATTCATGCAAATAAACATCTATATAATGAAGTGATGCCCTAAAAGTCCCCCTGCTGAGAGGAAGGCTGTGCTTTTCGGTCAAGCCCATATTAGAAACTAGAAAATCCACTTGGGAGAATACGCTACAAAGGATCTGATAGGGAAAGACTTAGCAGAATTTGCGTCTTATTACTTCTCAATGAATCTACAGAATCTTATCTCATGCTTGAGAAGACACAAAAATATGAGTGAAACTTTTGTGGTAGTCAGACCTTCACAATGTCTTTCTCCCATTTAGGCTGTTTAATAGCTAATGTGATGGCTGGCGTCACGTTGTGTCTTGATGTGGTTTGCTGGCTCTCCCTGACCTGACATAGCTGTCCCAGTAGCATCAACAGCATCAACATTTTGACCATATTGTGCATGACAGTGTAAAAAGTTTGAAATGTCTGCATCACCAGGACCGTAGTCTTGACGCGTGATGTCCAACAGAATTTTCAGATTTTCTGGCAAAGATTTTTGTTACCAGTGATGCTCTCTAACCTGAGCTGCAGCCCTGCTGCATCACAGCCCTGCCTGTGCCTGGCTGCTAAAGCTGGATGAGTTGTTCCTCTGTCAGAGTGCCCTGGTTTTCTCTGACTTTGCAAGGCTCCGGTTCCAGGGTGCTTCCCGGCGATGAATTTGTCATTCACCACAGATACTGGAAACATCCCCCAACAAAAGAACCACCCTCCACAATTACAGGGTACTCCACGAAACATGAGTAGGCATTACAGTTTTGGCTGGATTGTGCCCTAAAAAAATCTGTATAGGTAATATTCTTAGAGGAACTTTAATTTTTCCCTCAATGAAATACATATACATTTCTTCATGCATGTATTAATTTGGAAAAGACTGATACATTGGAATTCTGTATCCCATGTTTTATTTTTAATAATTGGAACTTTCTTATTTGTATTGTTTAATACTTTAATACAACCATCCCCCCAGCATGAACTAGAACTACAAATTTTGCATGTGACCTCTGCGATGGGTGTCATGACCCTACTAAAGAAGAGCTGAGGGGTTGCTTGTTCCTTACCTTTTTGTTTGCATTATTTTCAGATGCAGGGTTAAAATATGACTGTTTGCAAGGGAAAAGCATGGCTTTAAGAAGAAGTGATCGTATAGATAGGAGCATAGGGTCAGGTGGAAACTGCCACTAGGAGCCTTCAAAATTCAAGTTACTTTAAGTAGGTGATTCTTATTGTATATGTTAACCTCAAGGGGCAATTGTTGAATACAAGCGAACTCAGTAACATATAACAGGAAAAATGTGGTTAGCAAACAGTATGTATCTGAGAAATGAGAGGGTCCTTATATGACCTTCAGACATCCTCTGTGTGAGTGGGTAGAAGATAAAAGATCCAAGTGCACGCATAGATGTATTAGCACAGATTTAATCCAAGTCTGTAGAGTAAGGGAAAAAAACAACTTTCATGTATTACTTGCTTGTGTCTCCAAGATGTACCAAGTGTCCGATCTATTAAAGGAGGGGAAGGAAACTGCCTTGTGTAATTGGTGATTTTGAAATGTTGCCATTTAAAGCATGTTCGAGCACCTCTTCGAAAGCAGAGGAAGAATCTGCCAGGCATCATCAGAATGAACAAACCCTTGTACACTTGATGGTGTCGAGTTTTGCATGTCACATTTGCTTCCAGGCGTCTGGTAGTGATTTTTAGATTGATTTAGAGAGGTCCCATTTGTAATAAATTGTTTCATTCCGTATTCACACCGGGGGGGCAGCTGCTGCTAGCTTTCACAGCATGAAGGTCTGTGTATTTCGATGGTGATGTTAGCAGATATGAGGTTTCTAGCTTTCTTGAGATTCGCTGCCAATCTGGGCCTTGTCTTTCAGAAGGTTTTATTATTGCTCCTTTTCCTCCTCCTGCCCCAATAGTCGTACTATGGCATGGTACATAAAAGGTCATCAAACGGCTGAGCAAATGGGTTTGTACTGAATTTTCAGTGCACTGGATTAAGTTTTGAAGATGGTCTAAGTCTGCAGGTCACTATTTTCAGCAGCCATTTACATCTGCAACTTTCCTTGATATTTATGGTAAACTTTATAGCCAGTACAGCAATGCAGGTAGCAAGAAGTCTATTAAGAAACACTGCTTCAACGACGTGGAAACTGAAGATAACTGGAGGCACATTTCTCCAAGGGTTCAGGGACGTTTGAATTTCAGAGAGCACAGATTTTTCATCCCAAACACCGTAACGGCAAGAAGACTAGATGCCTTTAAGGTTACCTTGGCCTGGTCAGAAGATAATTTCACCAGAAGACAGCATAACTGCTAAAACCATCATTTTTGCTACATTAAAAAGCAGATCTTGCAGATGCCTGGTGACCATGGGGAATACATCTTATAGCTGTAGTTCCTGAGCCTTTGAGGGTTTCTACTACTTTCTGCTCAGCAGCACGAGCTACTATCCACACAGCAGCTTCATCCCCAGGTGCCAAAATTCACTTTAGATGCACTTTCCACTAAAAACAGATTCATGAGACTTACACTCTCTTTCCAACAGAGACCAGGTTTGGTGCATAAACTGGCATATCTCTATCCATGCTAAATAAAAAACCCAAAAACAGACATGCAGAGAAGATGAGAAAGGTTCTTCTTTACAGCCTTGCAACTAGCAGCTGTGCTGGGATAAGCATCACAAGGGTGGGGACCTTGAAAAGGGCTTTTTGCGTGTTGTGGAATTAAACCTGGTCAAATCCTGACTGCTATGTGCTGCAAGCAGCTAGACTTGTAAGGAAGGTATTCGAGGCAGTGAAAATAGGCAGCCTGCGGGCAGGTGATGGGGGACTAAGGCAGGTTGGGGCATTTAAAAACGACTTTCCATTCAGTCTGCAGTTTCCCCATGTATCACACAGATCACGCCCGTAATAGTGAGGGCTTACAGCCCTTTTTTTGGCATGCCTCTTGTAAGCTGGTTTTGTGGAGTAAACTCTTTCTGAACCTTGCAAGGAAGAGGTGGTGGGCCTGCAGCAACAGGGAGGAGCAGGGCTCTGGGCCGAGCCACTGTCATATCCCCAGGAAACTCTCCTGTAAGAGCTGCTCCACTGCCTGGCACTTTAATGAAGCCCTTAGGTAGGAAGTGAAGGGCTTTTAACATATTTTATAGCTGCACGTGCTCATTTCCAACAAAAATAAACTTCGTAAGACTTTTTCCCAAAAATCACAGCATACAGAGATGACTCGTGGCTCGGCTCTGTATTTACCTATTCCCCTGCCCTTCTAATTGCAGAACAAGCCTGTGCAGGCACTGAGGGGAAAGAATGATCTTCATATTCTTCATTACTCACATGTAGCTTCACCTCCCATGAGTTATGACTCATTTTCTCACTCCTGGGACATCTCTCATATAAACCGATCGTACAATAATTCACCAGAGGGGTGAAAAATTAACTTGTCTTCTTAATACAGAAGTTAAGAAAATAAGCTAATATTTCATTTCCCTAGAAGAAACCAATGTAATAGGAGCAGGCAGGTCATACTCTGGAGTGCAGACCAAGTGAAAACATACCTCAACTAAACCGAGGGACTGGTGGTAGAAAACTAGCCCGAGTTTGCTGCGTACTCCTGAGTTACCGCCACGTTTATTTTTTAGCCTATGTTATTTCTTCCTCCCTTCTTTCCCCATACCTTTAGAAGTTACTCGGCTGTGGCAGGACTGTAAACTGAAGCCTCTTTCCAAGTATGTGCGTATGGAAAATGTAGTCATTTGGCACTGAAAACGTCCCACAAGAGACATCATTTCTGCAGTGGAGACAGGTGCTCCATATTCCTTTTATTTTTTCTTTCTCTAATGTCTTGCATCATTCACCATGGGAGGGAGATATTCAATTGACCTGCTGTTGGTTTAGATGACAAATTAATTTCATGTCAGCCTCCAAACAGCCCGTTAACAGTAATCACCTGGGACCCCCTCAACCAGCGTAGAAGAAACATTTAACTCTTGACAGAAAGGTAAGTGTTTCTGGATCCTGCTGCTGAGCCATCCAAGCCCCATGTCTCCGCGCTCCGCGTTGCCAGGGGGCACGCCTGGCATTTGAACTCAACCCTACCAAAAGTTTAGATTAGCTTCCGAGTTGATATTTTCCACAAAGGGGAAATTAAATAATGAGCCTTTATTGTGAAGGCATACAGCCTTGCCTCTTCCTATTTATTATACGCTCTCCCTGGCGCGATTACACACAGCGAGAAAAGTCTTGCTGCTTCACACCGAGGATTGCTGTGACAGAGAAACACCACTCACCAGCACAAGCCCATTAAGTTTTCATTAGACCCCCTTGCCCTCTTTTTCATCTTTCTTGTCTCCTGACTTCCCCATTCTCTTTTATATTCTCGCTTATTCCTACCTGGTAATGCTTCATTGCTCTCAAGCCACTACAAGTACCTCGCTTCACCTTTGTCTTGGCAATCAGGTTGTTGCCCAGTTCAAACCACTTTCACAGGCAATGGCCACTGGGGGTTACGGTCTGTCACGTCAAACCCGAGCTGCTGGGCTGGCTTGAAGGGTAGCAAAGTGTAACAGTGAGCTGATGTTGGAAGATGTTTGTGCCTTTGTTTACCTGTGTAGAAAATATGGGTGAAATTACTGCTTTTCCAAACAAAATTGTTGCCCTGAGGGGTTTGTTTTTCGGATACGTGCAGGAATTGTTATACAAAATAAATTATAGAAAACGACACAGGCTCTTCCTACTGTCATTTAAAATGTATCAGTAATAGGACTGTCCCCATAACGCAGTGTCCCAGCAGGACCCGGAGGCGCTTACATGGCTTTTGGCCACATTGTGCTGTACAAAAGACATTGTGGCTGAGAAAAGTGCAGAGTCACACACTCAGCCCCCATTGTTCCGGGGTTTATTGTACAGCCATCACAGCTATTGTACGGTATGCGTGGTGCACACTCATCTCCTGGGTAGAACATAACATCTGTTTGTCAACACACAGCAATAATGAACTGTCACAGAGACACAAACGGAAAGAAAAGCCTCATTCAGCTCACCCTGCAAGAGAAATGTAGGTCAGTGGAATATCATTACTGAAATTGGAACTTATCTGGGACACCAGGACTAATAAAACTCTTCTCCGACAAGTGCTGTGGCATCATTAATGACCACGACAGTCTCTCCCGCCTCTCTTCTGAGAAGTTGCCTTTCACCACTGGAAGGCCCCAATTCAATACTGGGTTACATTGTTTGATTCATTTTCAATCTGTTTACCAAATTACAGCTTTCTTCAACCCTCTGGCTGTCTTCCATGCATATGCTGCCCGGACCCGAGCTGCCTTAGCTGTATGTTATCTAACAGGATCACAACCCTGCTAGGCATGACCTATATTTGGCTTGTTCTCCAGCATTTAATTTTGAGCAGTAAAAGCTAATTTTCTTCTGTGTTGAAAGAACATGTGGGTTCATTGTGAGGGAGAAGAATTGTTTGAGCGCTCTATTGAAGTCGGATATTTTTAGGTGCGTGTAAGATCAAAGCTCTGATATCTCTTGGTGCAGTAATACATGTACCAATATGTAACAGCAAAAGAATCTTTTTCCATGTCTCCATTCAGAGCATTTTCATTACATTTTAAAGCTGCCTTTGACATTTTTGTGCCATATACAGCTCTTTAATGCAGCATTAGCTGATGTGAAGTGTGCCAAGCCCATTTAAACACAGAATGTGTAGATACAGAATGAAACAAGTTTTATCAAGAGACAGCAAACTTCAAAGTTTCCAGAGGCTGAGCTTAGATAAACCTTATTAAAACATGATAACTATTGAAATAAGACTCAGACTTTCTCAAGCAGTTTTTGGTAAAACTTGTTTCTCAGAATTCTGAAATACTGGTTAAGGGTATTTCACACATTAATTTGTTCTGTCTGCTTCAAGTCCTGGCTTCAAGTCAATAGAAATGCATCCAAGCTGTCAAGTTTACATCTAGGCTTTGCCAGAGTGTGAAGTTGTTTATATCTAGAGTTCTGGAGCCAGCTGACATCTACACACTTAGGAAAATTAATTCAAATTAATTGGAGGTGTGAACTTAGAGCATCGCAGTTCAAGCATCTTAAAACCCCATGTGGAAACTCTTATTCAGATGTAAAGTGTCCTCAGTTCTGAATATAATCTTCCTCCGAGATGAGCTATATCTAAATTCACAACTAAGATCTAGTATCATCTTTTAAAGCAGAACTGTTGACAAGGAAATTTCACAGGTGCACCAAATAAGTGATAAACAAACTACTTCAGATTTAGGACTGGTTTGGTTGTCATAAAGTCATAAAAAACATCTCAGCCTTTATCCAATCAAGGAGTTTTCAGCTATTCCAAGGGAGATAAAATAAAGGTCATGTTTTATGACTCATTAACAGCCATACTTTTAATCTGAAATGGATTGAAATAGCAGAGCGGTGTTTTGTGTCTAATAGATCCGAAATCAATTGATTTTCAGTAGCAAGTTTGGATTTTTCAATCTGAATTACTAAAAGATCCAAAACTACAATGAGCAAATAATAATACCACCATTACTTCAGTGCAACTGTTATTTCTTTCATATTATGGTCTAGCAGGCTGACTAGTTTATCACCAATTCTGTTGTTTTCCTCATGTCATAAACTCCTGAGGTGGACCTTCTTGTGTACTTTGTTTTGATCGCTCTCTAGATTGCACATTTGCTGGTAACCATAAACTTTTAGCCTGGAGCCCCAGCGTTGTCCCTGGGTTGGAGTCCCAGGGATGTTTTATGGTGCAGATTTCCTGCCTAGTACAGCAACTCTCAATGATTCTCTGGGAAAAGGGAGGGAAACAGAAGCTTTTCACCTTTATTCTATCTTTCTTTTTTTTTGTTTCTCTTTCCCCTATTCCATATATCTCTGTCCCACTGAGAGTGTTCCCCCCGTCACCCACATAAAGAAACAAACACATGCATTACATCAGTGAGGAAAAGGGAGGCGTCTTCTACCAGTAACTCTTCTTGGAGTAGCAGATCTCTTGAGTGCACTCCTGGGACTGGCTGGTTGGGGAGAGACTGCAGTTTAACAACACGTTTTGTATGATGTCCTGTATATCTTGAAGTATTAAGCTTTACAGGTATTCATACTTTCTCCATAACACTCCATAATTTACAGAGTTCTACACCATTCTTTCTTCTCAATGGCTTCTCTTCCCACATCCATCTTCCAGCTGATGACCAAGGTACACCACCTCCCTTTACAAGTGACTACTGTGAGAGCTGACTGCCAAGTTGGACGCATAGCACCCATCTATACCAAGAGCTTTAGAGTTGATCCTGGAAACTATGGGCTGATAAGCCTGACCGTTGTCCCTAGTAAGACACTAATTTATAATAAAGAATAAAATCAGTGAGCGTAAAGATAAGCATCACCTGTTGTGAAAGAATTGGCATGGAAGGGAAATTCTCTCTTACTACATGCTGGAGTTTTACCATGAATTTGTAAGCACCTCAGTAAAAAGCATACAGTAGTCATAATGTATTCAGATTTGGAAAAAAAAAAGCAAACCCTCTGGTAAGTCTTTGTGCCAGACATTATTAAAGAAAGTAAGTTGCTATGGGAATGGAGGAAAGAATTTCTGGAAGCTAAGTAAAGGATAGGAAGGAAAGGGTTATTAGTTGCTTTTCAGGATGGAGAAGACCCAGCACCGAGATGCTCCCAGGATTGGTGTAAGCATCAGTATTATTTGACGCTGTCATCAATGCTTGAGAAAGCAAAGAACAGTGAAATCTTTCACTTTCAAATGATATTAAACTCTATCAGGTAGTCAAATGCAGCAGCTTTAATGAGGAAACATAGAAGAACTTAACAAAACTGAGTAAAGGGGTCAAAAGTTGGCAGATGAGCTCCTATGTAGAAAAATACAAGGTAATGAATGAATCTAGAGAAAATAGTCTGAAATACAGAGGCATGATGCTGAACTCAGAAAAGACAGCTGTAAGAAGGAGATCTTGGAGTCACTATTAAGGTTTCCCTTAAATAATATTTTTAACATGTAGTGACACCCAGAAAAGTCAATAAAATTTTCTGTGTCATCAAGAAGGGGAAAGGAGAGAAGACAGAGGGCATTATTTAGCTGCATTATAAAGCAGATGTGTACCCACATTGTGAATACTACGTGCAGGTCTCATTTCCCCACGTCAAGAAGGGTATAGTGGGTGTGGACTGCAAATAGAAAAGGGCGTCTAAAATGATCACGGGAACCAAGGGACTTCTTGAAGTCATGAAGACAGTGGGTAAAGTGAATTTAGAAGTGCTGTAATCTAGTATCACGGGAATGTGGGGACACTTAACCAGGGCTTTCAGAAGATGGGGTTAGTACAGATAAAAGCGCTCCTTGAGCCCTCCAGGCAACTGCAGCTTTCTTCATGGGGAGTCGTAGAGGCAGATAGCAACATCAGGATCAAAGAGGGACTGGAAAAATTGACGTGAAGTCCATGAACAGATATTAACGGGAATAAGTAGAGCTGTACCTTCCAACTTCCCTAGTACAGCGATTGCAGGTGCTTGGTAAGCATAGTGCAAATGAACTGCCATGGCTGGCCAAGCTTGTGTGCTCTCTTTATTCAGAATCACCTGCACTCATAAAATTTCCTCATCAAAGACCTTTTAAAAAATTGTAATCAGAGTATTAAAAACAATGCCCATAGAGTACATAGTCGTACAAGAAAGAAAAGATCGCTGGCTCCTTGCCTGTACCAGCACATAACCTGTCTAGATACCTCATAAAGTCTGCTACCTTCGCATGTCTCAGGCAAGTTACCAAGGTCTTCTTGGAGATCACACAGCTACCTACAAGTGTGGACAATAACAAAACCTCACTCTCTCACTGCCTGTTTCTTCCTACCCTGGAAAGTCTCCAATGTCCTCTTTCCTGTGGATGTACATCCTCCTCAGAAGATTACTCTTCTCTCATTGTCCTCTACCCTTATTAAGATAGTTAGCAGGAGGCAAAATATAATAAAAAATGTGTTTTAAAAACCCTCAGAAAACAACAAGAGCACTAACAGATTTGGTAGGCACAACTGCCGCTGAAAAAAAAAAATTGTCTTTTTACATTGTCTCCCATTTGTCCATCTGTTTTGTGTTTTTATCAAATTGACCAGCATGATTTTATTGATCTTTGGTTTCCAACATCTCCTTTGATTTTTTTTCCTTTTTTCCTTTCCTTTTCTTTTTTTTTTTTTTCCCCCACATTGGTGTCGCGTTCTTGTAGTGGGTACTCTGTTTTAAGCAAAAGATTACTCAGCATAATTAATAGCAATTTCATACCTGAGTTCTTCTGTAACTCTTGGATGAACACCATCTGCTCCTCGTGATGCAATACTGTTAATTTTATTGATTCACTCTTAAAACTTTTCTACCGATACTCTAATTTGAAACAGACCTTTGAATTCACCTCTTTTTAAGGAAAATTTCTGGTGTGAGAATCTCCCTAAACACATCAACATTGATCATGGAGAAAATTTCCTTTTTTCTATAGCCCTATCTTCTCTCTATGATCTTTTCCTTCTTGATCATCTCTCAGTCCTACAAACCCTCTGGCAGATTTCCTTTTTCTGGGACTGGGGAAAAAAGTTTTCATTTTTATGGTTTTAGCAATATGTTCTTCAAAATGATTCTTTTTTTCCCTTTTGTCCTGCTGTGTTATCCTTTTATGTTTAACTAGTTCTCTTCTGTTTCCCTTTTTTGGAAGGTTTCATTCAGCTTTCTGAGGGATATCTTTTCAGTTCAAATAGGTTTTTTCACCTTGCTTGTTTAACCATATCGGCTTCGGGGTTTAGGTCTTTTTTTCTTTTTCTTTTTCCTTTTTTTTTTTTTAATCTTTCTAGTCTTTTTGATGGGTTAGTCCTTTCACAACGGTCTCTACAATTCACCCCCAACCACGATGTGAAAGGACAAAAAATTCCACATCCAAAATAGTGTCTGCAGTCTGACACAGATACATATAAATAGCCCCCAATTTCAAACAGAACTCATAGGCTGTACAGAAATTCCCTGCTGAGCTTTTAAAATGATTCTCACACTTGCCTTACTATGGAAATCATCTTCTTCCAAGGACCAAAATTAAACAGTAATAGGTTCCCTTTTTGGTTGTTTATATATTTGATGGAGGTGATGTTTCTATAAATACACACAGCAATTGCTTAAAATTTATTC
Source organism: Stercorarius parasiticus (assembly GCA_013396915.1). Taxonomy (NCBI): domain Eukaryota; kingdom Metazoa; phylum Chordata; class Aves; order Charadriiformes; family Stercorariidae; genus Stercorarius; species Stercorarius parasiticus. The sequence continues at coordinate 50,472 of VWZL01003263.1, forward strand.
CATTGCTTATTTAACAACTTTAATTTTCACTGAGTGCAGGGCTTAAAATGCTAGCACATGTCGTGTTCGCCTGGGTCAATTTTAAGAATAACTTGATCTGCTATATTTGCTTCCTTTTTAGTTTACCTTTCCTGGTGTAGGTTGAAACCTGCCCTTGAAAATGTGGATGGCTCCCATTAATATCAATGGGAGCCATGTGCGTGCACTGAAGGACTAAATACTAAATTTACCCCCTAAGCACTTCCCCCACAATGACTGAGTGTCCTATTACAAAGTCATTTTTTAATTACCACTTTTTGCACAAACTTTTTCTTTTAATATATTCTAACTGATGATACTATTAATTCTCTGAAGTAAGTGTCATTGCATAGTAATTGGAGATACCTTTAGTGTTTTCATGCACTTTCCACAGTCAAACTGCTTTACAAATATTTGCTTACTTTTTCTCATCGCATTTTTTGGACTACCGTGGTGAAGATATATGACCATTTCCCAATTTTATATTTCAATACTTGCCTACAGCTAGTGCTGCAGAAGTATGGCAGAATACATAATTTTACATTGCCTGTAACTTTTTCCTGATTGAACTTGGTTTTGCCTCTTTGTGTTTTACAGAGCTATGCCACAGCCACATCTGTGCTTTCATTCTGAATTGGATTCCTTCACAATTGTAGACACTGCTTGCAATTAAATGCATAGAACCTGCTGCTTTAATTGAGTTCAGTCCAATTTGTCACTTCAAACTTCAGAAAATTATGTGTAAGGAAAGATTTACTTGCCAGTTTGATTCAGCTAAAGTTGATGGAAAACCTTTTGATCACTCAGCCATTAAACACATTTCAGAGTTGTGCCAAGCTAATTGCTTGAGCTTGCTCGAGTTTATTTGTATTTAAAACAATCTCATTTGATATTTTCCAGGGCTGTGCAAACCATTATCTTTGCATGCACTTGTGTTTCCTACCTTAAGAGTTTTGGGGGTCTGATTCTGCTCTTACACACCCACTGATGTAGATCAAGCAAAACTCTGTTCTCTTTGGGAAAACCAGGGGGGAAATGGTGCGGTAGCGGGTGCCAACCCAAATTTGTATGTCCATCTGTTAACTGGTGCAATCAGAAAGTGACAGAGCCACCGTGATGTTTATGCATTGCAGAGCACCTGCTTCTGGTTATGACAATAAATCTAACGGTGCCTCAGCAGCTGAAGTGCAGACATGCCCTTTGGGATCTTGCTGGACCAGGGTGGAAGCATCCACTGGGAGCACAGCTGTAGATCACTAATAAGGAGGCCTCCAGCTTTAGGGGGTCATGATCAGCATTGTTGCTGCCTTGCTTCTAAGCAATACAGTGGCGTTTTTTTTATCCCTTCAGTCCTGGATAAAAACAGTAATAGGAACGGCAAATTGGTTTTGCTCATTACTTGAAGTAAAGGAACAGCCTATGTTGAATTCAAAGTGCAGGGCACAGAGTCTTCGTCTTTAAGACATTGTTATAGGTCAAATAATGTCAACTTAGGGATATTTCGTTAAACTGTATAAAAAAGATCTATGTTGTCAAGCCAGTTCCTTAAAGAAAGATAGCCCCAAAAGAAAACTTTAATACTTAAACTGTGTAGATCTTACAAGCAGGCTCGATCATCTGGGTACTACAGAAATATATGTGATAATTGTGCAGGTTGAGATATGGAAGTGTGAAATGTGTATGCAAGAGAAGGAGGTGGAGGGGACAGTCATTACGGTTCTCCAAATTTCCATTAGATACATTTCTGAAAATCAAGACTAGTAACTACCTTCACTTATCTTAATTTCAAGAACAGGGATCTGGTCTGCTGCTTATCTGGTGGTGGGCTACAAGTCTTAAAGGAATTAGAACAATTAAACTCTCACTGGATTCCCTTAGAATAATTGACTCGCACATGCAGAGATTGAGAAAATCATCCGTCTAGTGCCGTAGGAAATACAGGTCCAGTTCTACTCTTCCTGGAAATACAGGTCCAGTTCTACTCTTCCTAATCATGCTTGTGTGGTTTTTAGCTGATCACTGGCATTTTGTCTTTGTTATATAGCTCTCTTATTTGTAGAAGGGCAATACCAATGCTTCCTTACCTTGGAAGTTTGTTCATAGGCTATCAACAGGTCATGGAAAATTTCTCGGGTATCTTGATAATGCATAAGGTGATTCAGACTGGTCAAGTAAGCATTTTTCACCTCAAAACTCACTTCTCTCCTGCAGAACCGACAGTTTTAGGCTCTGAACTTTAAAAGGAGATGTTGTCACAACCTGTTTCACTGGCGAAGTTGTTCACTTTCTAGTAAAGGATAGGCCATCTTATCATCTTGTTGGTCCACAGCTGACATGAAAACACATTGATAAACACATCAGATCTCAGTAAGTCAGCAACTGAACTGGCGGTCCTCCCCCCGACCCTTAAAAATTCAGCATAAAGATATCATGTAAAAAGAAAGATAATTCTTGACATTGACATTTCGGTGGTTCTCTTCTCCCTTGATGAAGTATGAAGACGTTTCATTAGAATTGCAAGTAGTCACCCTTTGGCATGAATATTCTCCAGAGCAATGTTTTCTGTTTGGGGATTGGTGTAGCGGAACAGGCTGATAGGAGTGGCACAGAAACACCAGTTCTAGTCAGAGTTCCTTAAATTTGTTAAGAAATTTGGAATAGTTTTTAGGTTGGACCTGCATACCCAGAAATCTGTACCTTTCATTGTTTTTTATGGGTGTAAAAGTACAAATAACACAAGAATGAATTTTGTATATTGTTTCAGGTTGGCTTTTACACTGTGTTCTCATTAAGGTTCTCTTTATATTATTTTAGATTACAGTATTTATATTTATAGTCTTGATTTCCTGGGCAGGATCTCTTAGGATACACTTGACCTAGAGCATACCACTTAGAAGTGAAGTTTTGAGCATTTACCTACTATCACATAGGTTGTCTAAATTACCAGAAGCAGAGTGAAAAGCCCAAATGCAGTCTCCAAAGGCAATTGTGTTTTGAACCCAGGGAAGCATCTGGTAAATTGTTCTTAACAATATTTGCATTTTAACTAAATAAGCAAGTGTTTACTAGGCACAAGAGAAGGAAAATAAAATTCTGGCTGCATCCCAGATTAGCAGAGAGCTCAAACTGGTGAAGATAAAATAAAAATATCTTGGTCTGGAAGACTTGCAAAAAACAGCCTCTCATATTATTTTTTGCATTCCTCTAAATATCTCAGAATCTCAAAACTGTCTTTGTCAGGATTTCCTGATGTCCTGCTTGCCTTTTTTCTGTTCTTAAAGCTTCATCTTCTGTTATCACTTATTTAAAATCCACAGCAACAAACTAGGAGATGTCTTTTGCTACTGTGAAAGTGCATTTACATGCACCTACATGCCTGGACTGGCATCATTTTCCTTTAGATTTTCCTTGGTGCAGCTCTGTTCTTAGCCACCATGGCAGGTTTGTTTTGGTGGGAGAGTTGGTATCTCGTCTACTCAGAGCAGGTCTAGACAGTCCAATGGTTAAAGTGTTGATGTGTCTGCACAACAATCCTACTCGTACAACTGTAATGCTATCTTGCACCTAGGAAGGTTACAACAGGAAGCTTGAATAAAATGGTAGTTTGGAAAATATCAGCTGAGCTCTATGGAGTCTCGGTGCTTGGTCAGATGAGCGTTTACTGTGTGCTTTACTGACACAGCAGCCAAAGCACATATCCTGAAGAGTCCTCTGTCTATAAGCAGAACGACCTTCTCATGGAAGGTCTTGCTAGAGGAACAGGCACTAACTTTGGGACATGGCTTGATCATCTTCTCCAGAAGCAAAAGTAGCTCAAAAGTAAATAACATGACTCTGTAACAACACGATAATGCAAGAGCCTGTCCCTCACTGCCCACTGTTGGTGGGAATGTTCCCCAGCTTCCTCATTACTTCCTTTAAGTTTGCATTCGATTTTTATGAGGTACTATAGGTTTATTTGTGTGTGTGTGTACTAGGAAGCATTTCATTGTGTATTGAAGTGGAAGGAAGAATTCTTCATTTGTATTACTGTTGTTTTAATCATAGAATCATAGAATGGTTAGAGTTGCAAGGGTCCCTAAAGATCACCTAGTTCCAAACCCTGCCCTGGGCAGGGACATCTTCAACTAGACCAGGTTGCTCCAAGCCCCGTCCAACCTGGCCTTGAACACCTCCAGGGACGGGGCACCCACAACTTCTCTGGGCAACTTGTTCCAGTGTCTCACCACCCTCAGAGTGAAAAATTTCCTCCTAATATCTAATATGTCTACCCTCTTTCGGTTTAAAACCATTACTCCTTGTCCTCCCTGATAAAGAGTCCTTCCCCATCTTTCCTGTAGCCCCCTTCAAGTACTGGAAGTGGCTCTAAAGTCTGCCTGGAGCCTTCTCTTCTCCAGGTTGAAGTACCTCACTCTCCCAGCCTGCCTTCATAGTAAAGGTGCTCATGTAATGGGCCTCCATAGCAGAGTGCTACCTTCTACAAGAGCACCAGACACTTTCCTATACAAAGAAGAAAATACAGGATGAGAGAGCCAGACTAGGGATATGATATAAAGAATTAGCTCACTTCTCTGGAAAACTTAGCAGGTGTAGACGTATGTGCACACGTGTGTGCATAATTGTAAGCAGGAGTGATCATGACTGATTTAGCAGAAGTCTCCCAGAATATGTTCTTCTCTGATTTTGTGTTTAAGAAAAAGCAAAAATTAAAAGTTGCCATTGTCTCCAGGTAGTTGGCTCCATTGGCATTCTGCCTGAAAGACAAACAGGGGATATGTTGTTCTATAATTACCCATTTCTGAGCTCTCCCATGAGGCTGGAATCCCGTCAGCTATCCAGAAAGTTTTTTCTCTTTCCTGTTATCCTGGAATTACTGAGCCTACCCTTGTGCAGTTTCCTCGTTCCTGGCTTCCTTACAGAATGAGAAAAGCTTCATGACCACATCAGTTAGTAGTATTCATATTAATAAATGTTTTTGTGGAGTCTGTGCCTCATACAGACTTCAGTGCATCCCAAATACCCCTGGGTGGAGAGCAGAGTCCCTGTTGCAAGCTGTGAATACACAAATCAAAGTTTCCTTCTTCCAGCTCCAAAAAAAAGCTTCCTTCTTTCTGCTGGAAAAGCAGTTTTCGTGGCTTCTAGGCAAGTTTTTCTTGGAGATCCTATGACACAGATGACAACTGCAACGCTATAAAAAGATGTCAATATAACAGCCTTTCAAAATAAAACATGTCACTAATCCTAAGGCTAGGTGTATGGACAAGGAAAATCCTGACTTCTGCACCCTGCTGCCTTAGCTTCACTAATCCACAATAGAACAGGTAGTCTATGCTCTCCGTAATCCATACAGTTTTATCTGCTGAGAATTCACTAGATACTGAAATTATAGTATGGATGAAATTGTTAACAGCATAGAAGGCGATATGGAGAAAGAAAAGTGAATAAATCAGCAGTAACATCATGTGGTTTTTTCTTCTTGGGATTATGTTGGTTAGTGGCATTCATGTTTTCAAGGTTGTATTAATTTATATATATACATACATTAATTTATATGTATATGCAAAGAAGTTTAATGCATATATATGCATCATGATGGAGGTATGAAAGGCCTAATTCCACAGCACAGTTAAAGCTGCAAAGTTATTCCATGATCCATCAAGAATGACAGGAACAGAGCTAAAAACACTAAATTACATCTGTGAATTTCTTATAGCCACCCTGAAATGCATGTTAACCTACCCTGTTAATTCACATTTTAAGGTTTGTCTATGGAAATGCTTCCCCAACAGCATCATTTAGATTTTCCATTTAGCTTCCTCAGAGGGGAGGCTGATGGCATATATCTCCTTCCCAAATTATTCTTTTTCATAAGAAGGCCATGGGCAGTCAGAGTATATAATGGGAGTTGTGTAATGGGAGTTATGAGGGCTATAAAGCAACTCTAAACAAATTAGACCTTTAAAAAAAAAAAACAGGAAAAAAATCAAAGAAACTAAAACCATTAGCCTCATTAATTTCATAGCATTCCTGAAATAACTGACAGTAGCAAGGGGACCAGCACTGATGAAGTATTGCCCTGATAAGGAGCTTAAAAAGCATGTTGCAGAGAGACCTGCAAACTGAATTTATCACTTTCTTATTTGCAGTAGGAAGTATGAAGCTGCTCTCTTTGCACCTGTGGCTAATTACTACAGCCCTAAATTGAGGTTACATGGAATAAGGAAAAATATGCCCAAGAGGAGAACCTGGACTGTAGAAAATAGGGGATAGATAGATTGAGAAATACACCTCCTGAATGCCAAATCCAGGGGAAGACATGGATGGAAATTCTGGCCCTAATGAAGTGCATTGGGTTTAAATGGCAAAGTTTTGATAGCAGTGGGGGCTGCAGGGATGGCTTCTGTGGGAAGACACCAGGAGTTGCCACCATGTTGGATAGAGACAGTTTCAGAGGGTTCCAAGACGGATTCACCACTCTCCAAAGCTGAGCAAGTGATCAATATTGGTGGTGCCTCTGTGATAACATAGGGAAGAAAGGGTAAAAAATGCTGTTCAGTAGCTGCGAGAGAGAGGAGTGAGAAAAATGTGAGAGAAAGAACTCTGCAGACACCAACATCAGTGAAGGAGGAGGAGGAGGTGCTCCAGGTACTGGAGCAGAGATTCCCTTACATCCCATGGAGAATATCATGGTGAAGCAAGTTGTCCTCCTGCAGCCCATGGAGGACCACACTGGAGCAGGTATCCACAGTGCAGCCTGTGGAAAGCCTACGGGAAAGCCTGTAGAAAGCAGTTTCCTGGAAGGAACTGCAACCTACGAAGAGGAGCCCAGCAGGAGCAAGTTTTCTGGGAGGACCTATGGCCCGTGGGAGACCCATGCAGGAGCCATGCATTCCTGAAGAACTGTACCCCATGGAAAGGACCCATGCTAGATCACTTCTGCAGCCCATGGGAAGTACCTACATTGGACAAGTTCACAGAGAACTGTAACCCATGGGAGGGACCTCACACTGGAGCAGGGGTACAGCATGAGGAAGAAGGAACAGCAGAGATGAAGCATTACGGACTGACCACAACTGTCATCCCACTGCACATTTCATGGGTGAGGATGTGGAAGAGTCATGAGTGAAGTTGAGCCTGGGAAGAAAGGACGAGTGGGAGGAAGGTGTTTTTAAATTTGTTTTTATTCTCACTATCCTACTCTGCAATTAATTAGCAATAAATTAAATTATGTCCCCAAGTTGAGTCTTTTTTAGTGAGCAAATGGTGAGTGATCTCCCTGTCTTTATCTTGACCTATGACCTTTTCATTGTATTTTCTCCCCCTGTCTTGCTGAGGAGAGGGAGTGAGGGATAGCAGCTTGGTGGCCACCTGGTGGCAAACCAAGGTCATCCCACCACATGAAGTCAGTAAAAATCTTGCCATTTGGTTCCCAGAGGCTTCATCCTGGTGCCCAGAGAAGAAACAATCTGAAAGGTAAATTGTTTATTTAAGTTAGCCCATAGGAAAAGCCAGGCAGGTAGGAAGCTCCAGCCTTCCTGCCCCTCTGAAGAGAACCTTCATGAAGAAGACAGGCCTGCGCGCTCATTCAGTCCCTGCTTCCCACATACACAAAGTGACCACAGGGGGATGTCTGCACTGCTACTCATCAAGACTATGTCCTAAGAGCCGACTCTCAACCCTCTCTCATGCCCTGGAAGAGTTATTGCTTACTGCCTTACCTGGACTTCTAGAGCTCCCCAAAGAAGAAGAATCTGAACATGTTTGAAAACCTTTTTGCAGTTCCTCCCCTGTAGCAGGTGTCATGGATAGAGGCAAGGCTAAGAGTGCTCCAGAAGTTTTGCAGAATTTGATGAAATCTGAATTTCACTGAAAGACCGTTTGGCCCATAACCAGCAGTAGATGCCGGGTGCTGAGGGAGAAGCAAAAGGACAAAGCAAGCATGGAGCCGTCTTTCCTCCAGCTACCAACGATCTGCAGCTCAGGAAATACCTAAGCCAGAGGCAGTTTCTGTATGTCTAGCAATCTTCAAGGTTCCCTTTATAGTCAACAGAAATAATTAGGCTTTTCTAAAGCCTAATTATCTCACCATAAGGTAGCTATTTGAAATCAGTCAAATGAATCATTCCCTAGGAGGACTTACTTCTTTCCAGCGATTGTAAGGAGGAGAAGGTGAAAACTAGCTTGCATGCAGATATCTACCCTGCAGATGAAGTGAAGTGAGGTGAGATGACTGCTAGAGCTGCAGGTGGGCAGCCAGCAGGGTGGAGGTAAACCTTCTTGGGACCTGAAATGTTTAAAACAGAGCAGAACTTGCAGTATAGTAATTGCTGATGGCCTCCCTACACAGGAGCAAAATGTCAAGGAATATTTTATAGCCCTCCTTGCCCTGAGCATATTGGAGGAAAATTGGTAAAAATAAGTGTGTATTGTCTAAGGAAAATATATAAAATATCTCTTTCTGTAAAGTAGGTGCAGAATAAGTAGCAGATTGGCAGAGTACCCAGTGAAGAGTACACAACTGTGCTATTCCTTGAACTTTCAGGGGGGTATGATGGGGCTGTGTGTTTCATAATTCATCTGAGAGTTTGTCTGCAGTCAAGGCAGAGAAGAGATCAGACATCTTCAAACTCTTCTGTTCCATTAGTCGTTCCTCTGATCAGCACTAGTTTCCCCGCGCTCCCTCCCTCCCTCCCTCCCTCTGTATACTTCATGTGATTTAAAGAGTAAAATTCCTGCTTCCTTAGCTCTGATCTGCAGGGGGGCTCACTTTCCCAGCCAAAGGATGCACAGTATGGGGGTATGCTTTGCCGATCTTTTCCTTTTGAATGGGTTTTGAAAACTGACGATGTGATTTTAGCAGATTTTCGCTATAGGACCTTTCAAGGTCTGCTGTCTGGTAAGTTTTGTATTTGGGTGATTTGAAAACAAATATTTGGAGCCAGGTGGCTTGTTGCAGAAAAAATGTTGATATAAAGGAGGAAAAGGAGCAATTATTTTAAAGTTTGCTTTCTCTCCTGTGGCTAATTCACCCAATTATAAGCTGATGACTGTTTGCTTGGTTCAGGAAATGGGTCAATGAAAGGTTTCCTACAGGCACAAAGAAAAACTTGCACTTACTTTAGATAAAGAAAAACAAGCAAAAAAAAAAAAGTAGTTACAGACTGTTCCGCCAGCAAAGTCTCAACAGAGACAAATCCAGAAAGATCAGCATTGCTGTCCTCCAGAGATCTCACTTGTAAAATAAGCTCTTGAAGACAGAAACTATCCTTTTATTGTGTGTTTGGGAAATGCCTAGGATTCTGGATCTCCAACCTGCATATGAACTTTTAGGTAATTGCAATACAGGAAAAATATGATAACAAATCAAGTGTCTGCATTCTTGTTGGACAGCGTGAGTGGGGTTCAATTAAATGAAGTGAGACTTTTGTTTGCCTTCAGCTTCGATTAGCAAAGCAGGACTAACTCGATTAGTCAAGAGGCAAATGCCACACTGGGGTGTGTGAATAGGATGAGTGGCTTTGAGTCGAATGTTTGTTCGTATTTTCTTGGCTTCATTCAAACCTAAAAATCCGAAGCCATAAGAAAGAGCAAAAAAATGAAAAGAATACTTCTCTGGCACGATTTAAAAAGCTTGGCCTCTTTTCAAATGAATGCAAGAAAACAATAATTTAAGCCAATACAGAACTGAGCGGAGAAGGGACCAAATGTGAAAAGGCTGAGAAAAAATGTGCTCCCTCACCAAGATTTCATCTGCCACCTTTGCTCTCCCTGTACCACCTCTTGCTCTGGAGGCTCACAGGCCACTCTTAAGTTTGTCTCAAGTCTGTTCACCTCTGTAAAAGTCATGTGTACAGAATTAAACTCTTGTAGTTCATTAAAGCACACCAAGGTCAAGGTAACTGTAATTGTACATAATTAACTTTTTTTTCCTGTTCCTTAATAGTTGAGATTATGGATATTGTTTCTACAGTTTGCAGTAATGAGCCCTGAACTCTCACTTTCTTAAAAAAAATAGGGTATAATAAGGCAGCTGCTAGATGGTTTGTAAAAAAAGCCCACTTTCTTCTAGATGTCTGTATCTCGGCAGAAAATTCCACCTTGCAGTAGAGGTGGGAGGATTTCTTCTCCACGGCTATGCTTTGCAGACTAGACCCAAGCTGATCATGATGAAGCATCATAGAAATGGGTAGTTCAAGCAGGTCAATTTATTTAAAATTACTTAAAATCTACTGCGCGTACCTCAATGTGTCAAGAAGTCATAAGGAAAGCCTGGAACTACGGCAAAAAAGGAACCACAGAAGGTGTTAGCCAGTTGTTGCATCATTATTTCATGGTCCACCTAGACTAGGCCTGTTGGGCTGGCCCAAAGCAACAGATATTTTTGTTGCCTGTAAGTGTAGGCACACCCTACATCACTGTGCCCATCTCTTTTAATTCATCCACCATTGCTATCGCAACAGAAGTTGTGGGAGATGTTTCTCTGAGCTCAACAACTGGTCAGTTTAGGTAGCTTGGCTTCTTCCTGATCCTTCTCAAGGTCTTTTAAGTGTAAACAAGACCATTAAACATTTAATTTGACATTTATTGCTTTTAAATATTCATAAGCAATTGAATATTAAGGACACACCTACTGCAGAATTCAAGCCTGACTGAACCTCTCATTGTGTGCCTGTGAAAGCCGAGGCATGAGCACCAGACAGAGCTGTGGTATGTGTTGTACAAATCCCTTTTGTGACTACAAAAAACGGACTTTACCTAACGAGATTGTCTTGTGGGATCCAGCTAAGAGACCTCTCTGACCTAAACAGTTAATTTAAATACTAATGAAACCATTACATACTTTGCTACATTGTTGATGGACTTCTGATGCACAGGAGTCTTTTGGCCAGCATAGAACCTAAACCACAACATAGTCTGGAATCTGGACATAGGAAGCTAAGTATAAACTGGAGCAGCCCTAAGGCCGCTCTAATTTATGCTGTCAACCAAACGAATTGCTGGAGTACAAGTACGGCATAAAGCCTAATTTGCCTTCAACCTGTCCCCAAGCAAGCTATGCCAAACGCCTTGACGAAATCAGGATGGAATCAAGGTCTCACTGTTGAAAGGATCTCTCCGACTTTATTGCAACATTTTCCATGTGATTGTATTTCTCTACTATGTTTTCTTATTATCACCCTTTCGGTGCTCTCATATTATCTATCTGCTTAGAAAATGTTTTGCCTTCATTGTAAAACCAGCACTCACATGCCCAATAGCTTTTTCATTAAAAAAAAAATAAGCAAAAAGCTTTATTTCCCTTGTGTAGTTGGAAAAAATACATGAAATAATATCACCTAACTTTTTTTTCTCCTGACGAGCAGGAGACTCAGTGGGCTAACATTCTACAGATTAGGAAATGTAGGTTCTTAGCAGTGGAGAAGAGGCTGGATGCGTACTAGAGTGGGCATGTAAACTGAAAATGATTAATCCTGAAAGCTGAATCCAGCAACAACATAAATCCAAAAATATTACACTTTAAAGAGTTGTTTGCTATAATCAGATTACAGGATTCTCTGTAAGATTTCAAAACCTTTTCAAAGAAGCACTTCTGCAAATGAAGCGCTACAGAATGCTGGTAGGGAGGATCTTACAGGCAGCTATTTTGTTTTAGCACATAATTATATGTAATTTGTCTAAATATTTTGTTAATTGTTTAAGTTCTTAACATATTGCAGTGTGTGCATTCCTCTTTCCCGTTCACTTTTTAAATAAGACAGAAAATGTCATGTCTGGGTTCCTCTTTTATATGTACTCCTTTTGTACATGATAACTTGATTCCCTTGGCTTAAAACACCTCAAATTACAAAGCACATGCATTCTTCAGGAAACACATGCACACCCCCCGCACAGAGTATATCAGATGAAATTGCTTTAAAATAATCCTATAATTTTTCCTGAGCAATGACAGATATTTTTTTAAAGAAAAACTGTTCCCAGGAGACATTTTGATAAGAGCTTTAAGTTGATTACTTTTTATATCCTGTGTCCTGTTTGGCTGATAAGCTCCCAATCTCCATGCTTTCACATTGTTTTTATCTTCCTGTGCTGAACCCATCTACTCAATGTCATCTTGCAGTTGGCGGCGTGAAGGTGGCGGTGGAGGGGAGGGGGAGAGGAAACATGAGAGTGGCACGGTCCAGCACCAAGTCAGAGATTAGGGGTCAGTCTGCCCACACAGATAACTGCTACACTCTCAGGAATTAAATTTGTTAATCTTTGGAATGCTGTTCATCTTCCATTAAATATAACAGAGCCTTTGATCTAAATGCAGCATAGCCAGAAACATCCTGCTTCTTTTTTGGCTGTGATCTATGAAATCTGAGTTGTTGCGAGGAATGCCCTCCCCCACTTCTTTTCAACCTGTCTCTTAACCCTCTTCTACACGATTTACAGAAAAATGGGGTGGTTTCATGCCTAAGTCATTGTGCCGGAGTTTCATCTGTCTGGATTTGGCCCTTGGCAAATGCGGTCCACCACTGTCAGCAGAGGGGTGACTCTCTTGACCTACAGGTGTCTTTTCACTGCTGATCCCCATGGATGGTATTCAAACAACGGTGTTTGGTAGTCACCACCATCAACTTGGCTCTCCCGAAAGCGGTCTTCCCAAAAGAGGATCGAATTCCTGTCCGGGATTACACCAATCTCAGTATGCTTTCATGCAGGCAGTGACTTGCTTCATTACTGTTAAAGGACGCTCAGATGTTTAGAAGGACCATGTTGCATGAGTATTTTATTCATTTCATCAAGATTGTTCTTTTTCTAACCAGAAAAAAAAGGGGGGGGAAAGATGTTGATAGACTATGAGGTTTTACTACTTAATCTTTTGTAGATTAGCACACCATCCAGCACGGCTTCCTTGCAGCATAATCAAAATTGTTTGCTGGTCTGTATTTTCTAAACGTATGATAAGAAAGCACTGTGAAATTGAATCACAGAATCTCAAATGCCACGGGCACTCTGAGATTCCGTCATTATGCTGTTATGAATTGGGTGTGGATTATTGACACAACGAAAATACAGTCAATTTAGATAGTTAGTAAAAAAAAAAAAAAAAAAAGAAAACAACCAACCTCATCATATGTGCAGTTATGCCACAAAATCCCTTCAGGTAGCAACTTGGTGGAGCTTCACTGACTTCTGAGGGACTCAGAATTTCTTTCAAGGGATCGTGCTCCTGATTCCAGCCCCATGGCTGGTTCTGTTTCCTGGAAATGTGCGGTTCACAATACGTATGTTAGGATGATAGGGTCAAGAAGATGGAGTGATAGGGAGGGGAGAAAAAGTAGCACAGAAACTTGAGGAAGAGGAAATGTAATACAGAAAATTTGTGGCAGCGCCAAACGAACTGAGCTGGTGCCTTTCAACATAGATACTGAAAGAGAAAATGATATAAGACTGACAACTCATCAGCTTCTGACACCCGTAAGACCCTCCACTCCCGCTTGTGCACTGTGTATCTTCCTGAAAATTCAGCCTTGTCCTCATCCAAGCTACCTCACTAGTCTTGTTCCAGTGGATCCCTGGATTCCCTTCCTGCTACGTTGCCTGTTCCTCCCCAGTGTGAGAATGGTCATGGCTATACCTTTAGCTCAAATTTTTGAGTAAATTGTCACTGCCTCCCCCTGAAGTAAAGATGTATTGTGAGACACTACTTGCATTTGCCTAACTGAGAAGCAGAGAGACTGTAATTTTGCCAGACTTACACAATTATCAAAGAATTAAATCTTCTATGCCATGTTCCAAACTGTCCCCTTAACTGTGAGCTATTCTTACCAAAGATTTTCCCTCCACTCTGCCATACAGATAGAAGTGCTGTTCCTCTAGGAAGAATGAATCTCAATATTTAATTTTATACTTTGTACTATTTACTTTAAAGAGTCACTTCTTTCATCATATTCAGCAGCTATAATAAATAGAGGTCCTTGCTAGAACACTGATTCACGGAAAATATATATGTGCAGTCTCTTACATTTTCAAGTAATATAATCGATATTAATTGTACTGTAAAGTAAGATTCATTCTTCGCTGTGAATGGGATGGAATATGAGTTTCATTAAATCTTCTCTATTTCAATGCAATACAACAAAAGCCAAGTTAAACTGCAGCTTTGAGAATTTCTGCAGATGGTACAAATGGAATATATAAGAACTTAGTAAAAAAAGTCATGTTTCAGAAGTGTCAAAACATAATTCAACATGTTTAGAGTGTCCTCGTAGAATGACAGAGAGAGAGAAAATATAATCGATTGATTCATGATTGAGACAGAGTTGAGACCATCAGGTTTACACTTGGCTCTGCCACTGTTTTCTCTGAGTGACTTCTGGCCAAGCCATTTAGTTTCACCATGACTCAGTTTCCCAGTTGTAAAACAAGGAGCACTTGTGTGCCTACAGCACCCAGCTGTTGTGAAGATCATTTCTGCAAACTGCTTGGTTAAACGCAGATGCATAAGAGTCCTGTAAGGTTGGCAGAGAGCTTTTTGCAGTTTGCCTGAATCGAGGAGAGGCAAGATGATATGAAGAACAGAGGTGTTAAACATCCTTCCTGAGGGCTGATTCCATTCTGCTTCGTATGTTTATGGCACATTCAGATTTGGCAGAATCTAAGGGATGGGGGCTTTTTAACATATCTGAAGTATGTTCTTTAGTTGGGAAGAAAAACTTCCCAAATGTACAGAGCCACTGACTCAGTGCTTATTTTATTGAATCAACAGCCAAAACCCACGTCTTTGGGATATGCATATTTCTCACCTCTGTTTTATTTGGGAAGCTGTGCTAGAGTCTAAGACTTTCTCATGCAATCATTCATGATGAAATTATTGGTCATTTTATGAGAAAAAGGTAAAGCCCAAGATGGAAAACTGGGAGTTGCTATAATAAAGACATGTGAACAGACAAAAATAGGAGAGAGTTGAATAAAGAGAAGAGAAGAAAGGTATCAAAAGAAAGATGAAGAATATAAAAGCTGTGATTGTGAAGGTGAAAATGCTTTTGAAAATTGGGATAGTAGGTAAGATACAGTTCTTATTTATTTGGATAATGCTTTATTTTGGTCCTTACATAAGCCTTTCATTGGCAACAGGGGATGACTGACCCTCAGTGCCATCACGGTTAGTGTTAATGCTATGGCACCCCGGTTCACCCAACCCCAGTACAGAAACACTATTCAGCCTTCTCTAGCAATCAGTTTAAAATTGCTGACAAAGAATAGTAAGTTCCATGAGTCAATGAAATGTATCGAATTCCACTGCGGTTTCCACTTTGGAAGAATGGATTCAAGCATTCCAGATTAAGATAATATTTTGAATGCTATGAATAGGAAAAAAATCTCCACTGTGAACATTTTGGAATGATAAAAAAACCATCAGCCTAGGTTGAGATCTGAAGTACCCACAAACCAGGGCAATGCATCTGAATATATTAATCTATTCCTTACATTTATGATATCTTGCTAATCTTTTCTCCATATTTGCATATGCAAGAGAAAAACTCAAATCATTTGTATTTTGTAGCACAGTAGGCATACTTTTATTATAATTTTTATTTTGAAACAAAAATTAGCATTTTTTGCTTTCCAAATTTTCCATTTGCCCTTTTTGCATACCAGCTAGGTGGCTATCATGTCATTTTCAACTGTATGAAGAGGTAGAGATCAGTACTTTATTCATGGAAATGACAGACAACAACGCCTAAATCTCTTCCTCCAGCAGCCTCCTTGTTAGGCACTGGGAAATTCACTCAGTCTCTCTTTCAGTATGTTATAATACATTGGATGATCAGAGGTGAAGCCGAGAGGATTACATCCAGAAAAGATTCAGGCACCTAATACTTACCTTACACTGAATTTTAGTGCTGACATCCCTTTGAGCCATCCAGAAATCAAATCAAATGACAAGCTGTCTACACCACACAAAGGAGAGTGGCACAGGGAAACCTGACTCGAGAAACTGCACCAAATCCGAGATTTCTCTAGCTGTGTCAGCGCTGTGCCACACCCACAGTAATAAGTCTGTTTTACACACATAATACAGCCAGAAATGCATCAATGTGGCTCATAAAACCAGAGCAGAAACTGGTACTGAGGGCTCCTCTCTCCCACAAGGTGCTCATGTCACTGAGTGATGATCAAACCCTTCTTGCTCTATCTTGGCCACCCAAAACTTGCTTTCTTCCTACCTGTTGGTTTATCTTCAGCAGGGAGATGTAGCACACCTTCAACAACCCTGTGTGTACTCAGAGCACGCTGCAGACCTATGAATTGTATTTCCCATGAGCTGATAAGGTCATTTAACCAAAGTTTCTCACTTGCTGAACCAGCCCGAAGTTGGACGTCACCCTTGCTCATCCACTTGTCTACAGCAAAAGAAATGACTGAAGTGTTAAAGTGCTGGAGACAGTTTTGGCACCTAATCTCAGTCTCCTAATGTCTCAGGCCAGCAGTGACATGCCTAAGAGGCAGGATCTGAAATCTTCCATCAGGCTTTCTTTTTGGCTCATGCAAGCCTCTTCTGGCTCGAAGTTGTGAATTGTGTTATCATGGGCTGAACTCTGCCTGGCATTGTTTGAGGGTTTTTTTCTGTAAGATTTTTAAGATAGGTAGAAGCTTTGAAAAGCGAATAGCCAAAAAATAGCACAGTTAGTTGTTAATTCTTCTTAGAAACTTATATTATTAGTGGTACGTGGGTTTTAATGCTGCTTCTTATGTGGATTATTTTTTTACTTCAGTCCCAGTAGTCATTGAGATGAAGTACTGAACTAAACACAAAACCAGAGGAATTCTGTTGGAAAAAAAGAGTATATTAAACAGAGGGAAAAAAGAGAATCAGAAGTTGCTCTTTCCATGTGTTGGGTGCGCTCCAGATTTACCATTGGAAGCAGAATGGGTCACTTCCATTAAGCCTACTGACAATGGAGTTAGAGAAGTGACTGAC
Source organism: Stercorarius parasiticus (assembly GCA_013396915.1). NCBI lineage: Eukaryota > Metazoa > Chordata > Aves > Charadriiformes > Stercorariidae > Stercorarius > Stercorarius parasiticus. The sequence continues at coordinate 67,462 of VWZL01003263.1, forward strand.
TAAATATGGTTATGTGGCAAGCTGTGTTGTATGGAGACTGAGCAAACACAAAACCAAAGCAAAGCTCCGGAAGGTCATTTTAGAAAAATCCAGTGATTAAGGAAATGATTATCAGCAATGAAATACTGACATTACATTGCTCTTGAAAGCTGGATCAGAAAGGGAGATAGGAGATGTGTCCCTCATATATCAAAAGTATTAAAAGGGATTACCGTTGTGACCCGTAGCTGAATACAGTCTTGTCCTCTAACAAAAATGCGCAGACTCCTGGAAGTTAAACTGAAATGGCAGCAGGCCTGTTATTACTTGAATGAGTAAAGAGTCTTCATGATGCTGCCCTTAAAAGAGCATGGTATATAAAGGAACTCATGGCAAAGATTTGCTCTGAGCTGGACTGGAGTGAGTGGCACTGATCTGTTGTGTTACAACAGCTGACTTAGGGACATTCACCGATCAACTCCGTTGCATGACTCTGTAGAGTCTGAATCTGATCTCCGCTGGTTAATAGACACGTTAAAATTGGAGTGGGCACCAATCACTGCCTGTTCTTTGCAAAATGCTTTTCATTGCTTACCTGTAGCAAGACAAATGCAGCTTTATTTGCTTGGTTTGCGGCAGATTTATGTTCACAGAAGTATCTGAAGACAACAAAACTAAGAGACCAAAGGTCTAAATTCTTTCTTGCATCAAGATCCAGCTGGCAGAGGTGAAAGCAGGCTGAGAAGGAAGTGCAAGGGCAGTAGGGAATCTTTTGAAGCACTGTCTGCAAAATTAATATAAAAATTAATGCTTCTTATGACAGCTAGTGATGGCGTTTTAGGAGTATTTTTTGAAGCGTGGTCCTATTTTACCCCGTTTGCCCTCACACGTTCACATGGATTTGGTCCCATGTGGAATACCAGACTTCTTATGCTGATTTTATGGTAACTGAAAATATTTCCCTCCTGCCTGTTCTGAGAATATTTTTGTAGAAGTTAAACACACTTAGAAAGAAGTGTGTCTTTAATGAAGTCGGGATACAGACATCAGTCTGAAAATTGAATGATTTTAAGATACTGACATGCAACAGATATAATGGAAGTGTTGAAGTGGTTACATGGGCTTGTGCGTTTTATTGTTATTCCAGGTATCCATAAGCACTACTGACACTAGGGACTGCATTTCCAAAGCAACTAGTTATTTTGAGTGCTCATACCGAAATACTTCATAAATGCCACTGTATTATAACAGGGCCAAAAAGGGGTTCTGAAAATCACCCTCTTCGGGTGTCCAAGCCTGACCCCTGAAAATTGAGCTATCCAAGTTCATCAATGTTTTGAAAATATAACCAAGTAATGCAGTCCTACTTTTAAAGTCCCGCTTTTTTATCACTCGTTGAGATGCATCCTTTGTAAGAGAGGCGGGGTGTAGCAAGGATAAAGCTAAACTGTTCCACACTCCTCGAAACATTGTGGGATAGAATTAAACTGAAATCAGTTGTTGGTTCACTGAATCGTAGGAAGACATTCAGCCTTAGGGGTTTTTGGTTTTTTTTCCCTGTCTGCAGCCACATGAAATTTAAGTATTTTATCTAGTCAGAGGAGATAGAGAGAGAAATGTAACTCCACAGGATGGTATCTCAGGTTGGACTGAGTAGCTGTCTGTATGTAGCTACCTCTCTCCATTGGCCAGTTTGGATTAGATTATTTCTCTGATAAGTATTTTCAAAGACTTTGGGTCTGTTGCTTTGAGATTCTGCTGGGGAAGTACCATAAACTACCAGACATAAGATTCGCCTCCCCTAACTTTAGATATCTACAGTGTAGGTGACTGGGCATAAGCTGGTTGACTGGACTCCCCGCAGAGCGAGTCCAGAAAAACAAGATAACATTCATCTAATTTATTTCAGAAGTTTGTTTTAAGATGAAGTGATTCTGCTTCTGGAGGTGTATTTTCTCTGCATGAAGTCGGAGAAGCACAAAGGAAGCCCAGGTTGTCTAACTCAGATGAAGACATCTACACATTGCAGAAATTTGTGTTTGGGTAAATATTCCTCCTCTGTAACCACATCCATGTTCTTCAGATAACACACTACAATAGCTTCCCTAGCTTTAAATGCAAAAGTTAAATAACTTACAAACTGTGCTTGTTTTGGTAGATCAATAAAGCTGTTATCCCTTGTGCATTTCTGTGCTTTATCATGTAATTTTTAAATTCATGCCATTTGTTCAATAGATTGTAACATACCCTTGTACTGTCATTACAACCCGAGTCTATATTGATGTGTATGTAAGCACATGATACCCAACATACAGATCTAGCTCTGATTTAACATACAAACAATGTGAATTCTGTATGTCACCATTTTGCAAAATGTGATTTAAATGAGGCATTTTTTAAAAAATGAGAAACATTCCTAACAAACACCTGGAGCATGTGTCTCCGATATTTCTTCACTGTTTTCATGTCAATATGAAGGAAGAAGAGTTACGGTTTTTCTTGTATGTGGCACCAAGTGCAGAACAAGGAAATAGAGTTGATTACATCTTCATTCAAAATTATTTTTCCTGATTTTTCCTTTGGCTGTACCAAATTTCTAGAACATTTATAAAAAAGCATCTCTAAATGTTCTGCTTGACAAAGTGTCCATGGCACTCACTATAGCCAGCATAACAATGGCAGGAAACCATAGGAATGCTTTTTAGATGAGCTGCTTTCAGTGTAGTCTGTAGAAAACCACTTTGGGGTGAAGTTCTGGCTTCACGAAAGTGATCTAACCATTACTGAGGTCAACGGGGCCAAGACTTCACCTTCTTTCCCTCTTTCCCCATCTCTGACAGTGGAAGACAATTAATGAATGTGTTAATTAGTGTTTGCTTAGGGCTTTGGAGAGGCAATGTACCACCAAAGTGCTCATTAGCAGTGGCAAACATCAGAGTTTGTGTCCCCACTCCTTGCCACAGGAAGCAAAGCTGCTCTCACTGTTCGTCCATCGACTGTAATCTCTGCACCATCCTCTGGGTCATCCGGGCTGTCCACCAGCAGCACTTCCATCTAATAAGATTAATTTTCCTGTGGCAAATATTAATCAAAATCCTCCTGTCAACCTCATTTCAAACTTCAAATACATTTTAATCTGTTTTTTTGCTTCTTACGCTGTAGTGGGAGGAAGGGATAAGATCAAAGAAAAAAACTGCAGAAAAGGGTCACAAGTGAATCAAATTCTGTGGCAGTGGACAATAATCCATGGAAACGTTCAAGTTCAGGCTGGACGTGGCTCTGAGAAACCTGATCTAGTTGAAGGTCTCCCTGCTTACTGCAGGGGGGTTGGACTAGATAGCCTTTGAAGGTCCCTTTCAACCCAAACTGTTCTATGATTCTATGAATTATGATAATAAAACATATTTCTAGATGAACCGCAAGTTTAAATATTAGTCTTCAGCATGAGTATATGCCTCTGCAGTTGTGTTTCCAAACTCCTGAGAACAAAGCTGATCAAAGGTGCTCAGGGAGCCCATGGCTGGAGCAACGCTAGCGGGAGCTCTGCGGCATACCAACATTTCCCCCAGCACCTCCATCTCCTTCCACACCACGTAGGGTCTCGTGAGGTGTTTGAGTGAAAAGTGCTGGGTTGGAGATGACACAGTAAAACTGAAAGAGGGAGAGAGAGTGTGTGCCAAGCTCTAGGGACTATATAAATATATTATAAAGCTCTGGAACACTCAATAATTAATCCTGAGCAAGAAGTCTCTCTCACTTTCTCTCTTATTTCCTTTTTTTTTTTTTTTTTTCTTTCCCTGTGGAAGGAACAACAAAACAAAGGCTTAGGAATTCCCTCCCCCCACTAAACTCTGTCACTAAAGCAAAAAACAGTTTAGTTTAATCCTTGATATACACAAAGTTATCCTATCTGCTCTTTGCTCACATATCTTTTCCCTCTGTTCCCAAACTCCTTCTCCTTTCCTTTGCAGCTTTTTTTAACCCAGGACAGTGGGACCAACTTGCCTCTTCCTTTCTGTTTTCCCTCACGCTGGTTTTAATCACAGTTTCTGGAGCAATCCCAAATGTCGCTTGTCCTTGTTTCCTTGTGTAGTTCAACCTTCCGCGGCTGCTCTCGGTTTCAGCGTCGCGTGCCATAGGTGATGTCTGCATCAGCCTTTTTCGCTACTGAACGGTCCGGGTTGTCTCATTTTCTGGTCTCCGTCTTGGACTTTGCCCTCTTAATTTAACTGCGAGGCGATAAGGCTGCAGGATGTGTCTTAATGTCGCTGCTCGCAAGGCAGACCCAGACGGGCCGATGCGGTTACGTGACACTGGGAGGTTTGTCAACCGTGATGCAGCGGCGAGATAATGGTGTTAACGGCATTCGGTGTCCCCGGGCTCGCGCTGGCTTGTCTTGAGCTGGTCCTTGCTGGCTAACAGGAGACGTAGACTTGGGAATTTAGTTGGGTTTTTCTGTCTCTTGTGCCGAAATATAGTCACCCTTTCCCAGGAACTGCCGCTTGGGCCTCCTAATTTCCCTCCTATGTTGTTTCTCAAGTAGCACGTTTGCGCACACGTGCGCCTGCAGAAAGAGTTGCTGATAGTTTAATCAAAAGTACCGATAACAGAGCAGCTCTACTAACTGCCAGAGCTTCCTCCTGAAAATAAGTTCCTTTTAATATCGTCAGTGTTTATCGTTTCCTTTATGCTAGAAAAATGCCCTGAATTGGGTCCCTCTTCTGTCAGGCAACGAGAATAAAACATAGCCCTTGACCTGAAAAAAAAAAAAAACATCTTTGCAGGCTGAATAAATAAAAGGCAAAAGAGGCAGGAGGAACTCCTGCAGAAATGAGCAGAAAGAGGAATGTTTACAAATGTCATGTTAGATTTACAGTGCTGGTACCTCTCATTTTTGCTCAGTCTTTGTTGAATCTGCCTTTCTTTTGTCTGTTGGTGGGTATATTCTACTGTGTGCTCACGGCTGATTCAGGCTTCGGAGGGAAGGCTGAAATCCATGGAGTTGTTTTAAGACAGAAATTCATGATGGTTAATGGAAAAGGGGAACTGGGCTTCAGTTTATCACTCCATTTCGTCTTCAAGATGGTACTGTGGTATGACTATGTCAATGTTACTTTTGCTGAATAAAAGCCTATACATCTGAAGCGGTTTAAATACAATAACATACACCAAAAAAAAAAAAAAAGAAAAAAAAAAGAAACAAAGCAAAACAAAACCCTTAAACCAGATTAAAATGACATGAATAAAATAAAATAAAATAAAAAACTAAACTAAAATAAAGAAGTATAAAAAAATCCAGAACAGCCTACTATTGCTACATATCACTTGGAGCAGGAGCTACCACCCTTCTCTTCCATCTCAAATCATCATACCCCATTAGCGACACTGAAATGACTGCCTTTCTATTTTGGCCACATCACGCAACTTTATACATAAAGTCTGGTAATAAATGCAGATTTTCTTCCTTTTAGTGATGCCAACACTGAGTATAAACATTACTTTCATTGTCAGGCAATGGAAAAGTTGAGAATTAGCTGATGCCTTAGTTTATTCAAATGTAATCATAGCATAATGGTATTTATTATTACCTGAGGTATTTCCATAGCTAATTTTTCTGAAAGAGTGTGTAGTGTAATGATCCTAGGTTTTACGTGGTTCAAACCCTTTGCCTCATCTTCCCCATCCATAAAACATCTCTAATGACTCAGATTTTTTTTTTTTTGTGAAGTACTTGGAGATTTAGAGATGAAAAGCAATGACAAAAAAGGGGTAGTAGGAGCAGAGCATAGGATTTAAATTTAAAGAAATTCAGAGACGATCAAAAAATACTGCCATTGATTGACTTACAACAAGTCCTTCAGTAAGTAAATGCAGCGTAGAAGAAATTTAAATCACTGAGTTGAAAAATTCAACCTTATCGAAAACGATTATGTCTGACGGAGAGTGTTGGGTTTTTTTCTCACAGGGATAGTACGGTCAGCCCTGTAAATTGTACACCATTGGCTAAAAAAGTTTTTGCTAAACCATTTAATGATGCAATTAATGTTGCAAGTGGCACCTTGGCTACACTAATTATTCAGGACATGGCAAGAGACAGAAAAACAGGGAACTGTCGTAAATCAGAAGGAGAGCTGGAGCAATGTGTAATCCTTGTTTTTACCAACATAAGCTCTTTAGGGATTAGGGATTGTTATTATATTAGTGTCTTGTTAAACTGAGTACCTTGACTGTGCTGAATAAATACTAAAATAACTAAGAACAGCGAGCATCTGAAACACGACAGAGAGCAGAAAGAATGCAGAAAGTAGAGGTGAGATTGTTTTGTTATTCAGTCGTAGTTATAGCCTCACAGGAATTGTGAGCTTTTAGGGTTTTCACATATGCAAACTAAAGCGTAAATGCTTGATTTGGGCCACCCAGGATGATTTCCCTAGTCCTGTGTATTCAGCTGAGCGAATGAATTAAATCAATAAGTGTGAATATTCGTCAAATTACATTTGGACCTAATGAGAGAGAAAGCTGATCATCATGCTCGAGAGAGAGCAAAGGATGTAGACTCCAAAAGAGGATGGAAAAAGAAAGAATTAGGTTCTGCTCTGCTTCATACCCAGCCTTTATCACCGCACAATCTGAGTGCTTTCCAGTAGCGCATTAAGCAGTATGACTAACATCTGTCACATCAAGACCTGTTCTCCCTGTCTCTTTTTTCATCACCACCACTCCCCTTGAAAACTGGGAGCATTTGATGTGCAGGAGACAGCTTCATTTTGGAAGGTTTTGGGAGGGGCTTTTGTGTGCCTTTTTTTTTTTTTTTCCAAAATGCACAGACAGCTCTCTGTTTAGGTTGGGGAATGCAGCAGAGTCAGATTTGAAATAGAGATGATAAGGTCTACAATAGCCCTGCAGAGGTTTGTTAACCTCTCACACACTCACCAGTTCCTAAAGGGAGAAGGTTTCTCTGGGGACTTTTAGAGAAAAAGGCAGATTTTGAGTCTGATCCAGGACTCAATGGGAGGGTGATATCCACGGATTGAATCACAGAAGCGTTACAAACCTGAAAATCCCATCGGTGGGGTTGTGTAAGGACTTTGGGGAGACTCCAAGTCTGGGTCAAATCCTGAGGTTCAAACTCAGCTCCTAAGTCCCATACAAGTCAGGAAGAGTTTTGCTGCAGGAGAAACAGACTGAGGATTTCACAATTTGGTCTTGCTAACGATAACACTGATAAAACTCCAAGGATTGTAGATATTGATTCTGTTATACTCTCTTCTCCACAGATGATAGTGCTGATGCTGATTTGAGCTGCGTTGGCATTCATGAAGTTATTTCTCATTTTAACACTCAGATAACTGGAAGCAGGACCAGCATATCTGGGTTTCAGATTTTCCCTGAAATGTGGTTGCTGGGATTTGTGTTGTTTTTTAAAGAGAACAAAATATATTCAGTCAGACTGTAAAAGAGAAAGTAATCCATTCCAGTGATTTTTTAATCTTTTTTTTTTTTTCAGAATCATTAACATCTTCAGTTGGAGATATTCCTCTCTAAGAGATGTCACCTATTTACATTTCACTTGCTTCTCTCAGTTTTCTTTTGCAGCAATGTTAGAACTTGTCTACAAATCCCATTGTGGTGTTGAAAATCATTGATCTGTCTAAATTAGGACTTGTATAGAGATTTCACAGGCAAGAGATTCACTGTAACTGTCATGATTCTATTGAAAATTTTGCTTTATTTGATCTTTCTTTTTTTGTAATTTGCACCTTCAGAAATGATGGCTTCATGTGAAGACGTGAGCTTTCAGTTATGTATAAAAGGAAAATTTGAAAATATGACCCCAGTGCAGGCTTTTGATAACTTGCTGATATTTTCAGGACAGTAATTAATAATTTTAGAATATTCAGGGTTAACCATACTGCAGGTATTCAGAGCAGTTATAAGGAGGACGATGCAGCTTTCCCTCTCCCTTCCAGGACTACCGGGAGTAAGGCAGAAAGTCTAGTTGATGGTATTGTCACAGAAAAAGAGGCGTGAGTTGGAAGCATCCAGGAGCCCGGCGCATATCCTATGGTTCTGGTCCTCAAACTCCTTCCAGGGTACATGACTTAACTCCTCATTATTATTGATATGGGGCTTGAAACTGGGAATGTGTCAAGAGGAAGGATGGAAAACTAATTGACATAGTAAATCAAAAATGCTCAGAGGGCTGGAGCACCTCTGCTATGAGGACAGACCGAGAGAGTTAGGGTTGTTCAGCCTGGAGAAGAGAAGGCTCCGGGGAGACCTCATAGCAGCCTTCCAGTACCGAAAGGGGGGTTTATAAGAAAGATGGGGACAAACTTTTTAGTAGGGCTTGTTGCGATAGGACAAGGGGTAATGGGTTTAAACTAAAAGAGGGGAGATTCAAACCGGATAGAAGGAAGAAATATTTTACGATGAGGATGGTGAAACACTGGCACAGGTTGTCCAGGGAGGTGGAAGATGTCTCATCCCTGGAAACATCCCAGCAACGAGATGTAGTTAAAGATGTCCCTGCCCATGGCAGGGGGGTCGGACTAGATGACCTTTAAAGATCCCTTCCAACCCAAACCATTCTACGATTCTATGAAGACTCAAACTGGAATTGTGGAGGGAAGAGGGATATATAGTGAGCTGCTGCAATATTAAGGGGCTGGCAGATAGTAGGTTAGAGAAGCACCTAATTATTTTCATTGGGTATTTTGGTTGGAGGGGGAAAGGTGTCTACACCATCTGGCAGCTTCTTTGTGATTCAGTCCCAGCTGGTTCTTCTAGTGAGGGCTCCCAAAGAGACTAGAAAGCTGGCCTTGCTCACTAGAAACAAGTTGGCTCGTATGCTCAAAGTCAGAAGACGCTGTTCAAAAATCAAAATTCTGGAGGTTCACACAGAAAATTTTAATAACTTTCAAACCAAATCTCATGACTTTGGCAGTTCATTTCATCAGTCCTGGAGTTCCTGTGATTGCACTGGAGTTTCAGGGCAGTCCTCCTGCCCTGGAAAGCCTTAAACACATGCTTACTGCTACGCATTGAATAAAGCCCTACAAACACCATGCCATGTATAGACTTAAACATGTCTGTGAGTCTTTGCAGAACTGATGTCTTTAACACAGATGCCAAAAGTTCAAATTAAATCATTTATTTATATGTTTATATGGATGGAATACTAAAAAAAATGCATTGTAAAGTATATGTTTCCATTATTTCAGTTGTTATTTTTTATGTAGGTTTGTCTATTCGTGATTCCATCTGATTCTTGTCATTTCAATAGGATGGATTAAGGGCTGATACTCCTTTGAAAAAGTAGTAACCAAGTTTCATCGTCTGTGTGGTTAAGACTCAACTACCACCTTTCCAGTTCAACTCTTGTAACTTCCATTTCACTTTTAGGCCCCCCGCCTTAACCCTGTTTGACCTGCTGCAAATAAAGCAATCATCATTGCTTCCTGGGATGGATTGTCCCCTTTCTTCTCCTTTCTCTTTTCATCCCTAAAATCATCTGCAGGATGCGGTTGCTTTGCACATTGTTCAGGAACTCACATAGCCTGCCCTGGCAGCATCTCTTTCCAGCTCGTGTCATTTCATGTGCGCTACCTCTTGCACCTAGTTTCACTCTCATCTCAGAGCAAGCTTCAAGCATTGCATTTCCCTCTCCTCTTTCATTTGCCTGCTTTCAGGCTCACTGCTCCTGAGAAGCGATCACCCTCCCTCTTAGCAATCCTCCCTCAGTCACCCTTGATGTGGTAATAATTCACTGGTGCAAAAGCTGAATATAAAAATTGAGGATTATAGAAGATTAAAAAGAGCGACGTAATTAAATCAAACCTGTGATCTCTTGTTTCTCTGACTCCTTCCTCTCCCATTTCTCCAAGAACCACTCAGAGTCTTGCATTGCAAGGCAAAATTCAGTACAAGAGCAATAGGGGTGTGTATGTATGTGTGTATGTGTTGCAGGGGGGCAATCAGAAACACAGCATCAAGCCCTAAGATCTAGAACCTGGAAACAGATCTATAAGGACACTCCTTTTTACATTCTAAGAAAATTATGACAGTGTCTTCTCACTTAGAGCGTCCAAATTCCTGTTGAATAAGAGTCACTGCTTGTCCATCTGTTTGCTTTTTTTTAATTAGTTAGACTGACAAGAAGCTGCCTGCCACATTTTGTGTTGAATTCATTCTATTTAGCATGGGCTGGCTGCAAAGCAACTCCCTGCTTCAGTCAGATGGAGAGACCTGACAGATGGGACAAATTTCAAGGTCATTTTTGCATGTGTCTGTGGGTATATGTGGCCAGAATAACCTTCACTGTGTCACTTTTATTTAAATACTTCCCCCCCGGCCCCCGCCCCGTCCCTTGTCTGTAATATATTGAAAATACTACAACTTAAAAATATTCTGCAAATACAAACTCATTTTCATAGCCTTGACATCTTTTAAATATGTCACCAAAGTTTATTTTGCTAGCAATAAAACCATAAAATGTGATAATTTATGGATGTAGTGGTGTCAGTGCATGAAATTAAGGAACAAGTGGTGAGTGGAATCAACAAGAGAACCAAGTAGTAGCAAAGACCCCAATTTTTATCATTTGCAGCCCCATCAGGCCCTGCCCTTGGGCTTGAACACAGCAGCAGTAGCTACTCAGTAAAGCCCAGACATCAGATGCCTTGAGAACAGCCAAAGGCTTTAATCTTAGATTCCCCTCTACTGATACAATTCTTCCTTCATGCAAGATGATGGTCAGAGTGAAGTTTTCCACTTGACTCTATCAGGTTTTATGTCCTTGGTGAAGAACACTGCGTGGTTTACAGCCTGAGATCCTTCACCTTCCTCCATACTTCTTAGAACTACACGGGGTCCTTCCAGGTAGTCAGCAGAAGAATCCTTTGGATACCTACAAAATACAGGAATGTGATGGTGCACATATGTACACGTCTGCTCTCAGTCCCATAGGATGCCTGTACATACATGCACTACAAAAAGGTAAAAAGAGGGTAATTACTTGTAAAATATATGGCATGTATAGAAGCAGAACATCTTTTCCATTCAGAGCCAACCGTGAAAGAATGCAAAACCCATTCAGTTTATGTGACTGAGCAGAAAGCTGATAGATCATCATTTTTTTATAGTGCAGATGTAGATAAAAGTTATAAAGATAAAGATTGTATCATCTTCAGTCTCTGAGAGGGAGTCCGGTTGCAGCTGAGCTGGACATCCCAGGGTGATTCTGCGTGTCCCCTGGAAGGTCAAAATCTTCTGTGCTATTTTCTTCTTGTAAAAAAATATAGTATTTCATTTTAATGTGGTGGCTTATGTCTGAAACAAAAAGCGTTAACGTCTTTGTTCATTCTTAAAAGTGTTTCCAACGAAACTACTCCAAGCTTGTTTGCAGTATTTGAAAGTACTATAGCAGGTTCTATATATACAACGTCAGCCCTTTTTTGCTATTCTGTTTTGAAAACATACCCATCATGGTTGAATCTGTTTTTAATGCATCAAAACAAGAAAACCCAAATCTAATCAAATGGATTACTGAGGATTAACTGAAGTGGGTAAGGACCTTTTTGCGGGTTCATAATCATAATCACTTCTAGTTGCATAATATACCTATTATGCCATACCAAAATAATTCATTCATACTTAAAGAGTTGTATAAGCTTTTGTCTGAGCATTTTCCTTCTATCCAACAATAAAAAAGGATCACACATTCCTACTCAGTAAAACTTGTTTTTGTCACAACGGATGAATGAATAGAGTAATGGATTATTTTAACATTACTAATAGTCAGTTGCAAGCTTGAAAAAATAGCTGTGTAGGAGAGAGATCATTTTAGGACATATAAGTAAAAAATGAAATTATAAAAGTGTACACATATATATTCATACACACATATACACACACATGTATACACACATCAGATAAATCTTTTTTTCCTTTTTATTTTCCAAACAAATAGTGTAGACAAAAATGTTTACATTTGAAATATTTGTGATAATACTGAAAAACCCATAACTATGAACATCCGAAATTGTTGAGTGTAGCTATGTTTTAGCTACAATTGGACTTGTTTTGGATGCCTCAGCCTATAAGAATAATGGTGATGTAAAATCTGACATAATTTCTATGCTTCTCTGAAGTTCATTCTGTAAATGTAGCTTGAGATGGGCTTTCTTCTAGACTACAAAAACAAGCTGTGTATAGCAGATAATTAACATATTTCTAATCACCACTTTTTACTGACTAAAGGTGAAAATTGTATTTGAAAATGTGTTATCTGCTATGGTTAAACAATACATTTTCAAGATGTACTAATCCTTGTCAGTGCTAAATGGATGATGAGGAAAAAAGTGAGCATCAACACATCAGGGTAGTTTTCTGAATAGATGTGTTTTTCTACTCTGGGCTGAATCATTAAGTACAAACCACTCCATATCTAAGTAAAAGAAAAAGGAGCTGAACTGTAATTTTTAAACACGCAAAATAGCTGTGAATGAGAATCAGTATGATCCTCTTCTGTGACTTTCCAACAAGGGCATGTGAAGGCAAGGGACAATCATCCACCGTGTGGGTGGTGGGAGAGCTGAGCATCTCCTCCCTAAGCCTTGTGTGACATGGGAGGACCCCAGACAAGGTGCTGGGACAGGCAACTGCCACAGCACACACTCAGACAGCAGAGGTGGGGGTGCAAAGAGGCGCAAGTCCCTTGGTTTTCTAAAGCGCAGAAGGCTCTCACCTGCTGCAGGAACCCATGGGTTGGGGCTAGCTATTTTCTGGGATGATTAGCTGTGTCTGGAGCTCCGGGTCAAACACTTGGAGGGAGTCCACAGGCTTGTGTTGGGGGAATGGATGGGCTGACAGAGCTTCAACTCTGTGTTGAGGTGTAGGGACACCCTCAGTTCCTCCCTGCCACAACTTGGGTGATACAGTTGTCCACAGGGGTCCGGACACTCTGGTAGATCTCCTCTAGTTTTGTGCTATCCCATAGCATAGCACTTAGTCATTTCTGTGCCAATTCTACAACCTCTGCCTGTGCGTCTTTTGTTTTTCAGATGTGTATGCTGTAGCTCAGTCTTAAGTTAAACAGTTTAACTGATGAAGAGCTAACATGAAATGTAGATACACTCTTTGAGGAGCTAATCACGCTAATGGTTTAGCCTGAATTTATCTAGTTTCATCTTCCAAACGCTGGCTGGTACACTTTGTTTGTTTTTACTTCTTCTAAATTAAAGATCAGTTTACAGTCAGAAAGCTCTTCCTTCTCTAAGTGCATATAACGCATGTCCAGGTCAACTCTCGGTCATCTACAAGTGTACTAAATAGATTGGGAAACCATGATTTCCCCTTAAAGGCATATTTCCCTATCCTAGATTATCCTTTTAAGATAATTTCCAAAATCTTTCTTAATTAATATAGTTTTGGAAGCTTGATTGCTGGAAACAGTCCAGGAAAAACCTCACAAGTCCTGTCACTAATAACATTTCTGTACTCTAACTTGATGCATAAGCGCGGAAAGATTTTATTTGCGTTCTTTGTTACAGCATCACATGCTTTTTACTTACTTTTTTTTTTTTCAGTTGGTTATCCAGGAAGAAGCCTTAGATCTTGTTTCAGCGTAGCATATCCCTGCCTTTTAAGTATGGCCTGTATTCCTCATTCCTAGATGGAGGACCTTGTCTTTGTCTGAATTTAAATGCACTTTTTATTAAATGTGTCACTCCTCACAACGGTCAGGGTATCTAAGACCCTCCTTCTCTCCCACTCTGCTGATTTCTATCCATAATGAAACTGAATGAGTGGGAGATGAGTTTTAATGGTTTTTTTAGTAACTTCTTAAATTCATTTCACTATGTTTAAACAAGCACTAAACTTCATTTCCTCTCCCTAAAATGATGTAATCAGACTGTCGAGTCTACGACTTGTTTTGATGGTAGATAGTCCTTGATTATTATTAATGCAAACAGTTTAATATCCCCCCAAGCCACAGCCAACTTGCATGAAAAGAAATGTTCCCTGGCTACAATATCAGGAAAGCAAACTGAGCTGGCGTCCTCATTGCTAATTTGGAAAAGAAAACAAAAAGACTTGCAGCTGGCCACAAATTTCTCGCTTGTACCCCAAGCAATGTTTGAATGTTACATTTCTTTTCTTTTTATGAAAGTGTGAGCGAGATCTGTTAAAACTCCACTCAAACGTCCTTTGAAACATATTTATCTTTTGAGGGAGGCTTTTTTGGTAATAAAAATATTATCCAGGGGAAGCAGAGTTACACACATTCAACAAATTTACAAGGTGATATTGTTAACATGGATTTTACTACCAGAGGTCTTGCCAAGGGCCATACCTTTTCTCCGATTATGTGATTTCCTCTTTGTTTGTTCAGCACACTCCAGTCCGTTCTTCCTTCTGGTCTCTCCACAGCCTATTTCTCATGCTGTTGCTCTGCTGCGTGAGCTCCCATTTCAGGCAATATAAAGCCTGTCACGGGCCATGTGCTCAGTACTTTCCTGCTCTATGAAGTGACCTGCTCATGCTGGCACCTGAGTCTAGAAGGATCTAAGTCTTCCTTTTTTCTCCTCAGCTCATTCAGTTTCTGCAAGATTAGCATCTTCAGAATAAAATCCCATCTTTGCTCATGCTCCTTGCCCTAAGACACAAAGCAAAGTGCTTAGGATGATGCACCAGAGTTTCCAGAAGGGAAATAAGTAACCGTAAGTGATGAGCAGCCATGGTGTCTATCCTGGTGTAGGTCATTTAGTCGAACACATAGACACCATGGCTGGCCATCACTTACATAGTCTTCCCTTACTTATTGTGTGGCAGAAGATTTCACCAGCACATTCAGGATTTTTTCTGGGAGGTGCTTGGAGAGAATGTAGATGCTGTTATGGATCCAGTAGGACATCTAGGAAGTGTACAGTAGGGTTAAGGGCTTGCTGGTTTTAGAGAATGCTAGAGAAGACCACTGCAGGCTTGGAGTAGAGAGGCTGGTGCATCACTGGTGTAAAGGTGCCAACAAGTCTTTACTGTTTGGCTGACATGAAACAGAGAGGTCTACAGCAGCTCTGCTAACTTGGCATGGGGGCTGTTACCTTTAGCAGACTCTAATTGCTTAATCATCACTCCTTGCTTAGGGGCCGCTTCCATGCAACCCAAACAGATGGACTGCTTTGATACCAGTGTGGAGATGACTACAATTTTTTTCTCCTATAAAATATTTTTAGAAGACTCTTGCGATTTATTTTTCAGTTCTCACTTACCAGCTTTCCGTGCCTCACCATTTTTCTCTTTCCCTCCTCATGCATTCTGCTTCATGTCTGTCTTTGGAAAGAACAGCTTTAATACACTACATACATTATCCAGCACCTCCACAAAGAGCAAAAGGAAGGCTAAGTGCTAAAAGAGGGAGGATGCATACAAAAGGAGCTCAATGTATTTATATATTATAATTAAAGCTATTAAAGTATTTCTGTATCCAACACTGACATTCTGTATCTTTGCAGCAGCTGCAGGGTCAGAAGAAAACTTGAGGCTTTACTTACAGGCCTCCAGGGAACAGCAGCTTCTCAAGGCCATAAATGCCTTATTGCCATCATCATAGCTTCTCCTGCTCTCAGGGTTTTTCTGAATTGTGTAAATAAGGATCAATGCTGAGAAAGGCTGTGTATCTTCGGTAATCATTGACTCTTGTTGAACCCAGAGGCCTTGGGTCCTTGAAGGATCCAGCTACCCACTGATCATTAAGCTGATAACAACTGCCTCTTCTCAGAGTTGGTCATTTTTCTTGTAGTGCTGACCCTCCAGACAAAAGGAAACAAAACAAACAACCACCAACCCCGCCCTCCCCCCCAGAAAACAAACCCAAAAACCAACCAAAAAAAAACCTCAGAGAAAAATAAGGGTAATTAATCTCAGTTGAAAGAAATAATGGATTAAATTTCCTTCCTCTGACTCCTCATTATTCATAATTTAAATATTTGCAGTGTTTTGGGTAGGAATATATAAACCATGGATAATAAGGAGGCAAAGATGAGAACTGGCATCACACTTTTCCACTGAACAGGTCAGAAGTTCAGGTAATGTGCAGCTCACTGTTCATCAGATGCTGAATTCATCTCCATACGTAGAAGACAGATTTTCCCATAATGGCCAGTAAGACACAAGCCTCTAAAAGCTGATCTGCAACTATATATGTATTTATTTCTTTTTATATTGAGGGATCTTATCGAAAAGTAATCCTCCTTTTCTTCTGAATGCGATAGCAGAGTGGCACCTAGCTACATGTTTTTGAGGTGAAAGCATTTTCACCTTTCACCATGTGCTCTGAAACTTTGATAGGGAAAGACTGGTAAAGAAGACCATTTGGTTCTGAAGACCTCTTGTTTTGGATATACTCAGGTCAGAAGGCTTTGACTTGTAAAAGAGATAACAAACTGGAATCTGGACTTGGACTCCCACAATCGACTGAAAATTTCTCAGAGCCTTATCCAGGCTCATCTCCCAGGAACAGGAAATCTCAATTTCCAGGCTATGTCACGTCCATACTCCTAATACGTTTTCAATGAGTCAAGTTAGTTTAAAATCATCAGAACGCGTATTCTGTTACATGGGATTGTTCTACTCATTCTCTCATATCTTCATTATTTTCTGTTCATCATTTACCTGTTATAAATTCTGACTTTTTAGGAAAGTTTGCTTCTATTTTTTCCCTTCTAATTCCACCTCATTTCTACTCTGTGCCGCTGCTGAATTTTCCTTTTTCTCCTCTTTTGCACACATTTTGTACATTTGCCATCGATTAGCATGTCTTTGTCCTTCATCAAGATCCCATTGAAATCTCTGCAAAACCTCCCATAAAAGTCACAAAGAGCCAACACAGTGCCTTAGTCATCACTTTCCCAAGTTATTCAGAGGCTGTTTCCTCCCAGATCAGTCCTCCTACCTCTTTAATTGTTTGAGTCGTTGCCTCTGAAGTGCCTCCAGCTCTTTCTGATAATGAGGTGTTTCAGCTGAACACCTTTCCAGATGTGTAACTGGCACTGGGCACAAAGGAGAGGCTGTTACCACCTTACGCAGAAACGTGGTGGTAACTCTGTTTATGCACTCTGGAATAAAGTTTTAATAGTTTTGGGGGGGGGATTGGATTCTGTTTGATCTTTTTTTTTCCCCCCTGTTATGTATCAATTGCAAATTTATGTCTAATTTACAGGTTAGAAATGAGCAAATGACTTGAGCACATTTTCAGCAGCTGTAACCCACCATCTGAGGTGATGATATTTCATTCCAGTGTTGATTGTTTCCCTTCAAATTGTCACTTGAGCTGCTGTTTTAAAACTGCAGGTTGCCCTCAGTTTTCTGGTCATCATTTTGAGGATCTGGCTGAAGCACTTAACAGGGTGAAGATTGCCATTTTCTGCCCCATGGTGATGCTTGTATCTGCTTGTCTGGTTTTTCACAAACACTTGACCTATTATTTGACCTAGGTGACTAGTACAGGTCAACTCTGAAACAAATACTTCATAAATTTTAAGGCCAGAAGGGAACATTACGCTCATCTAATCTGACATTCTACAAGCAAAAGGCCATGGAGTTTGACAGGTATCTCCCATCTTCTGACTTAGCTGAAATATGTATTTCAGAAAGTCTTATCTCAGAGATTTGCAATGATAGCCAGTCTGCCTTATCTCCCAAAGACTAATCGCCCTAATTGTACCAAAAAAAAAAAACAAAAGAGAAAGGAAAAAATTATGCAGTATATCCACAGTCAATTAATCCATCTTCGGAGTCCAGTCATTAGATCTCGTTGTTTCTTGATCTTTTAGATTGTTATAATAGATCTTTTACCCATGTAAGCAACTGCACTTGCAAAGAAAATGACAAACTCGGGGGCTTAGATATATTGTCTACAGATGTGTGTTAAGCAATAAAGAGAAGATTTAAACTGAAGAAAAAATAAATATTAAATTGTTGATCTGTTTGTGGAAAATGCATTTTCCCCTTAAGACTATTAAAAAGAGTGGATAAATTTCTCATCATAAATAATTGGAGAAGGCTGACTGATGGCCCAAATTTCCTTTGTCATTTCTGTTTTCCCCCTCCTCTTGGAAGATATTACCTCAAAACTTAGGACTGTTATTTGGTGGTTTTTTTTTTATTTTCCCCCAGAGATAATTTGATTCAATGATGTCTTCCCAATGAAAGTGTTTTTGTTCTGAAAAGAAATTGTGAAAGAGAAAAAGAAATCAAATGTTAATTTCTGTTCATGTAAACTAATGGCATCAATGAGAAGTAAATTCCAATAGAAAGTAATTCATAATACAGCAGGGGTCTGGTTTTCCATCACCATGGAATGTAATTAAAATGGAGCTTTCATAGATATAAATTTGGAGTAATCAGAATTTTCCATCTGTTACTGCATCCGTTCGTGAGTGGTTCCAGGTCTGGGGGATCTAGCTTCTTCCAAGACAACTGTTTCTTGACTAAAGCAAGCTCTCCAAGTAGTGGCCGTTTCAATTCAATTGCAAGCTGCACAAAAATTATCATTTACCTTGAGATGGATTGTGAAGGTAGGTCTTTTCTGCAATAAATGGGGCGAGTGTGTGCAGAGTGTGTTTACTTACGGTATACAGTAAGCTTGTTCTGGCTCTACAGAGCCCCTCATATTTTGGCGAACAGCAGAGATGTCAGCCTCCGAACTCCATGCCAGCATCCTGTGCACCGTCTGCCAAAAAGCTTGAAGACCAGGAAGGCGATGCAGAGCTGCTCCAACTTCATGATTCCTTTGGGCAGGAGGGAAGATTGCTTTGGGTTCTCATTTGTAATAGCTCAAACACATACCCTGAAGCCCTGAGTGGAAACATAAATATGTGCTCTACGAATCAGAATGGTTAATTAGTTCCGAGCCTCCTTTCATTTGTGCACTGGGCAAAGGGGGCAATGGCAAGCACCCTGTCCTAAAGAGCCCACAACAGACGTTAAAATATGAACAACGAGCAGAAGACAAACCCATCATGAACTCAGGGAGAGGATGAGGACTGCTGGAGAGGCCAGTGGTACAAAAGGTACCGAGATCATCCACAGCACATAAAGACACAGTTCTGGTGCTATAATTAGATTAGGTGTCTGTGGTTTAGATATACCTGAAATGAGTCATTAACAATCCTTAGATAAAGCAATGTTAATTTGATTCCATCACGTCTGCCACCTTTCACCAGACCGTGAGATTAGCCCAGGACAAAACACCTGGAAAGAGACTTTAATGAGAGCGTGTTTTGAAAATTCTTAATGGGTGGGATTTAAAACCAATGGATTATAAGCCTTTATTAACAGCTCACCTGTAAATCCTGATAATTTTCCTTTCTGTGAGTTTCCAGTGTAATATTTGCACACCCTGATTATAAATTTTGAGGAAATAGCTTATAACTGTGCTTAAAATGCAGCATTAAAGCAGTTAAACAGCCTCCTTATTAGCATTAGAACTATAGTCAAAACACATTATACTTGGCTAATAAATTTATTTTTTATGTAATGGAAATGCCATCAAAGCATAGTTAATCTGAATTGAATTAGATTATAATTGGAGCTCTTGTGCACAAGGAATGAAAATGATTCTTTATTGTTGCAGACTGACAATGCAGCATTTGTTACTCCCTCCTCACTACCCTTCTAAGTGGCAGCTGTAATGTCAGTGTGCGCATCTCGTAAGCCGTGCATATAATATTACTGTGTCTCTGAGCATGGAGCGCAGCGGTAAAACAGAGGGGAATGTATTGCTCGGGGTGTAATTCATCACACTTTCACCCCGTTCATTCAGAATCAGTCTTGTGCGTAAGCATCCTCACTTTTTGCCCGCACTTCTGGCTACATATGTTAGTGGGGGTGGTGGGAATGTGAGTTCCCAGGGCTCACAGGAAAGTCTCAAATCCTCTTCTACAACGTTGAAGGCTGAGTGGTAAATATGCACCCCAAGGCTGAACCACATTCATCAGACTTACTTACTGCTCACCCAAATTGCTGAAGTAATTTCCCCAAGACTTTATACGTGCAATTTACCTGTCTAGTGAACACTGCATGGTAACAGCAGTAGCAAGCAATAGGACAAGAGGAAATGGCCTCAAGTTGCACCAGGGGAGCTGTAGATTGCATATTAGAAAAAATTTCTACACTGAAAGGGTTATCAAGCATTGGACCAGTCTGCCCAGGAAAGTTGTTGACTCACCATCCCTGGAGATATTTCAAAGCCGGGTAGTTGTGGTACTGAGGGAAATGGTTTAGTGGTGGTTTTGGCAGTGTTAGGTTGATGGTTGGACTTGGTGATCTGGAAGGTCCGTTCCAACCTAGAAAATTCTGTGATTTTATAAGGGGATGCTCATATCATGGAGTTTTTGGTGTCTTTTCATCATCTGCAGGGCACCGGGGAAGGATCCACACACTATTGTAGTGTGCACGGGTTCACTCTTAACTGGTAGACTCACTGCAAAGAGGTGATGGAGTGAAGGCGGGATGTGCGGTGCCTTGCTAAGGGGGAATTGTTTGCCTAAGAGCATGTGTGTATGGTGAGGACAGGTACATCCCTGCTATGGGAGGAGAACTGGTGGTAGCAGCAAGAGGAAATCCAAAGCAAAAAGCAAAGGGTAGACGTCCCTATTCAGGACACTACCATGCTCATCACCATGGTACCTAGGCACGTCGTCAAGGAAACAATTTTAGGACCTTTCTAGCAACAACTATGTTTAGTGACACTTACACTGTCAGTAATATAACTCTTCCCCTGATGTGGGCATGAGGTCTGGGAAGAAGAGGAAACAGCAGGGAGTGATTCTCTTTTTTTCTTGTTTCCCTATGCTAAACCAAAACAAATGAGCAAAATGCACTTTACCCACTCATAAAACCAGTTGGTGCTGTAAACAAAGAGAAAGCAGGATATTAATAAAGTGTAACTCAGCTGAGAGCGAAGAGAATATCCCCTGTAAGCCTGTCTGATTTCTATGTCGTCTATCCCAAATTTACAATGTGGCAATTTCTTGTTGCTTATAAACCATTAAAATTTGCAGCACAGTAAGCAGCTAATGTAATTTTGCCTGCAAGTGGTATCATATCTTGGATCCGCGGGGAGATGAGCATACTCGTGTCTTATCATCGCCTTCTGCGGTAGGTAAAAGTGCCCAGTGCTGTTGGGCTCAGGCCCAGTGTGAGTTTGTTGAAGTTCATTACTGACAACCTGGGGCTCAGTTCCACTTATCTGCAAGTTCTCATTTAGCTTGAATTACCACAGTATCAGAGCATCTTCCAAAAAAACGCGTTAAACAATCAGATTAGTACCCAGCACATCTGGTTTTATCTCTCTTTTCTCTTTTTCTCCCCAAGAGTAGCACAGGGCAAAGAGACACTTTACTCAGAAAGATGACATTGCTACCAAAACCCAGAATACATCCCAAGCCAGCCTCATAGAATGCTGTTAATGCTTCAAAGTCAAACACTGAAAAACATAGAAAATCCAAAATGAAGGTTGCCTGTGAGACGTTTATTGCCTCTTTTATTTACTATTAATTAAATACACAGGTTTTGTTGGTAGGGGATTTATTTTTTTGACTCCTTATTTCATGCAGTACCAGAGGTGGAGAGTACTTAGATGTTTTTATCTTTATGATTTAAATTCTTTATATGTATAAATAATTATAATAAACATATTATACACACATACATAATTTTCACCTTTTTGTGGCTTATTGACTAGAAGCAAAGAAATTAATTTGCCTATGTTATTTTCTGAGGTGTCCAGCACTTTCGTCCCCTTGTCCTTGAGGAAAGATAATTAACTGATATTTATATTTTTCTGTAAGGTAAGGGTAAAGTGTTAGCTCCCATTTTCCCTTCCAGCGCCTGGTGTCTCAAAGCATAATGCCATATAGCATGGCCCAGATTCACCCTGTCTACCTCTGCCAGTCCCTGTTTGCTCTTTCCACCACCACTCCCAGCCCCATCAGATCCCTGTTACAGTTTTCTGCTTCACTTCTTTCTGGTTTGTTTTTTCCCCAGTCTGCATTTCAGCCTTACGGCTTTCATGGTGGCATGGGATCAAGACCAACATAGTTCCCGACCCCAACCTGGGGCAACTGAGAATAATCATCACAACAGAAAGACTGGATTTACCCTCTAGACCTGTTTTGAAAATACTTGGCCAATTTACCCCAACGGTGTGTTGAAAATCTAATCGGCGCTAGGAGCTGTGAAAGGAAAGGACGTGTTTAGCAGAGGTGGATTTTTTTTGAGCAGGACATGGTTTGTTATAAACTAGAGCGATATGCAGACACCAGCGGCTCTGGAGCTGAATACCTTCTAGAAGCTGCTGAGTGCCTTGAGTTACTGCTCTTGATTTCAGTTAATGCAGAATTAAGCTTTTATTGTCTTCAGCTCCCACAGACACGCATGAGAAGTGAATTTGCTCAGCATCTTGCAGGCTCTCGCCATAGAGAATCCATTTCGAAATGCTGTATGTTATTTTCTAGAAATGATTTTACAGTGTGTTTAAACACCTCTATTAAATTATTTTCTTCCCAAGAAAATACTTACTGCTCATTCAGTGGCTGGAATTGATTGTCAAACCAGTTTTTGTTGGTTTTGTTTCATTTTGTTTTCTTATCAGCTCAACCTACAGAGGAATAAGTGCTAGGCTGTTACAGAAAAAGTAA
Source organism: Stercorarius parasiticus (assembly GCA_013396915.1). Classification (NCBI taxonomy): domain Eukaryota; kingdom Metazoa; phylum Chordata; class Aves; order Charadriiformes; family Stercorariidae; genus Stercorarius; species Stercorarius parasiticus. The sequence continues at coordinate 90,144 of VWZL01003263.1, forward strand.
GATTAAAGCAAGGGTCAAATCTTCCCTTTCCCAGTAAGGCCAAAAAAATTTACATGGACTTTAACCGAAGCAGGATGAATCTATGGAAAACTATACCATGTGAATCCTACCTCCAGCTTGTTCATATATCCACAAGCTGCATAGCTGCCCAAAACAAGAGGATGGCTGGAAAACTCATGAAAGCCAGTGATCCAGACTCTATCATCCCATTCCTGGCAGTTGTCCTGTGTCTGCACCTCTTGCTGTAGGGCTGAAAACTATTCAGCTAGAAAGTCAGTGCTGTCAGAGATAGCTTAAATATACTCAAAAATGTTTAAAGTTCAATTAGAAGTCTGAAATGCACTTCAAATCCTTCCTCCTGTTGGAAAGAGTTGGAGTGAAAGAGTCTTAAGAAAATCTGGGTGGCCACCCTGGAGAGTGTGAGAGGAAAAGTGGACCAGCTCTAGCGCTGGCAAGGAGACGTGCAGAACTTCATATTGTATATTTGCTTTGCTCCTCAGAGATAATTTTACCCTTGCCTGGTTTCTGCTCCTGTTGAACACTAACAGCAGGGAAACCCAACCACTGGAGAGGTAGACATTGCTACTGGGTGTTGCTGAACCATGGTTTGGTCTGGGCCACAACCATGAACTATGTCCATGCCTGGGAGAAGCTTTGGCAGGAATCTTCATCTCAGCCATGCTCTTGCCCCTGGGGCCTCCTGCAGCATGGAACCCATCCAGCGCATGCTTCTGCTGAAATATGTTTAAGCTCCTGTTGGATATGGGTCAGACTGAGCTGATCAAGTGTCAGCAGCAGCCCTGCACCTGCAGCCATGTGGGGTCGCAGCAAGAAGGATGCTGAGATGGAGTCGTGCAGTGGGTATCAGCAAATCTAGTCTCATACATCACTTTGATAAGATAGTGGGGGTGGGAAGGTCTGGGAAACCTCAAATCTCTTTGTGGCCTTCACTTTTCAGTGTCTCCATTTAACAGCCCCCACACACTACTACTGTCTGTCTTGTCTAATTTAGAGTGTAAATTCTTCAGGGCAGGGACTGTCTCTGACTGTGTGTTTGTGTGGTGAGGCCCTGATCCTGATTGGCAGCTCCGAGTACACTACAAATCTATTTTAATATAACCCCAAATTGAAAATTCTGTATCTCTGAGCCTTAGGGGATGTGGGACTGCATTCGGGAAAGCAGAAGCTCTGAAAAAATACCGAAAGGTCATTGCAGACAATGTACTGAATATGAACTGTGAATGTGGAGCTAATGGCTGAGACACAAGGCTAATTTTGCTCTGGGTCACATGCAGCCAAGTTGAACAGGGTGACGGAGGCATCGCTAACCACTTGTTAGGATACTGGGGGAAGCTGGGGCTGACATGCGTCTCCATTTCTCATGCCTACCTTTCCAAAAAGCTGTTGAGAAAATAGAAAGGATTTTAGAAAGAGATAAAAGATGATTTAAAGGCTGGAGATATCACCAAGCTTCAATTAAATGAGGCATCCAAGTGAAGGTCATAGTTGCTATAGAAGAGTTAAATAGTTACTGGAGAGAGACAGACACCTTCAGGGGATATTCACATTTGAGGTTAGTTAAACTGCCTTCTGGAGGAGCCTCCACAGATTACAGAGGGATGCTCAGGCAAGTAGGCACAGGTAGTCGCCTGAATTTGGTACCATCAATCTTCCCACCCCAAGAAAGAATAATTTTGACACTGAGTGTATTTAGTTTGTTGGGAAGAAGGTTAAGAGGAGACTTGCTGACACTGTGTAAGTACCTACACAGGAAGAGAGTTTTCAATAGGATAGGGCTCTTTCATCTCTCAGACAAAGGTATAACAAGATCCAGTGACTGGAAGTCAAAGCCAGACAGATCCAAACTAAAGATAAGGTGCAAATTTTAGCAGCAAGAGTAATGAACCTTGGGAACAATTTACAATGGAGGTGTTAGATTTTCCATGACTTGAAGGCTCTAAATCAAGATGTGGTGTCTCTCTAAAAGATATGTTGTAGCTTAGCCATTAGTTATGAAGCTGCATAAATTGCTAGGTGATACGTAGAAGGTTATATTAGATGGTCATAAAAGCCCTGTCTAGTGATAAAATGCACTAATCTAAATAATGATACTAAATATTTGATCATAACAAATTGATTTTGCATATACTGAACCAGCTCAGTGTTACTCAGTTAAAATTGCCTGCACTTTTATGACCTGATGCAAGTGGACAAAGTAGACGGCTTCCTCGGCACCCCAACAATGGACATATATTCATCCCTCCCTGCACACTCTATATTCATCCCTTCCTACAGACTGTTTACAGTCTAATCTGTCTTCTCCCGAGCTCACCATTTCTCAGTGTAAAGGCTGTAATATTGCTCATTCACATATATATCTCTCTCTCTACACACAAACACACACACACACACACATACATCAAGGGTGCCTTATGGAGTTTGTTAAGAACCTCCTTCAGGCTCCTGAGAATGGTTTTCAGTACTGAGGTCCCTCTGGTCTGGAGGAATTGCCTATTTCCCAGAGATGCTGTAATTCTCCTGGACTGCACTCTCCACTCTTGATGGAGTGTATGAAGACAAATAGCTTAGAGAGCCCGGGTCAGTGAAACACCAAAGGTGAAGAACATGGTTTCCTGAGCTTTTTTAGTTGATTCAGCTAAAGGAGAAGCATAACCGCAGGAATTACTTGCACTATATCCCACTCCTCCACTGCTGCAAGACCAATAGCTATAGGTGGTTTTAATCGCCCAGGTGGCTGCAGATGAACCTGAAATGTCCACTGGGGTTGAGACAACTTGGTGTCTCATCTAGAGGGTACCTGTTCTGGGCGGATGGCACGGTGAGCTGCTCAGCACTGAAGCTATCAAAGTACATTTTTCTGTGATATGGGGGATTAAACTTTGTTTTGCTATGCATGCAGGACAGCTGTCTATCATACGTGCCTGAAAGGTGTTCAAGGTGTTCAGATAAGAGGAAGCCCCAGCCAGCTACCAAATGAGAGCAGGGTTTCAAGTGCCAGGATACTCTGAATATTCATTACTGTGGTTTTGGGTTTGGTTTTGTTTTTTGAGAAAATGATGAATTTGAGGAAAATTGAGCAAATAATTGCTGTCTGTGACAGCTGCAATTAAAGTGCTAATAAGGTAAGGTTTCTGAAGCCCTTCTTTTCCAGTAACTAAGAAATTTCAGATACTGCATGTTGTCAGTGATCATTCTGTAGAAAAAACAGCTATCTGGGGAGCATGAACACTCTGAAAATGAAATCTAAGCCACAAAGAAAAGTTTCCTGGCAATGTCTATTATGAATCCAGAAGGACACTATGGCAGACAGGAGGGAAGTCCTTGGGGCTAATTCACTAACCTGGAGGCCAGGAGATATGGGCATCATCGCAACTTCTTAAACATATCCTTCTGACCTTATTGAGGCAACTCAACCTCTTCTTGTCCTCAGTTCCTGTGAATAGCACTTGCTTTCCACTACCCTGCTATGACATGTCTGTATTGTAAGCTTTGCTACACTGCCCATAATTTCTGAAGCTAGATAATAGCCAGACCCCGAGAGTCTCGATCTCAGATGTTGCATATCATATTTATGAAAAATTAGAGGAAAGGGTGCCACCATCAATGCAAATGAAAATTTAAACACTGCAACCAGCAGGAAAATGTGCATGGGTTTGCATTCCAGGAAGGGAAGAAGCTTCTCTCCATGGAGAGGGTGAAAACAATTAGCAGTCACCATAATTTTCATCCCCACATCACAAAAGTACTTTACGAAGGCTGATAAGTACCATTAACCCCATTTTACAGATGGGTGGGAAACAGCATCATGGAGCAGCAAAGTGAGTTGCTCAAGGCCATAGAGTAACTCAGCAGAAGCTATGCAAATAGAAACCAGGTCTCCTGATGCCAAGCCTTATTCCTTGGCCCACACAGCTTCTACACAGGAGACCTGACCTAATTCCAACATCCGTGAAAGCGGCATCCTCCTTTGCAACAAGCCTAAGCAGGTATATGGAATGAATGAATGAGCCTGCTTCTCCACTGCTCACCATTCTTGTGCAATAATTGCTCCGCAGACGTTTTTGTGAGCTTGATAAATGTTTTATTTACATGGAAATGTCTCGGCTAACACCCACAGTAAACACGAGGCGGTAGTCAAAACGTTACTACATCTATTATCACAGAGAGTGGGCTGAAAGATATGCCCGCATCTGCTGTGAGCAGGCCCTATTTTATTAGTGCTGCGGTACTTCACTATTTGTATGGGAGATGAGCCGTCCGCTTTCACATGGTGGCGACCATGATTTAAGGGTTCCCACCCCCTGAGGCTAGTTATTTCTCTATTGTATATTTGAAACCATTTTTAAATGACATTTGCAACTAAGGGGGATGCTAATCGGTAGGGCTGGTGAGTAGTAAATCTGGTGTCCGGGCTTGGCAGTGGTTTGGGAAGTGCTGCAAGTACCTGGCGTGTGGGTCCCTCATGCAGGCTTTGCTCTGCAGGAGACACGGTATGATCATGACAACAGCAGGCAGGGAGCCGAGAGGCTGTTTCTAGTCCTGGCTTTGCTACCATGTCTGCGTGAGTCATGTAAGGCTGGATCCACCCTGCTTAACTCCAGGTGTTTCACCAAGCAGCCTGATTTTAGAGTCTCAGGGCTCTTCTGTAGTTGATGGATCCGTAAGATCTCAGTCTCCCATTGGAGCTGCCTGTCTACATTGACTGACAAAAAAAAAGCCTTTACACTCATAGTCTCTTCCTTACAACTACATGATTTTGTGCAATTCCAGTCTTCAACGCTTCATTCTTTGACTGCATGATGTCAGATTACTAAGCCTCTTTCATTAAATGTAAGGGTCATCAGCCTCAAAGTTTCACAAACTGAATGATGACAAACTGAGGTGACTGGGATATTATTTCTTCAGTATTTCCTCTGTGTTTTGCATATGTAAAATGGGTATAATGACATTCTTTTTAATTCAGTGGAGATCTGCAGCACAGAGAAACTGAAGCCTGCATTACTGATGTATTTGTTCTAACCCAGATTTTATAGCCTGATTCATATTAGCAGCACATCTGTAGGATAAAAGTAATATCTTATTTAATAATGACCGATAACACATGCTTCAGGAGACCAAAGAACATTTAAGGTGTTTAGGATTAAAGGTATAGTGGTGTCCTGCATTGGAAAATACCGGCAAGAAAAAACATTGATGCACAGAAAGCTGCTGCCAAAATACAAGACCATGACGGATGGAAAGTGCTATGGAAATGCTAAGTAAAATATTATCATTTGTTATTACAGCTGCAGTGTAATGTGGCCATTTTTTATAGCTGAACATGTCATCTTTTTTCTTCTTTTGTCTCATTGTAATTTTCAGGAAGCCATAGGTGATGTGCTGGCTGTGCATCCGTGTGCCAGTGTACGTACACGCACAAGTACAGGTGCTGATTTGCATGAAAGAAAGCAATGGAACTCTTTTATATTTCATGTTGGAAATATAGGGAGAGGTTGCTTTGTCAGCAGTATGAAGTCCTTTGGAATTTGGCTATTCAAGACAATTTATAAACATATTCTCCATGACACACCAAAAAAAACCCCTATTCCTGAATAAAATAATACCTAGTGTGGTGATAGCCTGGGGTAGGGATAAGTGTGGGGATGGTCTAACATGATTTGGAAAAATTCTCTATTAATGAGAAATCATCTATATGACTCACTCCTAGTCTGTCTGATTTTTATTTGTGGATTAATTTTTTATCACTGACTAATACCTATCCGTCTCACTCATTCTTCTTATAGCATTATTAACACACCGAGTAGCCGTGCTGCTATTTCACAGAAAATATCTTCCTTTGCAAAATTCAAGTGCTTAAGAATGTTTTAATATTTTAATAGTGCAATATTTGAGTACTATTATTTACCTCAATACGGATACGTCCGACCCCGGTATTTTGCTCACCAGTTATAAATGTGGATGATACAGATGAACTTTAATTTGTCAGAAACAGAAGAGTATAAACATTAAGGGGCAAAGGGGAGATGAAAAGAAAACCACTGGGTCAATCTTCTGAACATTTTAAACGGTTGTACACTAATGTAAGATGTAGGGGGAATAAGCCAGAGGAACTGGGAATCTTAATACATAATTAGAATTATGTCTTAATTGGCTTAGCAGAGATTTGCTAGGCTAGTTCACATGACTGGAATGTTGATGTAAAAAGGTATGGCTTGTTCAGAGAGGACAGCGGAAAAAAGAGAAGATGTGGTTTATAGATCAAGGACTTATCATTGGCTCTGAGAGCCAAAATTCAGCATGAGATGGACTTGCTGAAACCTTCTTGCTGAAATAGGATGGCAGCCATCAGAGCGGTGGGATGGGTTGGTGGTGACCTTCAAAGCAGGCAAGTGAGACGAATGTCTTGAATAGATACCAGACTATTTCAAACCCCAGGGACTGTTGTCAGTGAGGGACATTGACACCAAACATCAACCAGGATAAAAACACAGCAGGAATAGTAAATTTCCCAGGTTGCTTTGGAAGATGTTTTTTATCTCCCAAAATTGGGATGGTTGAAGTGAGAAAAAGCTCTTGTAGGTTCTCTTCTGACCAATAGATAGGAACTGGTTGAGAAAATAAAATAGAAAGACGCTGAGAAGATCGTGAGATGAGAGAGAACCAGAAAGAAAAAAGAAAAGAAGCTTTAAGAAAGGAGAAGTCAATAAATTCAGCTAATTGGTAGAGGAGATCTCATGGGAAGGATATCTAAGGGGAAAGAGTTCCAAAAAGCTGACTGAGACAACTCTGGGGCTCGAATTATCATGTGGAAGATGTAGGAAGGTTAATAAGAGCTTGTCTGATGCATGATCATCTCCTTTCTATGAAATTTAGGAAAAAAATACAGAGAAAGTGGAAGACAGGTCAAATCAGTGGGAAATAATATAAGCACAAGCACATAGGGACAAAATCAGAAAGGACAAAATGTTATGCAAAGGATTTACAGCAATACAAAAGCATATTGGGTAGGTGCATTAGTAATAATAAGAAGAGGAAGGAAAGAGCATGAAGAAATAACACAGGAAAACATGTTGATTTTTAACTTGAATCAGTTAATTTGTTCACCATGCGGTCCTGCAAACTGTCGTACTGGCACAAATGAGCGGTAATGCAAGGGAAAGAGGGATGGCAAAGGGAAAGGAGGAGGAGGGTCTGGGAGCTGCCGAAAGCAGTTCTGTCACTAAAAGAAAAGTAAGTGCAGGGCCATTACTCAGTGGACAAAGAAAGAAAATAACTGATGATGGGGGCCGAAGCATTTAATGCGTTTTTGCTTTAATCTTCCCTAGAAAGATTAGCCGCGACTGGGTGACTAACAAAATTAATACCAGGGTTGAAGGAGTGAGAACCATCAGCAAAACAAGGAAGGTATGGTAAGAAATTATTTGGACCAGTTAGATGTTTTCAATCTATTTCAATATTCTGTGAGTCTGATGTAGTTCCTCGCCAACTATTTAAGAAATCAGCAGAAGCGCCCTGTTAATAGTTACCTTTGATAATTCTGGCACCATGATAAATTCCCAATGTAAAACCTATTCCTTAACTTCAGTAAGTTTTTTGAAAGGCTCTGAGACATCAGCCTTTTACCAAAGCTACGCTTAGATGAAGCCATTAGAAGTGGATGTGCTAGAAGGATTTTTTTTTTTAGTGAAAAGAGGTTCCACACGAGAACTGGCAGTGGTCACGTCTTGGTCTGATTCTGTTCAATATTTCATCAATGACGGGGAGGATGAAATAAACCCCATTTCCTAGTATTGCAGATCACACCAAGCAAGGAGAGCCTGCAAACATGTAGAAAAAAATTATAGATATGTAGAATTCAAACTGATTTTTGTAGATACTCTGAAATAAGAAAGGCAAGTATGAAGAGCCCACTGAGGAGCAATCAGCTGCACTATTACAGGGAGCAGTTCTGCTCATCCGTGTCTGAAGATAATAGCAAGTTTGGGCCTAAACTTGCAACAATATACTACAGTGAAAAAATAACATACCGGGACATGTAACCGGGTAGATGTGCGTGTCAGAAGCATTCATTACTCCTGATTAATACTTTAGCAGGAGTACCATGACCAATTTGGCACACCACACTTGTGTGTGAGCAACAAAAATTTCCAATGAAAGGAGATGAAAATTCTCAGAGATCTCAAAAATGTGTCCACAAAAGAAAAATTGAAGAGGTGGGACTTGTTCAGCCAAGAGAAGTGAGGGCTGAGGGACAGTCTTACGGTTTAGGGTATGAAAATAATGCTGCAAAAATGGACATGAATACATACTGTACATGATCATCAGAGACAATACAAGAAAAAAAAATATCCAGATGAAAAGATTTAGTTTAAGAAAACTTTCTACAGCTAAACGTAGATAAATACTGCATAATTTTCCTAAAGAGGTAAAGTGCGCTTCCAAGAATAGGCTAAGTAAGCATCTGGGTGGAATGATATAGGCATGGCTTAGACAAGGGATGGATTAAGTGGCATCTTAAGGTCCCTGCCATTTCAGTCCTCTGTCACACCTTCTGAGTTTAGAAAAAATTTTCACCCCAATACATGTAGTTCAAAAGAACTATGAAAGGTTACATACTGCACTGTATTTTTCGCCTGTTCATCTCCAAACCCTTTACAAAAGAATCATAGAATCATTTAAGTTGGAAAAGAACTTTAAGATCTTCAAGTCTAACTGTAAACCTAGCACTGACAAGTCCACCACTAAACCATGTCCCTAAGAGAAAAGTATGACTGGGTACGGACAGAACAGAGAAGCTGTAACCTCTCAAACAAGTAAAACTGGATTAAAGTCTGGACCAAAATGCCAGTCCCTTGAATCCTCAGTTACTTAAAGCCACCACTGCGTCTGCCAGGATAAAATATATCTCAGAATAATTGCTTGTTGGATTTATCTCAGAGTGGAAAGGCTCATCTAATACATCCCGAGTCTGCAAAACTGACTAGGATGTGGAATGTGTTTTCTGGTACATGCTGCTTTCAGGAGGGTCCCTGAATAAAGTCCAAACCATCCTTCATGAGATATTTGGCAATCACCGTCCTAAACATGACAAGAAGCCAAAAAATCTCATAAATGAAGATTTTTTTTCCCCCTTTTTTTCTTTTTAACAACATGGTGTACTCTGCTGATTTGAGCCAAATCACTTGATCTGGTTTTTGATGATAAAGTGTGCCCATGTCTCTAACTAGCAGGATAGGGTGTTTTCCCTGGGGGAGGAGGGGAGGGAGGGACTGTGAAGGTGAATGCAGCCTCTGCGTTGTACAACAGCGAAGCTAGGTAGAAATCCAGAATCATTTGAGCTAGGAAGTAAGGGACTCTCCTGGCAAATGCATTATGGCATGGAGACCCTCTTGCCAGCAAGCACATATGCAACCGTTTGCATCCGGTTAACAGGCAGGCATCCTCATGGCTACCTATCACCAGAACGACGCTGTGAACTCAACCTTCCTCAAATCAAACTGGCTTGCCACCACCTAGACAAATGGCACTGCTGAAAGGGCCTTTCCTCTCTGGGTCCGTATACAGTCCATCTGTCCAGTCTGAAAAAGCCAAGACTTTTTCAAGGAGAATATACCTGCAAGGGTAACCACTGAGAGTCTCGGTATGGGCCATGGGAGAAGATAAACTGTTGAAAGCCAGGAGAGATTCGTTTAAAGGCAACTAGAGTTGGGAAAAGACGAAAATTTCCCCAAGTGTATATCTGCCACATCTTTGTGTATTTGTGTGTGCATGTGTGATAGCTTTCATCACGAGGAAAAGACAAGCAGCAAGCGGAGATGTGTGAGAAGATATCTGTCTTCAATAGAAGACTAGGGACAGAAAGACCTGGCAAACTATAAAACAATCCGCGCCCAGGGAATTTCTAGCCCTGCTTTACCAAAAGGCTTCCACAAGGCAAAAAAAAAAAAGCCTGAGTCTGAGTTAATTTGCATGCATTTGAGACAGGTATGACCCTCTAAATGATAACACTATTGGCCCGGTTTAAAACTCTGATTTTGACGTAGCTGTTGCAGAAGCAGAGTAACACGCTGGTCCTGTGAGTCTCCTGCAAATCCCAGAAGCTGGCAGCTTTCACAGCACACTGTAAGACTTCAGGGTTTTTTCCAAAGTTTTTGGCCTATGATTAATTGGTTTAATTTTGCTTAGCAAAGTTCAATATATGCTTTACAGGCACCATTAGTATTTGAGTGTCTGCTTCTGTGGTGATGGATGCCATGTAGAGTTGGGTGGAAAATGGTTTTCCTGTCCCCACAAAACTCTTCAGGATTCTAAAAAGTATTCATACTGAAGTCAAACCAAGCCCTCTTAAGAAGAGGATGCAAAAGAGCATGCACATGTTGTGCCATTAGTAATGATTTGATTTTCAGAAAAGCCACTTCGGACATCAAGATCCTCCTGGGGGTCCCTGAGGCAAGTCCCTCTCTCTCACCCTGCAGTGCCCAAGCTCTTTATGTGAATAAATACGTGTTTATTGAAGCAAGGACTTTGGTGTGCGTATTTCTCACGTCCCAGATTAGTTTTTAACCATGGGACTAAAGAGCTTGTCTCTTTTCTGGCCAAATGAATATTTCATTATTTATACAGCTGCAAGAAGACCTCACTGGTCACCAAGCAGCCAGGTCTTTTGGGGTGAGTGACTTTCTGCTTCACAAATACATATCTGCAGCCAGAAAGCTTTTTTTTCTGATGAAAAGTTTAGGCTGAAGCTGATGTGCTGCTTGTGACTGGTGCCAGTTTTAACAAATTAATATTTTCACATGCAGGAAAGAAAAGGAGATTTCATCAAAAATTGCAGGCCAGCAGCTGTGTTCAGCAGCAGGTCCCATGCAAATCCATGGCGACCATGGTTTGGATTATCAAAGTGTTATAATGTGGATTATGTGGAAGTAAAATGGACATACACAAAGCTCCCAATAGCCAAATAAAGTTGTTCTGCAGCATTTGAGACTTGCTGTTCTAGAAAAACCTAGAAACCTAGAAAAAGTGGGCTGGATGTGGCAAGCTCCTGGTTCAGCCTCAGCCAGCTCCGTGAGCTAAATCCAGTTTACAGTGGAGTAGAGCGCTTGCCCTTTAATTGAGAAAATTATTTAGGAGATTATCACATCTCATAAATGGCTAGAATCCTCAAGTGGCAAGATGGTTGGGTGAAAATACATTTTATTTTTAGCACATTGTTGCTGTGCTCCAGTAATAAAATGCAAAGTGCAGGAAGGCAGCAATTTAAAGGGGAGCTTTTAGAAAGGAGAACTGAGGGCTGCTATTCACACCATTACTAAATTCTTCTCCCTGTCCAAAACAACATGATCGGAAATGTGGCGGGTTGCTCATTATTTATCTATTTACTTACTTGTCACGGGATTCTCAAAGCTTTTGTTTTGCACAAAATGATCGACAGCTTAGTTGACTGCAAACTTCTGATTGCAGAGTCTTGGCATTGCATTAGCACCTAGAGGCATCAGTTAAGATCAGGACTGTGTGTGCATACGTGGCTATAGTGACAGGCAACGCTTGTCTGATGAGCTAATGATTTATTTCGGCCAAAAATGCAAGGATATTTTTTGCTACTACTTTTTAAGATGAGGAAATGGCTAGCCCAAGGTGACACATAAAGTCACCATGACAGACAGGAACTGAATGCAGGTACCTGTAGCTAATCTGTGAGATTATTATTTTTTTCATCTCTGATTCATTGATGAGCAGTGAAACAATTTGATAGAAAAGCAGAGATTAAATTACCCTTCCCTTCCCTCTTCCCTTTGAACTGTCTTTAAAAACAATGTCACATTTTCTCACTTCTTTTTTTTCTAGTAGGCAAACCTACATTTGAGGAATGAAGAAAAGACATGTTCAAAATATTTGTGGTGCTTATTAAAATGATCTGAGATGGTCCCAAGGCTATCTTTTTCTCAGGACATGATAATAAGGAAAACCTAGCAGCCACTTTAATTTGATTAAAAATAATTAGACTCATAAGCATAAACATGTTTCATATCATGAGGTGTAGGAAGATCTAAGCACTGTGGTTTAAAACACCAATAGCTGTGCAAATCACAGAGTCTTTCATGGAGTTCACTGAGTCCTTAATCATACAAACTCCCAGTGTTCTACCAACCACTCAGTCTGAGAAAACAAAGCTGAGTCTGAAGGACAGAGATTTCCCTGGTAAATGTCTCGAACTTCTCCCTATGAGGTGTGTGAGGAGGTCACCAAACCAAATCAGGAGATAGAGACCAGGGGATAGGGTCATACTCAAGGAGTTTAAAGAATTGTAAGATGGCGGTTGTGAAAAAAATACACAAGAAATTCAGGGAAACTCAGCTGAGACCAAAACCTTTAAGAACAAGTGGTGCAACTCCAGGCAACAAGAATCATGGGATTATGGGAGAAAGAGCTGAGGAATAAAGTTTTTGTGATTCACTTCACTGAGATGCAGAATTTCATATTAGGGCTCCTGAGGCTTGTTGCCTTTTCAGCCAATTCACGTGTCTCTTGGGGGGTATCCTTCAGCGGGGACTGTCATCTGCTTTACGGAGAGGAAAGGGCTAACAGAGAAGGCTTGATGGAGAGCATCTGAACTTGAGAGGAGGCAGTGCAAAGACAGTCTCAGTAGCAACCCTAGTCATAGGAGAAAGTTGGGCAAGGTCAGTATTAATGCAAGAGAAGCCCTGAGGAAAGAAGAAAGGATCTGAGCCTTGGACCTATGGCAGGATCTGAGGATGAGCTGCTGAGAACACACAAGGTAAATGTGAAGAGCCAGGGGCTCACAAGATGGGCATCAGGGACAGAAAATTTTAACTACAGAAATCTAGCGAGTCTGCAAGTGTCATCTGTGTCCCTTATCCCTTTCTGTCCCTCTCCCCACACAGGGAGTATGGCTCAGGTAACAGTATCTACTGCTTGTAAGAAGGATGGGTCAAGGATCGAGTAAGTCAGGACATGTCAGCCATACCAAAAGGTTCTCTGTGGTTTGCACCTTTATTCCTAGTCCTACTTCATGGCAAAGCCACACCTCTACTAAGGACCCAATTAAGTACAGTGGCTTTGAGGTTATAGTACAGGCCAGTTAAAAAATATCCTTGCCCCTGCCACAGACTTGGTGTAGGACCTCGAGAAGTCTCTTAACCTCTTCATGCCTCTGTTGGCCCATTTATAAATTAAGGACAATAATATTTGTCTCTCTGATGAGATGATGTCATGAAGTAGAATTCATAGAATTGGTAGAATTGAGAGAATCATAGAATCACAGAATGGTTTGAGTTGGAAGGGACCTTAAAGATCATCTAGTTCCAAACCCCCTGCCATGAGCAGGGACATCTCCCACTAGACCAGGTTGCTCCAAGCCCCGTCCAGCCTGGTCTTGAACACTTCCAGGGATGGAGCATCCAAAAATTCTGTGGGCAGCCTGTTCCAGCGTCTCACCACTGTCACAGTAAAAAATTTCTTCCTAATATCTAATCGAAATCTCCCTTCTTTCAGTTTAAAACTGTTACCCCTTGTCCTATTGCTCCGCTCCCTGATAAAGAGTCCCTCCCCATCTCTCCTGTAGGCCCCCTTTAGGTACTGGAAGGGGTGTTAATGTGTCCCTGGAGCCTCCTCTTCTCCAGGCTGAACAATCCCAACTCTCTCAGCCTGTCCTCACAGGACAGGTGCTCCAGTCCTCTGATCATCTCCGTGGCCTCCTCTGGACTCATGAATAGATACCAAGTCTTCTGAGCTCCTTAGAGTACAAGCTTCGTGACCGTTTAATTTTTACTCTGGGTTCCTGAAGCCTTATGCAGTTGTTCTGTCTGTCCATTTGTTTATCAGCACCCTTACTAAAAACTGAAATCATTGTTGAATTAATCATGTTGGACAAGGGCTAGAAGTCTCCAAGAAAATATAAAGAGCTACTGATAAGTTTCATGAAAATTAATGGGAGAGTAGGAGGAAAAGACTAAAATTAATACCCCCCGAATCTGGGAGCAAACCTCAGCTGGTCTGACACTGCCCAATCAGCCTGTATGTAGTCACCAGCCAGTCAGCACATGTATATTTTGGAACCAGGCACAGCATGTGGTACCTTTCGCTAGCTGTTAATTGCTAGACTTAGAAGAGAACCTGGAGGCATTGAGGGTACCGAGGGGAAATTATTATCTACAGGACATCTGCAGGCTTTGGAAGTGGAAGCTGAGATCATAGGGAAGTCAGAAAGGAAGGGAGAAAAATGGGGCTGTTGTGGTGGAGTGGGATTGTAGATACAGAACAGAAACCCGTAGGGTTGCAGGCACTGTTACTTCCCCTACTTGCAGAAATACTTGTTAATTATTATCAGAACATCTGTTTACTATTTTGACTGGCTGATTTCAAAAGAGTTTACAAAATGACAGGAAGTGGAACAGAAATGCGAAACACTTTCTTTGTGACACCCAATATTTATTTCTGAAAACACTCATTAGTAAGGGAAGCCTCAGAAAGACATTTCAAAAATGTATATTTTACTCAAAAGCCCAAAATATAGGAACAAAATCAGCTTCATCTTTGGTACTGACATTCAACAGACAACTTTGAAACCCTGTTATAGAATAAATCTGAAAAACACAATAGCTGCTAGCAGTTTTTCAAGGAATGAAGCCATTGTAGCCGTGGGATCAGGTACTGCTCCTGCTTTGACAAGGAAAGATTTGGGATGTCAAACATTCAGCTTGCTGCAATGCATATCACATGTTCAACCGATGTTCAATCAGTAAGGAAAGGTAATTGCCAGCAGCTTTATAACTCTGTATCTCCCTCTGTATGGTGCCAAAAAAGATCAGCATTGATGTTGTCTTCAAAGAAGTCTACATGCTCACTACTTTATGATAAGGGGATAAGAAGTGTTTGGCATGAAAGCTGAACAGTAGAAGAGGTGAAGCTTGGTGGTGGTGGTGGTTGGATTGGTAAGGCTTAGTTTTCATGAACATAAATGATGTTTTATGTCCAAGATCACAATTGGAAAAGGACTTGTGTGTGTGTGTGGCCTCATTATTTATAAAAAAAAATATTATTACAAGAATGTCTAACTGATTTCTAAATGTGTACAATAGTCATATACCCAATCTGGCAAAGAGGTGATGACAAGTCAAAACTAGCAAACCAACTGAGCTACTGGGAAGTTTGCTATGAGGGTCAGGTGTCACAGATTGTGAGAAACTGGGTCTTCTATGCTTTGTTCAGGTGTAAGTCCAAGCTAACCTTATCTTTCGTATGCCTCTAAGTAAAGAGAAAGGGGAGGGAGAAAGTTGTACAAATGCTATTTGTCCATCTTTGGTTTCACTTTGAGAATGTGAGGAAACTGTCCTCCAAAATATGCACTTTGTGCATGTTTAGCCTAATGTCATGTCATTGACTCCTACTCATGCAGCGCATAAATGTTTATTTCTGGGACAAAGGCAAATCCTAGTATTAGGAATTGGTGTTTGGCCAAAACATATTTACTTTTTTTTTTTTCCTTAATGAAGTAAATCAACCAACTCGTTACCTATGCGGAGAGGTGGGCATAGGTGTGACTTATTTTACGCTGCCAAATCAGCAGACAAGCAGATTCCTAAATGCTGGTAACCTGTTTGTTTTCTATGAATCAAGGTGTCCGATCCATACCATTTCCAATGACAAGAGTCAAGTAATAGTAGTGGCAAAAAACCCCCGAGTCTACTACCTACGCGTGGGGGAAAAGGAAAGTTTTATGATTCAAATTCAACAGGAATAGGTGGGATCTTTCTATGTTTCAAATGTTCCGATATTTTGGAGACCTGAGCTACTTGCAAAATTTTGGTTTAATGGAAATGAAGGGAAACTAGAATTTAGCCTGCAAGAGAAGTACTGTGCTCTGTTCCAAAAGAAGAATTGCTACTACTCAGTTTGTGTCTGAAATTTTTTATAGCATCATAAAATGTGTTGGGTTGGAAGGGATCTTTAAAGGTCATTTAGTCCAACCCCCCCCTGCAATAAGCAGGGACGCCTTCAACTAGATCAGGTTGCTCAGAGCCCTGCCCGACCTGACTGAACACTTCCAGGGATGTGGCATCCACCACTTCTCTGGGCAACCTGTTCCAGTGTCTCACCACCCTCATTGTAAAAAAATTCCTCCTTAAATCCAATCTAAATTTACCCTCTTCCAGTTTAAAAATGTTATCCATTGTCCTGTCACTACAGGCCCCAGCTTTCTTGTAGGCCCCCTTCAGGTACTGTAAGGCTGCTATAAGGTCTCCCCGGAGCCTTCTCTTCTCCAGGCTGAACAACCACAACGCTCTCAGCCTGTCTTCATAGGAGAGGTGTTCCAGCCCTCTGAACATTTTCGTGTCCCTTCTCTAGACCCCCTCTAACAGGTCCATGTCTTTCTTATACTGGGGCCTTTAGCCTTCCACTAAAACTTTTTGGGCTGGGGTTTTGGTTTTGGTTTTGGGTTTTTTTTGGTAGTCTACCAAATACCCTGTGGTTTCATAAGAGACACAATGCTTCTAATGCTCCAGATGCCTCTTCCAATGAAGTTCGCAGACCTTCCCATATCTTTAAGGTTCTTCATCCTTATGTTTGCCTGATTCTTAGACTATTTCTCAACTTCTTTTACCCTTTCACTCAATTTTTCCCAGGCTCTCCCTACCAAGGAGATTTATCTGAAAAAGCTACTAAAAGAACAGAGAGGTCCTCTTTCAAGAATCTCTCCTCTTCAAACCTTTCTAAGGTCCCCACACATTCAGGGAGCAATAACATCTAAAATACCTATATCTTGGTCAAGAACAGGCTCTGCCTTCCAGATCTTCACACAGTGAAGTTCTACACAAGCCCTCTATTTGCATGAACAAGTGCAAGGGCAGCTTTTTGCACAGATTTTTCCATTCATCCCTGCCAAGCTTTTCAGCACTGCTATGCCCCGGAGGGATCTACATAGGAACTTTTGTGTCATCAGGTCTTTCACATCTATAAGCATTACCCTGCAGAAAAAGGCTGAGGTGTACTGTTGGAGTAGTCTGGAGGAGTTTCCTCTCCCAGTGCTTATACACTATTTCTTTTGAAGAGACGGCTTCCAAGACTATCATTCTAAGAAGTTTTCAACATCTATTTTTATTTTAAATTTTAATTAAAAGGGAAATTGGGAAAACCAGGCAACTCAGTTAGAAATATAATCCAATGAGGCAAATTGGAAAAATAGACTTTATTCTTTATGAGTGTTTAAAATTGGCCAATGAGTTTAACTTGAAATCCTGTGTGCATAAGATGCAAGTGTGTATGTGTGTGTGTGTACGGATGAATGCATATATAAGTACAAATACATAGGAATCCTCAGGAGTTTATACATATCTATCTATCAAGACTGTTTTTCGCTTTCTATATTTAAGCTGAGTTTTTTAAGTTCATGAATCCAAGGCATCCTCAGAAGTATCTGTATATGAACTTGAGCCAAGTCCTAAGGGAGACTTGCATGGCATTTGCACACCCTGTTGACATTTAGAACAAAAGTCAAGCCCTGAAAACATAACAAAATTATGGGTTAGCTCTCTTTTCAGTGCCTGCATAAATTAGCAATACTGTCATCCTTGTCATTTAACACTATGGCTGCATCAGCGTAGAAATTCATATTAACAGCTCTGACCCACCGGTCGTTGAACCTTAAGAATGGAGAATAGATTTCACAATGGGCTGCAGTGACTTTGCTTTAGAAATCTTAGCAGCGCTTCAGCAGCTACAGTGCATTATGGACCTTTTAACCAGAAATTAGTGGTGATGGAGAGAATGAAAAATTGCTGGGCTGTTTTTCTGTGTAGGAACAGATATTTACTCTTAATTTTATTAGCGGCCCAAAATCCTTGTTGAAGTTCTGGATCTCTGCTAGATGAAGAATGCAGTCTTCTAACAATCTTAACTTTAATATAATACTTAATATCGGTCCTGCTGATTTTAGTGGCCAAAGAGAGCTTGGCCAAGGCCACCTGCCTTCTTGACAGTACTCCTTTCCTTCTTGAACTGTTTCGCTGAATTCAATGGGGACGATCTGGCAAGCTTTGAAAGCATTCTACCTTAGATAGAGAGCCTGAGATTTTCAGCATCCTTGGTTTAAAAATGTGCTTCTGAAAGAACTTGGCTCCAGCCCCTTTAGCTGGCCAAATTATATTTAGAGTCCCACTTGGCATCTACCTGACACAGATCTCAAGGCAGTTTTACAAATCACTGCTCTCCTCACCTTACAAAGAAGTGAAGAAGACTTGAGTGCACAGTTGTTCAGTAGCAGTTGTCCAGGCTCCTGGTCTGAAGAGTTATGCTCTGAACCACAGTGTCCCTGAGATGTTAGAAACGATATAATCTGGAATAAAACTAAACAAAGCTATCTTGATTAGGTCTGAACACTACCCTGGTAGGTCTAAAGAAAAAAAAAAGTATAACTATAAAAGCAAGCTACTGATTAGAATGGTTAGAATGTCAGTAAGGAAACTTCAATACTGTATGTAGAGAAAGCACATACATAGTATTAAGGAGACGGGTGTATTTTATCTTCCATCAATGCATAAAGCTGTCTGAGTATAATAATAATTCTCAGCTGGGCCTATCTCTGCATAGATTGCTTATGAATTGTCACAAACAGTTGTACAGAGCAAAGCACAAGACAGAAGAAAAGCAAAAAGCTGCAGGAAAAGCCCAGTCCTAAGCAAGGACACCTCTGGAGAGACTCTTACACATCTTATTATGTAAATCCACAAGAAAAGAGAAGTGATATTTAGCTCTATAATATTTCTTGCAGTTCTCAGGTCTGATAGAGCTCTACAAAGCTGATGGTCAAATGCTGCAGCTTTTCTGAAAACTCTCTTCTCCTGTGGATGGGAAAACATTTGTTATTACATATTTTAGCAGAATTAGCCTTCTTTCTAGCAGACTATATCAAAGATCTGTGAAAGGTTTAGAAAATATGTAGTATTTAACAGGCCAAGAGAAACTGGGGCTTTGAAATGCCTTGTCTAAGGGCTGGAACTTCACTGTGGTATCCTCTGTTCAGACCTCCGTGAGCATCGTGACTCCTCTTGGGATCACGGATGCTACAGTACCTCTCCGTTTGCACCCCTGCTCTGCATTAACATATACAGACCAAAGAAGTTTCCTCTTGTGGATAAACATATGTTATATTATTTTGTATTTCACTTCTACAAAAAACATTGCATCTTTTGTTTTTTTTTAATTTTCTTCCCCTCCCCCCAAAATCAACTTAAGGAAGGAATAGCATCTTTGTAAACAAAATTAAGGTCAATGTCTCCTCCCTAATCAGCCTGACGGCCTCGTTCTTTCTCCAGCAGGATGATGGACTGGTTGTAGCCCTGCCAAACTTCTCTGTCCTCAGACAAATGTGACAATCCCTGGGAAGCTCCTGGTCCAGTTCTTGCTTTGCCTCAGGTCTCTCCCTCCGTCACCGTCCCTGCTCAGGCTCACCGTGTTGCGGGCAGTCACTCTAATGAGATGAAGAATATTTTCTCTTTCATTCCCTCTGCAAGGGAAGTCACCATTGAACTGTATTCCCTTTCTGATTTTATTTATACCCCTCTTATTTTTCCTGCTTAAGGGAGAGTAGTAATGACAGGGAATGCTTGGAAAATAGGATGGAAACCATTTTAAAAGTTATTTAGAGAGATTTAAACGTTAGCGTGCTTCCCAATACAGTTCCCTAACTGCAGGCACATTCATTGCCAGATTAACGCATACAGGGATATCAGACATGGACCAAATGCTATTGCAAATAAAGTGTCTGCTGTGATCAGTGTGATCTATCATTTAGTTAGCTTTCCTTGCTTGAAGTAAGAAAATCAGAATTTCTTTATCAGGAAGAAGGAAGAAAGAAGACAATCTGTTGTTTACTCTTCATTCAGAGACCAGTCCTTTTAATATACATCATAAAACATTCTGGCTAACTTTTAATCTTTTTTTTTCTTTTCCTCTTTTTTTCGTTTTTTCTTTTCCTTTTCCTTTTCCTTTTCCTTTTCCTTTTCCTTTTCCTTTTCCTTTTCCTTTTCCTTTTCCTTTTCCCTTTCCTTTTCCTTTTCTTTTTTTTCTCCTTTTTCTTCTCTTTTGCCTCCTTCTTTATTTCATTTTTTCTTTTCTTTATTAATATGAATAAAGAAATGCCTATGGAGGTTGTCATCGATTTGACACAATAAGTGGAAGCCTAATTTTCCACACTTTCAATGAGATTTAAATCTCAAAGCATGAATGGCCACTGCAGACTAACCTCATTTCTGTAATTTGTTTGGCTTCAGTGCAGTTGTACATTAGATAAATTTAGTCATTATTTTCAAACATGAGCTAATAACCCATATTTTCTGTTTTGCACAACTGCCATTGTGCGATTTCTTGAAATTCAGGTGCAAAGCATTTAGCTGGGGGGACGGTGCTTAGATAGATCACCATCTTCTTTCCCTGAATTTTCCACTGGGATTCAATAGCTTTTCTACAACAACTCCTGTCTGTGTCATAGGTCATCAGTAAGAATTCTGCTTTAATATCTAGGAATATATTGATATATCACGGTTTCAGTCTCTTTCAGCTGTCTTCTTCCATCACTATAACAAGATCTAACCTACTAGTTTATCCCTCTAATCTCTGTAGAAATGCCAGTGTGGACATAGCCTGGGATGCCTTGGGCTGACCTTGGCTGGATTGCCTTTCGTATGTCCCTCAGGCTGTCATTTGGATTTTTATCGCATAGCTTTCTTCATACTTGCAATTGGGTAAAGAAGAACACTTTGACTTACCATATCATAGAATCAGAATGGTTCGGGTTGGAAGGGACCTTAAAGATCATTTAGTTCTGAGCTATATCTACATGAGCAACATAGTACAGCATGGCAGGAGCAGATTCATAGACTGAAGGAGTTTATTCTGAAGACCCCATTATAATCTTTTTGGTGTGTTGCTTCAAGCTAGGTCTACTCTAGTCCCATGGAATAAATGCTAATTAGTGGCTGGAACATGTTAAGTGAACTTCTGAAGCCCATCTCCTCCTTCACTTCTATCTGAAAGGGATCCAGGTTGCTCCAAGGCAACTCTGAGATGCAAACCAAATAACAGCGAGTGGGGTCCATCAACAATTTGCCTCAATAGCACCCTCCTGATGCAAAGTAAAACGTCGATGTAGGTGCAAGTATGTGAGGCACAGAAAACTTGTTTCCTTTTTATTTCCAGCTGCTTATTTAACAAAGAAACTGGCCGGTTTTATTCCTCCTGTTTGCAACAAGCATCTCTTCTCGGTTAGATCAGTGTCATAATTCAGTTTGTGAGGCAAATGCCACCCCCCCCCC
>VWZL01003263.1:111505-123497 GCA_013396915.1 Stercorarius parasiticus
CCCCCCCCAAGAATAGCTAAATACGTAGCAACATGATGGAATCTCTCCACATATTTCTCACTCCCCCTTTTTCATACAAAAGGGACATTTGGTGATGTTTTACTGAGGCTGGGTTTACAATTGAAGCACAGAACAGGCCTTGTTTCACAGAGGTGTGGGTAAATGTGACAGGAGGCAGCGCGGTTGGCTGGTCTACAGACACTGAGATTGCAGGAAAACTAGGGAGAATACACATCCTTTACAGAATCAGGTTATTTGAGGAAACAGGTAGGTAAACAAGAAAGGCTTGTGAACAAAACAGAAGCTTGACTTTTTCTTTTTTTTTTTTTTTTTTTTTTGTTTTTTCTAATGGATATTTTTTTTGTAATAAATGTAGAGCTTTCCTCTCCAACTGTGCATCCTGTTGCGAAACCTGCTTGTGCCTCCCTGCAATGGCTCTCTGGCTCTTAAAAATATCTTCATAGGGTTTAGTGTATTGATGGTAAAGTGCTACCAGGTTACGACTCCTCTTACAAGAACATTCGTGAGAGTGCAATGACAAGGATGATATCAGCAAAATGGCAGAGTTATCAGGAGGCCACCCACGGGAGATGCAGAGGCTGCTGCCCAGCCCTGAGTGTTCAGGACTTTCCCACTACCTGTGCTCTTAAAACCTGTGGCAGTCAGTGGGCTGGCAAGCGTGACGGTCCAGTTGGGTCTGGTCCCACAGGGCTAATGGAGAAAGTAATGAGTATTTATTTAAGGGGAAATATAGCACATCAAATATTAGGAGATGTTCTGCACATCTGAAAGAGAAAAAAAAAAATCAATTTCCATCTGGACTATACATTTCTACAGCCAATAGCTGGCCTTTGTCATAAAACCACTGATGTTTACAATCTATAGCTAAGGGTTAGGTGGGGAAAGTCATCAGTTATACAATATCACACTCAGTATTTTAATGTCTGAAGATGATGCAAGAGGGGAGCAGGGAAGATGGCTTGCAGACAGATTCTTCTTCTCTCCACTGATTCATTCTGTCCCCCACATGCCCTTGACCTGTGATCTTGCACAAACCCCAAAACAAGCCTGATCAGTGCGTGGTTTTATGGATGTCAGCATATTAAAAAACCCCAAAGCACTCCCTGACTGGTGCTGCAGAGAATGTTGGTGGCAGGGGGGGATGTGCGTGGCTGTGCAAAGCTGTGAGCAATCAGACAGTTCACTCTTCTTTTAAGAAGTGTTACATGTCCAGGTTGTGGTATTCCGGCTCCTTTGAAAACCTGTCAGCTTAAACAATCTCTGCAGCACACATCCCTTTCCTCTGGTCCTATTTTTCCAGCGTGCCGTAAGAGCTGTTCTGTTCCACCCCACAGTCATCACTGAGATTTTTATATAAATGGAAGTTACTGAAATGATTCATGACCACTTCATTATCGCTGCTGCGCCGGATGATAGGGGTTGGAGCGTTTTCGGTACCTATAGAAATCTCTTTGCATGGAGGGAGGCAGGTAACAGTCTGGGCTGCCTCCAGCAGAGGGAAGTGGTACACACGCACTTCCCAGCGTGCTCCGTCCTGCCGCTGTGCAGAGCAGCCGGGAAAAATGTCAGGTCTTGTGTTTGCAGAGCTGAAATTACTCCTCCCCCTGCCCCCGCCAACACAAACGCCTAATTTAATCCCTTTTGGTTCCTCGCCGCAATGGTCCTACCCTCCCTTTCCCTCAGACCAAGAAGTGAGGTGTCTCCCAGCTGACTCTCACGTACACCCTCCCTGCAATAAGACTTAGGTAGAGAGTGGATTTTAAGTCCCAAACACAGTTTTGCTTTTAATGTAAGGTTTGAATATTGTATTCCAGAGGCTGCTTTAAACCGGGTTGTCTTTTCTCCGAAACTCATCAGCAGGGATGACGGAGGGACACTCTTCAAAGGTCTTGGGCTCGTAGAGGTGGTCCCGGCGCCACCTACAAGTGAGTCCGTGTGAGGATGCACACTCGTATTC
The DNA here is from genome assembly GCA_013396915.1 of Stercorarius parasiticus. Taxonomy (NCBI): domain Eukaryota; kingdom Metazoa; phylum Chordata; class Aves; order Charadriiformes; family Stercorariidae; genus Stercorarius; species Stercorarius parasiticus. The sequence continues at coordinate 113,484 of VWZL01003263.1, forward strand.
TCGCACACCAACACACAGGAACAGGTTGCCCATGGAAGTAGTCAATGCCCCATCCCTGGAGGTGTTCAAGGCCAGGCTGGATGGGGCTTGAAGCAACCTGGTCTAGTGGGAGTTGTCGCTGCCCAGGGCAGGGGGTTGGAACTAGATGATCTTTAAGGTCCCTTCCAACCCAAACCACTCCGTGATTCTGTGATTCTGTGAGCTGAAGGCTGCCCAGAAACATAGTTGTGGGGGGGTTTCCCTCTCCTTTTGTTTGTCACACTCACATCTCTCTGTCACAGGGTCCCTTTTGGGTGTACACACACACACACATGCCTACACAAACTGAACAGAAATGCATTCACGTCTCACATGGAAGAAATCCCTTGACCACTTCTCCTTGACAGTTATACACTTTTAAAATACATTTGACTCTTCCCTTAGCTTCTCTGCCTTTAGAAAGAGTAGAAGCCTGCTGGAGATTAATTTATGGGGAAGATAATGTCCTTAACCTACACTTCCCTGGACTGCCTTAATACTGTTTGCAAAGCAACCATATGACTTTGTCTCTCCCTCACCCGATCTAGAGCTGCAGGGAGGCAAGTTTTGCCTCAAGCTTTCAACCTTTTGATGCACAGATTTTCCACGCTGAGCTACAGTAGGTGGGTAACAAGAAGATCTTATTAAAGTGAAATCAAGTAGCAAAAGGATTGTCAGCTCAGCAAATCAGAAACATATAGTACCTATCTTTCCTTCTCCGTATTCCTTCCTGCTCACTACAAGAAAGAAAGAAGGGGAAAAAAAAGAGATGAAGAGGGAAAAAAGAGCAACAGAGAGCAGTAGCAGCATTGGCAATGTCTTGATTTCATATGCAGGAAATTAATCTTTGCTGCTAAAGACACAGCCTCTTTAATGAAGAGGCTGCTGCAATATCATCGCAACAACTAGCAACCCACATGTTCGATTACAACAGGTTGAGCCAGTGCACGCTCCCCTGTGCCACACTCAGAAAAAAATAAATCAAATGTCTGTACCTGAGGCTCCTTCATTTCCTACGCAGAGATCTACTTTAATGCAGGCTTTTCACGGTACCTTTCTTTGCCAAGAAGGGGCTGGTGATGGCTTATTTACCTACTTACCTGTCCTTGAGCTATGTGGCTTTTATTTGAATAAATTAAACCGGCTGCTTCGAGTGATGCTTTTAGCCTCATGAGTCTGGATCTAATTCTCAAAAGGGTTTTTGCTTAAAACCTGTTTTTCAAGTTTTCAACCAAGTATCGTCAGTCTGCAGGATGCAGTTCTCTTAAAGGACCTTGGTGCCTAGGGGTAAGAAAAAACGTCATCCTATCTGGCTACCTTGCCTGCTTTTAGATTTCCTATATATTTATGACACTCTAAAAGTGGAATGAGGGCTTGCTAAAACAAGGAAACTTGTCTTTTTCTGTTAAGTTGCTTTGCTTGTTTGCTGTGCGTGACTATGTTTTTCAGCTGCTGGGAGATACTTTAAATCCACTGCTAGCAGATATGTTTATTTTTTAATTCTGTAATAGGACTTTTAATATTCCTGAGTGGATACACGCCTTTGCTTTGCTTTGTGTGACCGATTCCCTCTTCCAGGACATTGGTGGTAAATACTTGAAAAACTCTTATACTTAGGAAGTTTGATTTTAGTATCCAAAGCAGAGGAAAATCTCCGTTTCTGGTTTTGGCAAGGGGGGCTGTTCGTCATTTATTTTCCAGGATCTCACCAGCAGCAAAATTTCAGGGGCCAAATGCTCATCTGTGTGAGCTGACTTTTCTTTCGCGCAAAGGAACCTATGGTTCATCAGAAAAGCTGGGTGTTATGGATATGGGGTGTTTTATTTTTTCCTCATGTGTGCCTAGGAGAAGAAATAAGAAAACCCGTTGCACAATAGAAAAATATTCCCTAAAAATGTGTGCAAGAAGATGCCTTTTCTTTTTAATACACTGTAGAAAGTTTTAAAGATGTTGACCCAAGCACATTAAATCAACATGTATTAAATCTGGCACGCTGCTATAGTGAACTGTTCTTTATCTGTAGTTTAGTGTTTGTTTTTTTCCCCATGCTATGCATTATCACTGTATTCAAGCATATTGTGTTTTTACATATGCACATACATTTGGGGGTGGGGGCGAGAGGAAAGCATAAGGATGGTAGAGAGCAAAACAACAGAGGTCCCTTTCATTGCTGGAGTTGCCACATGTTCATCGGGACCAGGGTACAACAGATGCCATCAGAGCTCTCAACGATGCTCAGGACAGAAGCAGAGAGAAATATCCCAGCTCAGGCCGTGCTTCAGAACTGTTTGGTCGCTATTTACTACTGTGGGTATGTAGAGCTGATCGTACACCATGCTGGGCTCTCCAGTGATGGCAAAATGATCCCTGACTAGAGATCTGCATGCTCCATCCTGAGCAAATTCGGGATAGTTCTGTTGCAGGCAAGAGGTTTATTCCAGGTCTGGTCTGATGCACCTGAAATCAGAATTTGGACTTAAATAGAACACTTATTATTAATATTATCATCACTGCTATTATCTCTATGTAAACAAAATACCGCATACCATGACGAAACTGCTGCTTTTATCTCTCTTTGTAATGCCCCAAATCCTGTAATCTAATTGTTACACATCCTTGCTCAAAAGAAAGGCTCAAATATTAGCTTAAGGTTGTAATAGCAATTAGCACTGCAGAAGCTTAAGCTATCTGTGTAGATCACAAGGTTTGCTTACCACATATTTTATCAGTAGGTTATCTTGGGCACCTTATCATCTAACACTGGAAATCCTCAATCAGCTGATTTTTTAGGTGTCTGTCTGTCCTCAATGTTTGCCCTTTATGTTTTATGCTATGGGTGAATATGCGTTAAACACAGAAGGGAATGTAAGGGATAAGGGAGTGGGGGGAAGGGGAAAACAAAGTGTTCTGGGAGTGGAATTGTACTAAATAGTGACAAAATGTATTTGAAAGAGGAATGGCCGTGGGATCTGCTTAAATGATGGTAGGACCGAGCCAGAAGCAGGTTTTCATTCTCCGCTGTCGGACCACGGGTAATAATTCACTCCCGAGCACGGCGCCTGCCAGCTGGATGCGGAGGTGAGCAGAGCAGCTCCACTGCCACTTACAGCAGGGAAATTCCCGCACCAGAGATTTGGAGACTGGATGCTCCGACTTTGACACTGTGGCAAATTTACTGCATGCCTTCTAAATTGAACTTTTGAAATGTAATCCAATTTGTCTTCTGGTGCCTCTGTTTATTGGCTGTGGAGAGGGAATAATAGGGCTCCTTCCATAGGTTGTTCTCTGCTTATATCTTTTTTTTCTGCTCTTTCCTTAATGATTCTCTATTGATAATAATCTGAAACAAGGTATTACGGGGACCTTTGCTTTTAACTTGAGTGGTTGTTCTTAGGCTCTGAAGATAAAGGAGGAGGAAAGTCCTCACTGCAGAATCACAGAATGGTTTAGGTTGGAAGGAACCTTAAAAATCATCTAGTTCCAAGCCCCTGCCCTGGGCAGGGACACCTCCCACTAGACCAGGCTGCTCAAAGCCCTGTCCAGCCTGGCCTTGAACACCTCCAGGGATGGGGCAGCCACAACTTCTCTGGGCAACCTGGGCCAGTGTCTCACCACCCTCAGAGTAAAGAATTTCTTCCTAATATCTAATCTAAATTTCCCCTCATTCAGTTTAAAACCATTACCCCTCGCCTACCGCTGCACTCCCTGATAAAGAGTCCCTCTCCATCTTTCCTGAAGGACTCCTTGAAGTACCGGAAGGGGCTATAATGTGTCCCCAGAGCCTTCTCTTCTCCAGGATGAACACCCCCGACTCTCTCGGCCTGTCCTCATAGCAGAGGTGCTCCAGCCCTCTGATCATTTTTGTGGCCCTCCGCTGGACCCGTTCCAACGGGTCCATGTCCTTCTTGTGTTCGAGCTAAGTCCAAACCTGTCTTCCAACACAGGAGGAACAAAGTTGCTCTGTTAGCAATTTAAATCACAAGTCCCTCCTCCACAACATTGTATCCTCCATCCTTTCCTTGCTCTTTGCTTCCCCACTTCAACAACATGGTTTTCTCTTTGACCTCAGCCCTCGACACATCTTCATTTCCATTTTTTGTCTACTCTTGTACACACATATTCCCTCTACAAGGGGCTCCTCTCCTTCTTTGCTGGCTGGCCAGATGAGTTGTGTGAAAATCCATGAAGTCACTAACAGGTAGCTGGGCTGGCCAGTTTGCATGTGTTGACTGGCCAGCTGGCAGCCTGAGCCAAGCAATTAGCTAACGAGCTTATACTGCCGCCTTTCACTCAAACGAGCTGTGCTTTGTCGTTCTCTCCCACACCACTGATTTTCATAAAACACGTGGGATATTTATATCTTTTAAGCTTTTGCCCCTCTAGAGAACAGGGTGAAATTAGCCACCAGGTTCAGAATATATTGCTGGGTGCAGGATTGACAGATGGGGAGCCAGATGGACAGACAGCACTCCTATAAAAGCCTTATTTCCTTAGGAAAAGAGGCCGTCGGGTCTAAGCACTACTAGTATGGGGTTATAGGATGGGGGGATTATGACCCTCATTAACAGATGTCATGTGTCAGGCACTTCTACAGAGAGATGTGCAGGAAAAGTAAGTGAAGTACCTTATTTTGTTTTGCAGGTGTGAGTTTAAGTCCTGTTCTGTCTTCAGTAGATTCACAGCAAACTGGGGTAGCTACTCCTTCAAAAGGGAAAGGAAAAGGAAGGCAGATTTGTCACTTGCTCCATTACTCCTTTGTGTATTGTCATTTAAAGGCATTCATGTGGCTTTTCTTAATCCGACCCAATAGGCTCATGAAACCTTTTCTGATGGTTTTCTTTACCCAGCCCAATAGGATAAATTAGATAGCATATTAAGACTGTAGTCTCTCATCCTGCAAATGACTGAACCCGTGCTCTGACCCAGTTGCACTCTGAAAATGGCTGGATCAGGCATGATCAAGCCTAACTGGCAACATAGCCTATATCTGGGGATTTCAAACAAGAAAAAAGACCGTTTTAAAATCTACTGTCTACTGAATCCTAAACCCACAACTTAAGCATCACTCTCTAAAGCTGTAGTCTCTGAATGTGAAAATGTAACAGCAAAAATTCAGCCTCTGGGGTTTAGCAGTAGTGGTGTACAGTACAAGTCCAGGTTTTGGACTGTTTGGTTCTTGTTAGACTCATGATTGAGTACCAATCTATAGGATCAACTCCTTATTTTATTTAGCCTCTTAGACACAGATCGTAAATTTGTTAGCATCCCTCCTCTGTAGTATCCTCTGGCCCCTTATGAGGGGGGAGGTGGGGATGTGAGGTGGGGAGTGTAAAGGAAGCGAAAGGTGAAATGCCATAGTTGGGCAGATTGTCATGTGCAGAGTTGATGCGAGAGCAAAGTTATGCTCCGGTGACTATCATCTTCACCCCAGGAAAGTGGGGGGAACCCTTGGTTGAGCCCGATTTCCTGCTTGAAGAACTGTTGGTCAGCAAGGATGCTTTGAGTTGTCCTCCCTGCTGTGTTTATCTGAAGTCTGGATGCTTGTTTGTAGACGTTGACTGCAGTGTGGGGCAGCCCTGACATGGAGAGAGTAAAAAGTTTCAGAAAGTAATGATGTCACTCGCTGCATTTTTGAAAGAAATGGCATTACTTACAATTTTATTCCAATTCGTAGGATAGCTACAAAAACATCTCATGTTCTTGATGCTGTGCATAAAGTCATCACAGCTAAGGGTATCCAGTACAATAAAATAAGCACAGATGCCGCTGGAGCATTTCAGAACAACTTTCACTCCACATTTTCCAGTAATCCGATGCACCTTCAATATTGAAAGCTTTGTAATCATTCTTCTTTCTTTTCTTCCACTGAAAAAGTTCCTCTTTAAAAAACATCAGGTCCAATCTTCAAAAATATTCACTGACTTCTAGGGATGTTCTCATGTCTCTGAGTTCGAAGTTAGTGTAGAAAATTTACTTATGTAGGACGGCAATCCAAATAATCTTATTTTATCTGAAAGTATATAAAGGTCATATCAAAATTTCATTGGAGCTCCATCCTGGGAAAAAGAAGTTGCTTGCTTATGAAATTCTGTTATAAATGAATTTTGCATCTGGTCCTGCAAATGTACATGATTGTTTCTTTGTGACCCCTAGCAATGAATAAAGGCAAGCGATGTGAGTAGAGATGTGCAGGATTAGATCCGTTGCTTCTTATATTATTTTTTTTTTCTATGGCATTTGAATGATAAAAGACCAATTTCTGCCCTTGCTTAACCTCCAGCAACCCCACTGATTTCCCTGTTCATTCCAAATTGTAATGAATGACTTTACACACTGGAGCCCTTTTATTCTCTCTCTTCCAGATTGAGTGTCTCAGCCCAGACAATGGACTCCTGCCTACACGGGTGTACGACTGAGATAAAACCACTGACTCTACCAGACGTGCTCCATCGTGACTGAGAGCCGAAGACCGTCTGTGATACACAAACTTTAATGGAGTGTAAGCCAGGGAAAAGCATGCAAGTAAGCACCATTTTTAACTCCTTAGCATAGTTTGTGTTAGTATCAGCCCTGACTCATGGTTTTACATAGGATATGTATTAAATATCGCTGTACTTGCACTACATGTATCTATTTGAGATAATTATGGCTATTGTAGTACTGGTGGGGCTTACAGTCTTTAATGCATTTACCCTCACAACATCTGATAAAGTGAGGAAGTATTTTTATCTGTATATTATATAGGGGAAACTTAAGCCTAGATCATTTTCTGCTACACTGGGGAACTGAACCTGGATTTTCCGAGGTGAAAGCTAGGACTCAAACTGTTGGTCTGTCTTGATATAAACAGTACAAATAGGCACAGAGAATAGCGCTTCTTGTAAACTGGGGATACTGAACTACTTGGTTGTGATACAGCAGACATGATAAATTGCTTACGGTTAAATTAAGTGTTTGGGAATTGTCACGTAGCCATGGAGAGGCTACACCGTTATTAATGATGCACAAGGCATATATTTCAGCTTATTCTTCCATATCCATATTGACTCTGAAGTGCAAACAATAGTACAAACTAGATTTTGCCAGTAAACTAACACAATTTATCTGGAGGACAGAGCAGAAAGCGGGAGGAGAGCCCAATTGCTCCCTGTTCGTGTGCGGTGGCGTGTCTGCTGATGGAGGCGGTCCGGGCAGGGGACAGAGGAAACGTTGATGCTATTTACTTGTCTGGTGAGGATTCACCGAGACAGGCTTTTGCTTGAGCCCTACAAGATTAACAAGTACCTTTTCTTTGTAATCATACAATAATGTACTTACTTTGCCATCTCAGAGGTCAACGATTGGTTCAATGCATGGAAAGGAGATGCCTGAAGTGAAGGTGTTGGGGAAGTGGGGGCTCTATTCTGCTGTCTCAAGGGTCATTCTTTAAAGGGGGAAGGAGGTGTCTCCAGTTCAGACTGTTCTTTTAGTAAGACCAGGGCTGTCTAAGAGTGAAATAACTGGCTTTTCATTTCCTGAGAGCATCTAGCATGTGAATGGGACTATTCATATGAATTTTGCTATTGCACAAGCATAAATCTGGAGTGAGTCATTTAAAGTTAGTCGAGATAGGTGGCCTTATTGGAGAATAAGGAGATATTACGCACTTGTCTAAAACAGCAGATTTCATCAGAAAAAGTCTCCTTCACAATGAGATTATGGCTTGAATATGAGTGCCTTCCAAGTTTTATTTGATTTCAAATATTGTTTGATATGCTATAGTATTTCATTGCAATTTAACAGCAATTCCCATTCACATAGCTATTCTAAATAGGTTCTTATATGTACCTATTACCTTGGTAGCCAGGTTTCTATATCACATCCTGACCATTTCATTATTATTAAAAATATAAAAGTCATCTACTCCATCCGTTTTGTACGGTGAGGTGAGCAAAATTGGATGTGAAGTCACAGTGCAGTAATAGGGTAATTATTGTTTGGAAGTTCTTCTAATATACTTATGGCCAGTTGTATTGAAGATGTATTATATTACAGTTGTTCATGGCCATTTTATCATGTACTGTGGATTAAGAAATATTCTAACCTATCCCACGGATTTAAAAAAAACATACTTTAAATTTTTCGAGAGGAAAATATGTCTATGAAGAGGCGTAATTTGATCCTCTGGGCAATTTATACTCTTCTTGATATGATCTGCACCGTCTTGATGAAGATCTTCTTCCTCCTTCATAAGACATCAGTGGAATTTCTGGAGACAAAAGAGTCTTAGTTCTACTTCATTAGAATGAATTAACTAGTATCTCATTTGAAGTTGTCCACATATGGTATATGCAACATGTTTACACAATACCAGAGCACTTACTTGAAGAACAAGTGTCTTCCATGAAAGCGGCCTCCTGAAATGCTTTCCATAGTTTGTTTTTTTTCTTTTTTAAAAAAAAAAAGGAAAGGACACACTTACAGAGTTGAAATATAAATAATTCATAGGCAAAAAGAAAATAATAGGCTTAGGAAAGGGAGAATAAAGACCTATACACTTACAGGACCTTCCATCTAATTGCCTATAAATAATTGTCTTGTACTTACTACCCACAACAGAGCATGGTCCCTGACAGTGTGATAAGCCTGGATGTCAGCTGCAGAGCTCAGCTGCTGTTTGTAAATGGTCTTAACTGTGCTCTTGATTTTTCCATGCTTACTGTATATAGTTTTGTTTTATTGGCACTGTACTGTAAGCATATTCTGCACTATGCAAATATAAGAGCTGAGAAGCATATGGGCCGAATCCTGCAACACTCGCTCAGGCAAATGTCCAATTCCCTTGATGGGAACTTTCCCTGAGTAAGCAGTAGGAGCAGACTCTCAACGCCATCGTATGCCTCCCCTGATTTCCCAGGTATGACAACAGACACAGGTACTTTGCAAACAGGGAAAGGAAAGGTATAAGACCCAGTACTGTGGGTACATGGTCAGTTCTGGCTTCCTGAAGCCCTGAGATCCACTGAGATGTTACAAAAGGCACAGTCAAGATAGAATGACCCTCTCCAGCCTTTAGCATCCTGCTAGAAATCAGCTAGTAAAAGGAAAGACTCTATAAGTGAGAACGCTTCTCTGTCCCCACTTGAGTCCACCTCACGGTACCAGCAGTGGAGACGTCTCTCTGAGTTAACGCAGACTGAGTTAAGCTGCATATATCCTTGGACTGAGGAGGAAGAGGAGGGAAATCCTGCTTTTTATAAAGACCCCCTGTGATTTCTGCTCCACCACTCTGCTCAAGAGCTTTGGCAGAGAGACATAACATAACTCGTAGTGGAAACTTCAAGATTCATCTCTGCGTCTGGTTCTGGTTCAACCCTGCCATCCATCACACAGCAATGAGGTTTCGACCCTCAGCTGTGCAGGTGGCTAAAAGCTCTGTCCCATATCCTGATCTCGGTATTACACGGCCCATTCTGCGGTGACAAGGAACGTGTTGTGGACTTCAGGTCCAAGTCCTACAAAAGCTCACACATACACTTAACTTCTTGTTTAACACCAGTTTTGTCTACACTGCCCATGACAGCCTGATATATTTTGGAGAAGCTGGATTTCTTCGATCCAGCTACCATGGGAACCAGTGCACCAATGATGCCGTAGTACAGACTTCAGCACAAGCCCAACAGGGACCATGGCTACACACCTGGGGCTGCTAAAGCGCACTGAAGACTGCGCTGTGTGTTTTCAGTGCTAATGTCATCCCTAATAGCTAGATTAATGTTAGTAGTGGCACCCGTATCTTCCTTTGTCCTGCAGCCATATCCTTTCAGCAGCGCCTGATTGGAAACTTAAGCTGCAGCCCTTACTCATGTGCCTCATCCTCATGTGCCTTTAAACCAAAAATGACTAATTCAAATACAGCCTCAAAGGTCAAACCCCCCTGACCTGGTTTTGCAAACCCTTTTGTACATGGCTTTTCCCCTTGCCTACAAAAAAAAAAAAAAAAAAAAAAAAAAAAAG